>CM042216.1:12127474-12507474 GCA_023566465.1 Cottus gobio
CAATCCCACACACAGTTCTGTTTTTGTATATTTATAAAAAAACAAGATAGAGCGTGTTCAATTAGTAATCTATTGAGGTAACGGTAGGCAGCAAAAAAGACCAATCAATGTAGCTTGGGGGTGACTGTGGCTCAGTGGGTAGCAGGTCTGACTTTCAATCAAAAGATCGGTGGTTCAAACCCCGGCTCAGCCAGTCCGTGTTGTTGTGTCTTTGAGCAAGACACTTAACCCTAATTGTCTACGGTCTACTTTATAGCATGTAAGTCGCTTTGGATAAAAGCGTCAGCTAAATGTAATGTAATGCACCATTAAGTCAAACTCAATTACACGTGCAAATATCTATAATTTTAACAGTCATACAAACCGCAGATTGGGCCTTTGAGACTCTCTATAATTCAAATGAAACAAATGAGTCGATAAATAATAACTTTGATGATATGTTTCAGCATTCGTAAACGTGACTCATTTAATGTTTAAAAGCTCAAATGGCTTTTTTACAACCTCAGTAGCCGACAATGTTTGAGTAGATTAATAAGTCATATAAATGCAGCAGAGACTTAATTAGTGCTCTTGTTTCCTCACTGAAGCAACAGTTTGGAAGTGATTTGATCTGATGTATGTGCACAAAGGGGGCGACAACAAAAAAACACGAGCAAAGTGTGTTGTTGACAAAAAAAAATGTTCCGGGCACACAAAGAGAGCTGTGACAACACACTACTCCCCGACTCGTGGTCAGATCCATCACACTTCTGTCTCAACCTACTTCCCCTCTTCATTTTCATCCGAGGGGTCGCAGGTGATGGATGTCTCCTCCACACTCTCCTGTTCTCCTTCCCCCTCTTCTCCTCCTCGCTGTTTCTCTCCTCTCTTTCTCCTCGGTAACTGGTAAAAATAGAGCTTCATAAATCATGCATCTTCTCTCAAAGCGGAGCGTAAGAACGAGAGGAAAAGAGAGGGTGAGAGAGAGAGAGGGATGTTGAGCATGAGATGCAGAGACGGAGGTGGATGACTTCAAACTGCAGGAGAGGGGTGGGAAGTTGACAGGGGAATAGATTGAAGCTGCAGGGCTCTTGGCTGCCCTCTCCGTCTCTGGGAACATTGGTTGATTCACGCTGGAGTTGCACCGGTTGGAAGGAAAATGAATGTTAACGTGGACGGTGAGTGGTCGTCTCCCCAGCAGAGCTACTCGTTTCAAGTCGACGTCTCTCTGGCAGCTCGAGGACACCTTTACTCGGATGGAGTCCATCCGCTTGTCGCCCTCGGTGGCAGTAACAGGGGTCTGCACTGTCACCACCGCCGGAGGGGAGGTTAAGTGAGAGATGGCAACCACAGCAGCAGCTTTCGCAATCACGGGAAACCACTACACAAGACGTAGCGCTCCATACATCCATTACGTTGCTGTACAAAATATTGTGAAATGATTACCAGGGTTTCCACTTAACAGCCACACACATTTCAAAGACCTGACAGGATTTACGGGACCAGACACCATTATTAAAGCCACCAATCTTACATACTTTACATTACCGGTGCTTACATTTCCAAAAACGTATTATTTTTAGACTTATGGCCATTACCAATTTAAAATGAGTTTAGAGCACAGAAAATCAATATGCAACTACATACAGTAGACAATATATTTGGTCACTTTTCATTGTTGTCAGTAGTTTTCAGTGTGTGGGCAGAGACTGTTTTGAAAATTGCTGAAAATTATTCAAAATCCAACCGTTCTCAATGAAGATTATTACATTAGGTATTTATTTGTAAAAGGCAGCCCTCCATCCACCCGCCCACACCATGGATCGGTGATGGTCATGGTCGGCAGAGACTCTAGTCTGCAGTGTAGTTGCATACAATTCACCAAATAAACTGAATTACACAGAATTACAATTAACAAATAGTAATTACCAAATCAAGTTCGACATCCCCCCTTTTCTTGTCAGTAAATGTGCACACATTTGCTTTCTCTCGCTCATCCACATATGCATGCTCTCCATTTCCCCTGCCTCTCATTTTACTCTTTCTTGTCGCAGAGTCGATTATATGGCGTTCATCTGACAATATCATTGAGCGTTCCAGTACCGAGCTGCCTGGACACCAAAGTCGGGCATTGGCATCACATTTACATCCCGTCTGGAGGAGGGTCATGATGTACGGTGACCCATTCAGACAGACCACCGATGCGGCACCGTCCACCTGAATAATTTAAAAGATGCTGGAGTTACAGGGAAATGATACTTTTCAATTTTAGAAAGTATAGGTGAAAATGTAAATACCACAAAATAATATAATACTTCTGGAGACGTAGTCTGTAGTTCTGTAAACTGATTAGTTTATTGCTTTGAGGGACTCTGGTGCATGATGAGCAACGTTACATGAAGCACATTTGGTTGTGTTCACTGCAAGAAGTCAACGTATAAATCGTGATTTAAATCACGATTCATACGTATAATGTTTTAAATAATTAAAACAATCTGCATTATTATTGCTCCTGCTCGATATGACATCACCATGTGTAATGTAAGGACAATAAATAATTTATAGGTAATTGGCTGAAAAAGAAAAAAAAAAACGGCAAAGGTCCTTTTATCCTGAAATGTATTTATCCAAATCCTAAACTGGTTATTTGAGATGAAGTAATCAGGTGTTGTCTAATTGTGGTTCATCTTGAGACAAAACTAGCCTTCAGGGAAACGATGCCTCTGTCCCTTCGATGACTCCACTGAGCGAGGAGTGTCTCTGTGAGATTACATTCAAACACGCAGACACACACGACCTTGTCACAGTGACAGAGACGAACAATACGCGACCGTAGCGTCTTTATTTCCCGCGTGCCGGAACCGGAGTAGCCTCCGTAAAACCCAGCGGAAAGCTCTTTGTGTTGACTGGAGCTGCTGTCTGAAGTAAACCCACACAGGACTTCTTTAATTTTAGAGAAGGATCACACACGCATGCAGAATGAGCGATTTCATGGATGCAGCCACGCCCTCGCACTGTAGAGCAAGTGAGGTCAACCTGTGTGTTAATAAATGATGGCTTCTGAGTGGAAACCTGGTCACCGTGGAGACTCGGGGGTGTGAGAGTGAAAAGTTCAGCGGATCTACAGGAGCAAAAAGCACATCCGGCTCTGTAGCGCAGGCAGAAAGAAAAAAGAGGTCTTCATATTTCATGAGCACCTCTCACTGACTTCACATGTGGGCTACGAACAAACTTGACGGTTTTATCGGAGTTGAGAACACACACATAACGGGTCACTGCCGCCGAGGAGTGAGACACGAGTTTCAGCGAGACATGCCGAGAGCATCTGTCTGACTGCCTCCCTCCCCCTCCCTGCTATTATTTCCCACTCTCTTTATTCAGCTGCAGTCCATACACTAAGTTTGCTTCCGCTGTAGCCGTGTCTAGCAGTTGGATTATTACTGACTTATTTACAAGGTCACGCCTCCTTTGTTGGAGGGAAGAAAAGTAGCCTGCATGGCTCATCCTCCCTCACTCAATAAAAGTCCTCCGACCTGAATTGAATGTGCCGTCTCCAGCTTCCTCATTCATTTCAATGGGAGCACTATGTTGGCGCAGCACGAGAGTGTAGTGTCGCATTAGCTATCCGTCAAAATAAAACTGGCTCGCATTGCGGATTGAAAAAAGGGTTTGTGATGTTGTCTGATGTGGGTAAAGACGAAACGATGCACAAACATGAACTGTAAACAATCTGGCAGATGCTGCAGTTTAAAGTCTTGGGCCGTAAAATTGTATCTTTGCTTTTCCAAACACTATTTCTATTGGGTGACTGCAAATTTAAACCTCAAAAGATAAACAAAGATGAACTTTAGTGGCGACAGTTGCAACTGCAGGTCCCTTTGAAGGTGTGTAATTTACTTAATTTAACTTGGTCCAATAAAACGTTATTCATACTCAAACTTGCTTATTAGGAAATTGTGATTCCAAGATGCAGCCTGTTAAAATACTCTTTGACTTATCAAAATCTGAGCCATTAGTTGCAATGAAATTAGTAAAACAAAGAGTGATATCACTACATTATTTTCATGCAATTCAAGTGTGCGGGAAGTCAGCAGAAAGCAAGTGTAAAGAACCATTCATTTTATCAGTATTCATCGAGATTGGTGCTAGTGTGACGTCACCTTTATTCTACTGTGTGTCTTACAACTGTCGAGACGGAGGATAAGATGATTAGTATGACACTCTCTCATAGTGTCATACCAATGTGCTGTAAACTGTCAGCAGTGCGGTGTTTTGGAGGCTGGAATACAGTCAATCTCATCTCTAGGAACACACCCACACCAATGCAGCCCTTGTGTTTTACAATGCAGTGCTGCGTGTGTGCGTGCGTGTGTGTGTGCGTGCGTGCGTGTGTGTGTGCGTGTGTGTGTGTGTGTGTGTGTGTGTGTGTGTGTGTGTGCCTATCATAGATCCAAAAGGAGAAACTAACAGAAGGGCAGGAAAAAGACACAATTACAAGTCTGTCTGCTACTTCAGCACCACGGACAGCGCCATGGATTTATCAATCCGCGGCACAGTTAGGCTGCTGATATTTCAGAGCCATAGATTCTTAACTTGTGCAAACCTCAATCAGATAAAGGATCAATGAGTCAGGCAGACTGGACTCACATATTCAACTAAACAACCCCCCTGCCCCTGAAATCGGCGGCTGTGAGTTCGAGTGTACTTGACTCACCAGGGCAGTGAGGCGGGTGCGGGCGCTCACAGCGTGCTTGAGAGCCAGTTTGATCATCGAAGGCAGCCAAAGAACAACAGCCTCCATGTCCTGCTCCCCCCTCATGGCACCAGCCAGCTTCCCCAGTCCGTCTACGTAGCTCCTCCAGTGCGGCTGCACCTCGGCCGCTCCCCCCAGGCAGCCGTGCATCACGGCCTGACAGAATCCCTTGCAGGCCGGCGGCCCCAGCAGGCCCTGGCAGTGCGGGCAGTACCACAGCCTAAGCAGGGCCCGGCCACAATCCCGACCGGGCCGCAGGTGGTCGGTGGTGTTGACCACCTCGATGCCCAGGTTCAGCGCCTGCAGAAAGACCCGCGTGGCCAGGAGGGAGCGGGACAGACGGGTCATCATCAGTTTGGGGTACGGGCCAAACGCTCCGGAGTCCTTCCAGGCTCCTCTTACACACTCCTCAGACATAGAGGACGCGGCGCCGCCCAGCAGTCGGCGGTAGGCCAGGGGGAAGAGTCGACCGTAGAGCACTGCCACCATGTGGTCCACTGTGGAGTCTGAGCCCAGGATGTAGAGCGACATGTCCAGGAAGAGCTGCCCCACGGAGCTCTGGGCTCCACCCCCGAGACCTGGGAACTCCGACTTCAGCATGGCCAGTGTGAAGTTGCGGCCGTGACGCAGCACCAGGTCGAAGGCCTCTGTGGGAAGGAACGAAAAACACAAGAGGATAAGACAAGGGAGTGGGGTAAAGAGGGAGGGGGGGAGGGGGGCACCTTTTCAAAAGCTGTTGCACTCATGCCTCAGTCATCACAACAACAACGCTAAGCTGTCAGATAGGCGACAATTTAGCTGAAAAACATGAAACACTCGAAAAGATGCAATTTCCCCCTAAACATGATCCCATCATTAATGATCACTGTGGGAGAAAACTTCCCACGCACAGCCTCTCTTTCCCCTTTTCCTCAATCTGTTATTTTCTCTAATGGGGCTGTTCACACAAGCACAGGACGAACACACGCACACGCACACGCACACACACACACACAATAGACTATGGCTCGGAATATAAAGAGAGCAAAGCTCCTGGAAAAGATGAAAAGCAAGATCTGGGGATTGACCTTTCAATACAACTAAAGAGCAGACTAGAACTGAGCTCGCAGAGTCTTAAAAAAGAAGTCCCTTTTAAAAGAGAGTATTAATGTCAATACATTAGTCAGCGGGGAGAGGCGTGGGCCAGTCTGCAGGGAGAAGAGCACACGGAGCATGCTGGAGGGGGGGGCGCGCGAGAAGGGAGAACAATCAGTGGCGTTTTCCAAGGCACACAGTGAAGTCTTATCAACAAGGTGGCACAATAAGCGCGAGGCTCCATCATCGGCCCCGTAGCAAAATGAGCGAGGACCCGACAAACAACAGAGGGGATTTAAAGCTCCATTACTGAACTTAGCGGGGGAGCTGAGAGTCAGTGAAATGAAGCTTTGGGCAGGAAAATAGCTGGGGAATGCAGAAATCCCATTTATACCGCAGCTCGTCCGCTACATCACTTTGTTGAGAGCGATAGCCACTTCTGCTTTGTGAGGGCGTGTGGGGGAGGAGGGGAGGCGGGGGAGGGGAGCGCAGGTTAAAGGGAGCGTTAGAGGAATTGTATTGCTTTCATGTGCTACAAAAGCTAGCCATTTCATCTTTGCAATTTCATTTTTGCTTTTCTTGCTTGGCTAGTTTAATTTCTTTCTCCTCGTGCTTCTCCGAGGTCAAATGAAGCCCGTCAGCCTACACAGAGCACACTGGGCCCCGGACAGCACCGGGGACGGTGCAGCACCTCTGACGTATAATGTGTCTCTCTGTGTGCAATTTCAGGGCACATGAGGGGGTCCATTTGAGAGGAAACGAAGTCAGCCCCTCTCTCTGACTAAGCGCTGCTGCGGTGCATTCCCAGGTCACTTCAACACCATCTGAACTGATGGTGTTGAAGTGTTGTCAACTTGAGTGACAAGTGCTCGTATTTGTAAGCTTTAGGACCCCAAACATTAACTTACAGAAATAATTAGAGAAGAAGAGAGGGGAAAATGCTGTCACTTTAGTATAGTTAGCACCAATTGACAGTATGTATGTATGTATATATATATATATATATATATACACACACAAATATATATATAGACACATCTGTGAAAACATTATGACGTACGTAAGTAAAAGGTAAAAGATATGCCACGTCTCAGGTGTGTCTGAGTTTTAATACGTTTTCACTGATATTGTTAGTTGCCATTAAAGGAGCTGTGTGGGGGATCTATTGGCAGAAACAGAATATCATGTTCAAAACAAGGTTTTCATTAGTGTATTATCCCCTGAAACAAAGAATTGTTATGTTTTCGTTGAATGAGACGATTATATATCATATATACAGTATATATATATATATATACATATTATTCGACGCTCTCTGCCGGCTGATGGGAGCGCTCTCTGCGCACCTGTGTGCGCGCACGTGTCTGTGTGCATCGCATCGAGTTGTAAACGCGCGACCACGTAGAGACAGAAATGACATGCTGTCGGGTAGATACGATCAATAACATAAGAACATTTATTTAGTTTAATAAAAGAACAAGGTGTTGACCTGTTTATAGGAAAGGGAACCTTAAATTACTTCCGTTGTGATCTGACGCTATAGAGAAAATTACTGGGGGGCGCAGGGTTTCTTCAGGGGGGCGCCCCGCCCCCCTATTATAACGGTTGGGGAAACACTGTTTATACATATATATATACATACATATATATGTATATATATATATATGTGTGTGTGTGTGCGGTATACACACACACACACACACATTTACAGTATATGAGGACGGCCCTGAGGATATTCCTGAGGACGGTCCAAGTACTTATTTGTTATAGTCACCGTCATGTCATACAATTGTTTTATTACTAAATATATTTAACCACACATACCCAGTAATATTGACAGTGCTATTGCAACACTTAGAGTAAATTTTAACACTGAGTCAGTGAACATATGGTCCCTATCTACAGAGAGTTAAAGTTACACTGAAGATAGTGTTAAAATTTCAGAGTCGATTTAACTCTGGTAAGAGTTAAAAGTTGACACTACACTACACTGAGAAGTGTTACTCAGATTTGACACTATGATGGTAAATAACACTTGTAGTGTTATTTACATTTGACACTAAGACTCAAATATACTCTTCATGAGTGTTAAACCTAGTTGACACTAAGTGTTGTTTCCACTGACTCTTGCCATTGTTAAAACATATTTACTCTTGTATTTACTCCCTATTAGTGTACTTTTTATCCAACACTTACTTATTTTAAATTGACTCCTTTTTAACTCTTAAAACAGAATAACTTTGAAGCTAACACTTAAAACAATAAAACAAAAAAAAGTCTGCGGCAGAAAAAAACAAAAACACCAGTATATTCATGTCACAATAGCAATTTATTAAAATAAAAACATTTTAGTTTAGTTTGCATACAATGTTCATTATCTTTAAGTGTAACTCCTGTTCGTCAGACCTTTCGTCCAGTTGAAGTCCAGGCAACACGTCTCCACCAGGTTTCTGAGCCAACAGATTAGCTGTGAAACGAAAGAGTAGAGGACAAAACAATATTCATTAAATATAAAATGATTTTGAAGACATAACCGTAAATACAAAGATTGACATAGTTTTGTTAAATGAGGCAATCCCCAAAGGAAGCTCACATTAAACATGTTACACATGAACTCACCTGTTGGGCCTCTTGATGCTCCTCTGCCTTCTGGAGGGTTGCAGTTTCCTCAGGGCCGCAGCCTGAGAGGTGCAGCCTGCAGCTGTAAACACACATTAGACTGAATGTCAGTAGACAGCAATATGACGCTCACGTTACTTTGATAACTGATAATTCAGTTGAACTGGACAAAAAAGAAACCATTGTATGCAGTAAGTGATTCCTGACTGACTAACTAGCTTTAAAGTTAATCCCATGAAGTCATGCAGTCAAAGGAACATTTGCTGTATTTATTATATTTCCTCCATGTACATTAAAACAATACAACACTGTCAATCCTCCACATTGAGCTCTCGTGCCCACATTGTCCAGTTTGATGTTAGCTAGCTAGCGTAATGTTAGCTTAACTGAGCCGCACATTTAAGCTAACCTTCAACTGGTCCGTTAGCCCTCTGCTATTCAGTAAGTAAAGACAAAAAAACAACTGCAGTGTATGTTTAACAACAATATAACGGTGTTATAATTATTCTCTTCTGCTTAATGACAACATTTGGTTTCATAAGTGATTTAGAGAAACTTACCACGGTCTTTCGAGAGGTGCAAGATGGGTCTTTGCAGAAACTTTGGCTCGTTTCTGCACTTGCACTCGGAGCAGGAGAGCTACTCGCAGGAGAGCGACTTGTCCCATCTTCACTACCTTGGGAGCGTTTAAAAAACGCAGATATATCTGTTTTCTTTCCACGCGACATATTATTCGACGCTCTCTGCGCACATATAAATGTCTTGAAAATACTTGTAATTCTTTACAAGTTTGTCTTTATAAAGACGAGTGTGGACTATTAATGACTTTAGCGTGCAATAAAAGACTTTGGCGGTCTTTAAAAGGCTGGCTGTCAGTAATAACCTGCTTGTGTTGGTCTCTGTACTAGATCCTATCGTACTGCAACATGTGTTGAATCTCTCATGGGGAGTTGTATAAGCACTGGAAGCAGTTTGCCTTTGATATAACTAGTGACGTCACAAATCAAGCCAAACTCTAAGTGGGCGGAGCATTCCATCCCCATGGAAACAACAATGACAACAAACCATCCAGTGAAAGACTACAAAACTGAGCTGATTGAGTGAGGGAGAGGAAACTACAGGACACGTGCTCTTCACGGAGGACAAACCAAACCAAACACGGGCTCTAGAGAGAGCCTTTTGCATTTTTCTTTTTACCTGAAGGCCACCGGAGTTCTCTACAAAAAGGTGAAGGGCGGAGGAATCAGAGGGATAAAGCAACCTCACCATTAGATGCCACTACATCTCACACACTGCTTCTTTAAAGGGACTGGCTCCAGAGAATTCAACAATAGCGTTGGTCGCAGCGGCCGCTGCTTCTCTAAATTTAGCGAGTCATTTATCCCCAAAACCTTCATTGTGGTAAACAGTGTCAGGCTGTAGTTTTAAAATTTTAACGTTTGCGTGAATATGAAACAGGGTGGAAAACAGCATGCGTGCTAAGCGAACAGTTGCAGGGAGAATAAAGGTTATAAAAGAAACATTTGAGGATGTTTGGGTGAGTGTGAGGAGGAGGGTCGGGAGCGGCGCACATCTGTTTGAGTTTTCGGGGCCACGGCCGCCCCGCTGAGCCTGAGAAGCATTTCCCTCTGTGATCAACGAGCAGACAGATGTGCAGAGTGCCCGTTGAGAAGAGGAGATAGACCGGGAGGATGGAAGACACGCCCACACACAGTCAGAGAAAAAACACACACGTAGATGCTCAATTCCTGGTAATTCCTCTTATATGTGGTTACTGATGGAAAATTGAAGGCGGAAAGAAAAATGCACATCCACCTCAAAGCTATTTGCTTCCCCTTTCCTCGCTTTCTGTGAACATCAAACCCTGCGATTCAGCTGCTACCTGTAGTATCTCTTACACCACAAAGAGGAGAGCCACTTTGTAATGGTAAAGAGAAAGACTAGAGGGCTCTTCATAAATGCAATTCAGTGGCTCTAAGTAGCCCGGGTCATGGTACGAGCCGTTGCGAGCCCATTTCCTGTATGCGCCGCTCGCTCTCTTTCATCAGTGAAAGCCTGTGCGGGATCGGGTATCCTCTAATGGAGGGGAGAGGGGCTGTCTGTCAGGGACCTGTGACATCCTGGATGCAGCCGTAGGAGGTCAAGAGCACACATTACCAGAGCGAGAGCCCGAGGCAACATATTGGGTCATGCTTAAAATTAGCAGTAGCATTTATTTTGTCAGTGTCACAGATGGAGACAGAAGGCTGGCTTGCTGGAAAACCGTTTCTCCTCCGAGACCGAAGGCTTTTTACGGACACATCAGCAGCGCGGGGGGTGTCTCTGCCTCTCCTCTTCCACATCCATCCACGCTCTCCAGCAGCCAGATAATGTTTACTCCAAGGGGTTTAGGCCTCTCAGCTTCCTTGTGCATTAAAACATGGATATCCACTAATTTAACGACCAACGAGCGCTCCGTCCCGTTGCCATTGACGCTGTCACTCTGCAGTGTTCACCATAATATCTACCTTATCTGCATATCGCGTCATTAATCAAAGCCCCCGATTAAAATGTGATCAAGGCCTGCAGGTCGTCCAAAGTGTGAAAGAAAGCTCATAAATCTGCATCACGGTGGGGGTCACTTACTTCTGACACCCAAAAGCTCTAAGTGACTCCCGCTCCGACATAAAACAGGCTTTTCACATAATCTATGAACGGCCTGTCAAATGAGCATATTTGAAGTCGGCGAGGGCCATCAGTCCGGGTGTTACGTAAGTGAATCTCCGCCGCTCAGTACACGCCAGACTGACGTCTGCGGTTCGACGCGCGGCGGCGGCAGACATGCTCCTTGTGGCCTCATCAATCAGCTGCCCGTACACCTATTATCCCCGGGAGAGGAAAACATCAATACATTACCCAGCCAATGAGACTAATCCATTTGGCTGATGGAGTGTCACCTCTAGCCGCCACGGAGATGGATGGAGAAGCCGCCGCCACCTGGTCCGGTGACAAAACAGTACCTGTCCAGGACGCAGGCAGAGGACTGGCAGGAGGGCCGTTCACAAACGGAGACCCGGAGCAGCGGCAGAAACCGTGCGTCTCCAAAGTGATTTCATGCAATAAAGAAAAACTGACCTTTTTTTTAAAAAGCTTGTTGATTTTGAAAATTAGACTTAGAAAGAAAACAGTGGTAAAAATGTCTTTTCTGCAGTAAAAACCTGCATATCAGTTTATTGAGCATACAGACGCGTGCACAGGCTGACACGTGCACAAACCTCCCAGCATGCTTTGCTTCCAGTGAGGGATTTTATGAGCCTGTTTACAACAAAAGCAGCATCTGCTCACTGACTGTAAACAATATGTTGTTTTTCCATACACAATTCAATCCGCTCCCGCAGAGTGACCTGTCCCTGGTAACCTGAGAGCAGCTCTACCTGACGAGCTGCGGCTGAATCCGGGTGCCCCCGCGTTTTACGGGACGGGAGGGGTGGTCTGCTTCCAGGAACAAAGCAGACAGGATGCTGGTAAGGCCCAGATAGCATCACCAGCGGACCATGAGGGCCAATGGACAGCGGGGCACGAACGAGACACGTATTAGGTTACTCCATCTGCTAAAGAGAGCGGCCCATCCCACACACACACACACACACACACACACACACACACACACAATGCAATCACGCGGCACACCCGCGGTGGCCAGGTGGTGACGGTGTGGGCGAGCATTTGGCAAACCAGAACGAGAGGGCAAGGTGGGAGACAGGTGTAAGGACTGCAGCTACACACACACACACACACACAAACACACACCTACACTCCCACACACACACAAACACACCGGCCGGTTTTTCTTTTCATTCATTTCTCTGCCTCCCAATGACCCTCTGGAAAATGTTTCTTCGCAGCTGGACTAAAAACCTGAACTTAAGAAAACTCGTCCAGCAGTGTTGTTCCTGTAGCCCGCTACCCGTGGGCAAGTGAAGTGAAGAGGGGTTTTCTAAATCTCTAAGTCACTCTGACACCCACTGAAATTATGTTGCTAAATATGTTTTTGGAATTGCTCAATTAATTCTGTGTTTATTAAGGAGATTTATTGCTGCTCTGATTCATTGAAGCCTTTTTAACAACATAAAAACACATAGTTTATTCCTTTACATAAATGCCTTTTCTTCTTATTCAATTGCAGTAGGCGATACTAATAATAACAATAATACTAATAATACAAATAATAAGTGTTTTTTCATTAATCATGAACATTTGAAAAATGGTTAATGTGTTACTTTCATTGTGAACTCTTTGAAAGAAAAATCATCTTCATCTAAATAATTATATTAATATCCATATATAATAAAATACATTACATCATTTAAAAAAGATTGTAAAACAAGATCTCTCACATCTTCTCATATCTTAATAAAAGACAGGAAGCACTGGACACCCACAGACTGATACTGCTGACCCCTCCTGATGCTACCTGGCTGCTCCCTCTGCCTCCATCTTTCTAGCGTCTGTCACCGCTGACTACGTTGCTCTCTCGGTCCTTACCGAGGTCAAAGTTGAGTCGTGCTCTATCTCAGACCAGGCAAACAGACGCTGTCAGAGGACACAGTGTAGGGCAACAAAGTAGAGGACACAGTGAGGTGGGAAGGACACAAGGGCAAAAGTGAACTGGAAAAACACAGCCGAGAGCTGCAGGGGAGGAGGAGGAAGGAGGGGGAGGAAGGGGTTTAGTGAATAGTGCCAGAACGTGTGGAGAGAAACATTCAGCGAGGCAGGCTTTCAAAGCATTCAAAGGCAGCTAGAGTCAAGCGGTGCCAGGGCTGCGAGACACATCGCGCACCTTCCTCGCCAAAAATCACCCGCCGGTGAGGAAGACCTGGCCCCCCCCCCCCCCCCCCCCCCCCCCCCGCGACCAAACACTCGCATCGCAGACAAAATGCGCGTACAGATACAGCTTGGACTGCAGGGGACTCTCTACCACTCAGAAGTGAAAGGCTATTCCAATAACGGATTCATTTCCAGCGCACAGGCCGAGACAAGACACACACCCACCCACCCACCCACCCACACACACACACACACACACACACACACACACACACACACACACACACACACACACACACACACACACACACACACACACACACACACACACACACACACACACACACACACACACACACACACACACACACACACACACACACACACACACACACACACACACACACACACACACAGCTCTTGTTGCTCTCCAGGGTTGTGATTCGAGGACGAGGGTGAAGAGCCTGCAGCCCGTGTGAGGAAAGATGAGCGAGGTCACAACAGCCACAGCTTGAGCACTCAACTCAAAATCAAGCATCCAGGCTCTATTAATCCAAAATGTATCTCTAAGTAGATCCTGTGGTTTAGACCGAGTACACTCCCACTCATTCACCCTCCGTCCATCTCTCATGCTCGCGGCGCATCACGCCCATGCATCGGCTTAATTCTGCACAACGCCGCATTCAGACGCAGAGACAAATGCGAAGAGAAATATTTGCGTTGCAACGAACGGCAAAGGAAAGATGAGATTCTTATTTTATTTTTTTGAAGTCTGCCTTTTAAAAACATAAAAGAGAGACGGACTGAACCGGAGCGAACTCGTGGAGAAAAAGCAGCGAGGGGATACAGGGTTGTTTTTGAAGTTCTTGAAACAGATGGGTGCACAGTGTGAGAGAGAGAGAGAGAGAGAAGTGAGGAGTGCGAGATGTGGAGGGAAAGAGATGGAGTGAGACAGTGAGGGTGCAGGAGGCCTGGACGGCCTGCTAGCTTCATTATGAGTATGGAGCCGCAGGAGGAGGAACTTTTCAGTGGGTTTAAAAAATGAGACGTTAAAACTATCCTGTCAGATTGTTGTCCCCCTTGCGTCCAACATGTTGAAGTCAATGCAACCTCCGAATGTCGGAGGTTACTATTCAAACACAGACTTACAATCATGAAGTCATCCTTTGCCCCCTCGACGCTCGGAAGTGTGCATGTGCACAGCGGAGAACAAATCCCACCTTCCTTCTTAATTAATACAAGCTGAGTTTAATAAAAGATTAGAAAGGCCAGTGTCTGGCTGTTTTAATAATTAACTGGGAGTTATATGGGCTCCTTTACGCAGAGTGAGAGAGTGCGACATGGACTGCGGTAAACCGCAAGATTAACCAAAGATGACTGTTTCTCATGAGATTAGAACGCTGTGTGTGTGTGTGTGTGTGTGTGTGTGTGTGTGTGTGTGTGTGTGTGTCAGTGTGTGATTGTGTTTGTAATTGAGTGCCTGCACCCCTGAGGGTTGAAGGACATCAATGACAGTTTCATTACACACTGCAGAGTGCGCTGTTAAGGCGGCGGTGTTTACTGTAACTCTTCCTGGTGACAATGTGGGTTGAAACACGGCTCAAAGAACTGAAACGGTGCGCGTGAAAAGGACCAGAAGTTTACTTTGGGGGAAAAAAGTTTGCAAATTAACACAGCATTTCATTTTCAGCAGGGATATTTCGACTTCAGTCTTAACTTTGAGAAAGGAAGGACGGCCTCAGGGAGGAATAACATGCAAACCGACTTTGATGTGGAACGTGAAAATGTGGAGCTTTCTTACCGGCAGCAGTTAAAAAAAAGAACTGGTGGAGGAAGAGGAACTCGAGCTCAGCTTTCTGTGGCTGGCAGAGAGTAACCTTAACAGGCTACAATAATTCAAGAAGGGATGGAAATGTTCAGCACCAGGCTGCAAACTGCAGCTCCCGGGTGGAGCTGTCACCGCGGTGGGAGGCATCAGGTCTGAATTGAGCGGTCAGGAGGGCACAGAGGTCAGCCGGCTGAGGAGGAGACAGATCAGCGGGAGGTAACTGAAATAGCCAGAGGCTACTACAAGGAAGGGCAGCGGGAGGAATCGATCTATGCCGATTTGACAACAGCGTTTGACAGATCGACGGAGAAACACTCCAGTAAAACTGGGAAAGTTATCAGAGTAAAGACAGAGCCGAGAGCTCTGGCAGCCATCTCGGAAACAAAAGAAGTGTTGGGAAACAGCAACAAGTCGAGGAGCGAGAAGACAGCTCGCGAAAGCCAGACGTCAGAAGATGAAGGAGAATGCATCAGCGCGTACCGCTGCTCTGAGTGTAAAATGGAAGAATCCCCTCATCGCACCGACGACCACAAAAAAGGATGCAGGAAGAAAAAAAATGAAGAGGAGAAATGGGCTAAGACAGCGTTTTGCAGAGGGCTCATTTAAAATTCATCAAATCGTTTCGTCACTCCTCTTCACAGAGAACCATAAAGTGAACACACAATCTAGACACAGTTAACAACGTTCATCGTCTTTTTTTTTGGCAGTGCACCCGCACATTTAAACCTCTCAAGTTGCAGCTGACAGCAGATCAGCCGGCTGCTGCCTTTCTTTCAACATCATACACAGTCTTTTGATTTATTTTTAACCTGCCGCAATCTTGTATCTGTAAACCTTTTCATGTCGAGACGTTTTCTGCGTTCAGAGGCGGTGATGCAACGCTCGATTGAAGGCGATAACCAATAAATTCAACGGCAACTTCGAGCAAATGGTGTTTCTCTCGGGTACCGCTGTCCTCACGGCGTCGTGGAACAGAGGCCACCAGCGCCCGCACGGAAAAACACCGAATCTGAGCGAAGTTCTGAGGGGACGAGGCGCTAATCACTCAGGGAGACGCGACCAAATGATGAGAGACCGTCAGATATTTGTCGACAACAAACGAAGAGTGAGAAAAATAATTAGAAAAGGTTATCTGAAGCAGAATCTGAATACAACACTGCAACAAGTGCTCCTCTGCCCTGTTCAAACATCCCACCCAGGCAACCCAGAAACAAGAAGTCAAGCTTTCGTTTAGCGGCTGCAGCAAACTATGAAAGCACCAGAGCTGGACGGATGGGATTTGTTTTAAGTACCACCGCATTCTCACTGTTTAAATAGAGACTTTTGTTTCTGTGTGGGAACATTAGGGCCTGACCTGACAAAGCCTTGTTGTATTTTGTTTATCGCGTAAAGTAGTTTCCTACACAATATAGAGAGCCGATGTGAAGAATGTCCACCAGCGTAACCTTGGACACGTTGGTTGAACTGGTTTTCAGTCGAGGCTTCGGGCCACCATACACTATGAGTACTGCATATTTCAACAAAGCAACCACACTGATATCAATTATGTGAAAAGATGCTGCAGTCTAAAGCCAGCTCATTTAAAATGCAGACATGCAGGTGCCTAGTCACACAACACCACCGGGATGCAGCAGTGTTTCTGCTGCATTTGTGTTTTTTCCCCACAGTCTTTGTGTTCCAGTGTTCAAAGATCACTTCACGCTGCTTTTAATGGAGTTACATAAAGACCATGGCTCAATATCCACTTCCCCAGCAGTTGTACATCTTCGAAATGCAACATGGTCATCAGCGTTGTGGGATGCAGGTGAGGGATCATGCTCTTCGATCTTTTTGAAAATAAGAATGTCTCTGCCAACCAGTCAAGATGCAGTTCACATTCAAGTCTGTCCAACAGATGTCTTATCTGAAATTGTCATAACATATGACAGCATGAGCATATTAATTGTAATAAAAATGGGTTTATGGGGTCCCACTTGAAATTCTAATCAGTTGTTTGTGCCAAATGTGAAGAAATTCCCAAACATGAAGCCTGTTGTCGGCGCAGAGGCATGAAAACCAACACAGGAAAACATTGTATGCTAATATTGTTCATAATATAGACTTGAAAGAGTCCTTAAAACATAAACAACTGTTTTAGAGCTTTACCAACCGGATATGAAATTGCGGTCACAACTGTGACCAGTGGGATTAATTAATCAGAGTCGAGTGTAGCTATAAACCAGCACAACTCACCACCAGCTGGACGAAGGAGGCTTTCTGTCGCTTCCACGGCAAAATTGGCTTCAGTTGCTGCTGGCATGTGGTTGGAGTATTTATTTTCCATGACTGTTTTACTACACCGTAGTAAAATATTGATATGGCACCAACCCCAGTAAATGAGTTTAACAATGCCCCTGAAGTCCTACAAACACACCAGATGTCCTGAGATTTTGGGATTATATCAGTTTGTGAAACAAAAGAGAGAAACGATTAATCTCCCAACCACAGGGGAAGAGGAGGACTTCTGAAAGAAATCCCTTGTTGCCCACAAAACCCTTTGAGTTTGAAAGCAAATATTTTCTTAAGCACGACGGCAAAGTGGCTGACAAATTAAATTGAACCAGCAAATTAACATTGATGACGGAAGTAAAAGCATCTCTGGGTCTTTAAAACACACAAAGCATGATTGCCACCAAATTCAATCGGCAAAACAAGAGAGCAGAGATCCCCGTGCTGTTTTTTGACATCAGGAAAAAAAAATGCATTTGGCTTAGTGCCACTGTAGCACAAACATGCTTTTGAGCTGGAAACATCAAAATCTGGTTAAAGCCTTTTAACAGGACATTCAAATGTGTTTCGCTGCTGCAATTTACCGCAACATTGCGTCTCCTGAAAATTGTCATTATGGTGTGTGGCATAATCTCCCTTTTAAATTCTGCAAGGTGACGAAGGAATTTGAGTGGAAAGCCATCAGGAGAAAAGCAGAGAGGATGCGGATTAGAAAGCGAAAGTACAGCAGACAACAACAGCAGCAACAAAGAGACGCAAAACAGAACTGCAGCATGAAACAGGCTAGTTGTCGTCTGCTCTCCGAGCTGCTTTGTGTTTTCTGCTTACTGTGCCGTTTACTCCCCCGCGGCATTTAGTTCCGAGGTTCGTACATAGTTTAATTCAATTAAGCCTTAATTATTAAGGCTTAATGAAGAGGGTGGGGCTTCCATAGCTTGCTGGCTAACTGTCAATTAACAAGCGTGTTAGTTTGGCTGCTAACGGGACAGTTAACTGTGCTAGTAAATGTCTGCCGTCCTCGCCCTCTTTAGTGGAGCAGTCCGTCCTCCGACAGAGGATTCAGTTTGTTTTGGCTCTCCATTCATTCAAATGACATGTTGGAACGATCAAGAATGACGTGCTATTGGAATTTGCATGTAAAAGTCTACAAAAGATGAACTCAACCAAATGATTTGCAAGGATTTAATTTACCTCCCTGAGATTGCATTTTGTAACGTGTCCGTTTACGAAATAGAAATGGAAAAACTAAAGCTTGTGGTCTTATGGGGAGTTGTGTGCCACGACTTCATCGGGACAGCGAGCCAGCATCCATAAGGTGATCCAGCACAGGTGCTGGACAGAAGCACTGGGTGAAATGTTAGAGCGCACAATTCCATCTGAAACCACAAGTAATTTAATAAATGAGACACAATGTGTTAATTCATTTTAATTCATTAAGTTTAGAGGTGCTAGCAGAGATATTTTCAGCCTTGGTGATAAGTTACAATAATCACCTCCTGGCTCTCAATATCAATCTTCTCTCCCGGCTCTACTTATCCTGTTTTAGGGTCGCGGGGCGCTGCATCCGATCCCAGCTGTCATTGGGTGAAGGCAGAGTTCACCCTGGACAAGTCGCCAGTCTATCGCAGGGCAGAAGTAAATATCACAACATAAAATAAATGTTGCCTTCTGGAGGCTGAGGGTCTTGATGAGCGTGTGACCAAGCGGCACTTGATTTGTTTCCCCATGTTTGTCTGTCTTTAATAAGGGAGGGTCGTACAAAAGGAGACTCCCGGAAACGGCAATAATGATCTTCTTCTTCGTCTCCGCAGCTGGAAAAACAAACTTCCTGGCCCGCAAGTACGCCACTTCTTCCTCCTCCTCCTCTTCTTCTCCTCTCAAATCACTACCACACAGTCAGGGTCTCTTGTTTGCTCACACAGTTAAGTTTCTGAGCCGTGTGTTTACTTCTCTGAGTTTATTGGTAAACAAGCGCCTAATTAAATGATGCTGCAAAGTGTGCGGCGCTGCGCAACCTGAGCTACTATAAATAGGTGAGCGTTAAGAAAGGCTGCTGTACATGATGGGGGGGGGGGGGCTCTCAGAGCCTCTTTGTTGTTTTGTGTGAGAGAGGAGATGAAAGACAAACGCCTACGCTGACTGAATGGCTGAGACGCACCTCATCCCATCTCCTCACCTCCTCCTCTCCCCCATCTGGTTCATCTTCTTCGCTGCCTGTTTGACCCCCCCCCCCGCACCTCTCAGACACACCTTCACACACACACACACCTTCACACACACACACACACACACACACACACACACACACACCTTCACACACAAACAAAGGGTTCAGACACTCGCAAACAAGCTATTGGTTTTGACCAAAGGCCGACACACACGTTGCACAGTTTGTCTTTCTCTCCTCTGTCTGTCTTGTCTTTCCTTTTTGTCTCCATTAATTAGAGTTGCTCTAACCTTCAGTGCTGCACTCCCATTCCTCCCCTTCCTCTCCTCCCCCCCAAACCCAGCCTTCATCCATCTACTGTGAAAAAAGACATCTCCGGCGGAATAAAAAATGAACGTGGCAACTTTTTTTTTTGTTGGATGGGAAACAATGGGGAGTCCCAGCGCTGCACTGCGTCGGGCTATTTATCTCCAGGTAAAGATGTGTCTCATCCCCTGCTTTCCCTCTACCCATTCCTAATCCTGCACTCCCACTGCCCCCCCACATCCCCCTCCTCCTCCTCCGGGAATCACCTGAGCAATCCATACCATACATATCTGGACCTCTGGAAGCAGCGAAACAGCAACACTTTTAATTTTTAATCAGGGCCTCAGTCAGAGGGGACCTGGCTTTTTACGCTCCCATTCTCCCGCCACCTTTGTCTCACCTTCACTTCCAGCCTTTCTCTCTCACTCTCTTTCTCTCTCTCTCTCTCTAACTCACCCACGCACACATCATCCCTCGTGTCTCCCTTCCCAAAGTCACGGTGATGAATGGGTGAGCGCTGCCATCTCCGTGCCCACCAGCGAGAGGCAGAGGCCAGCTAAGGCGGCTCAGACGCTCTCGGGGATCACAGGCAGGGAGGAGAGTAATTAATCCAGGAGGATGGGAGGCAGGGTTGCAGGACATACTGTGAGCTTCAGGACACTGCATTTGTGGGTGCGCGCACCTGTGTGCGTGTGTGTACGCACGTGTGTTGGAGCACATTATTTGAAAGGGATAGAAACTCCAGACAGGTTTTTTTCTGCGTAGAACTGGGGGTGACGTGTTTCAGAGCACAAGGTTAGCCTAGTTTGTGTGTGTGTGTGTGTGTGGGAGGGGAGGGGGGGTAGATGAGCTCCTTAAATAAACACCACTTGGGTACAGACAGGAGCAGCCAGAGGCAACACATAGAAGACTGTCCTTGAACTCCAGGGTCAAACACACTGAAACCACACACACACACACACACACACACACACACACACACACACACACACACACACACAGAATTCAGACATCAGCGAGGAAGGAGACTGAGGCTAAGTAGAGCCTTTTCAAAACTGTGAAGGAGGGGTGTGAGCTATTATTTCAGCTCCTTTGTTTGAGTAAATCCATTATTGGTGCTGTTACTCAGAATAATCAGTAAACTGTAATTGTCTGCGGACAGCAGGGAGGACTCCAAATTAAATTGCATTCACCTTGATAAGAGAGGCTCGCGGACAACTACGAGGCAAATGAAAGATGAGTTTGGAGTCCTATGTATAAACAGGTGTGTTCTCCATCAACGCTCCATGTTAATTGGACCAATCCATTACCCACTTTGACGTGCTTAATGTTTCGGGGGATGACCGATTAGCGCAGCGCGGAGCGCTGTACACAGGCGCCTGGCTGGTTTCCTCTGGTCCGTGACGTCTAACCAGGGGCTACAGCTCCATGCATCATTAGTCCTGTCCTAGCCGGCATACCAATCACATGTCCCCATAGCCCTAATAGGATAACCGAGGGGAAAGAGAGGAAATGGCTTCGACGCTGTAGAGCCGCGAGTGTGGTCTCCCAGGGTTTTTTCCTGTGTGCACGTATTAATGGACAAGGCCGGCGCAATTACGCCGCGAATGAAGCAGGGGATGAAATACTGCGAGAAAAAAACTTCTGGGATTGAAATGAAACGTGCCTGAAAAATATTGGATATTGCAGCCAACATGAAAAACACGTGTGAGTGTACAGTGTGGTGGTGGTGGTGGAGGGAGGAGGGTCACTGACAGTACAGGCCTTCTGGGGAGTGGAAATTGTGCTCCGATGCTTCGTGCCGAGCTTTTCATCTGTCTCTGGTCCAACACTCTGGATTGGTGCAACACTTATGTTTGAGATTGAGGGGAATGAACAACAAGACGGAAAGTCTGCAGCCATGCTGGCGGCTCTGTGAGGCTGCACTTACACACAGAGGTGCTTCGGGCTGGACGCCAACACGCTTCAAGCCATCTCAGACCGTTAGCATGCTAACATGGCTGGCGGGACGTTGTTGACCTGCCGACGGTGCTGCAAGAGTAAAGGGGTCCACAAAGTCATTACAATTCATGCAGAGGGGAACATGAATTTGAACACCGCCACGCAGATAGCCTCCTCTTCGTCAACGGCTGTCTTGAAAGCAGGTAGAAGTAGGTGTCGAGCTGCAAGCCCACATGACGTGACCCATTTCTTCAGACAGGAGGAGCAATCAGCAGCACAGCCGAGGGGTGCCAGTGAAAGGGAGCACACACGCCGTCCCAGAGGACAGACAGCTATTACAGCACAGGAAATACAATCATCGACGAGCCTAGAGGCTAAATGTGAGATTCGGCAGCAGCACAGCAGAAGAAGTTGGGTACTTTTTTAAGTCAAGCGATCCTCACTGGCTCGTAAACACGTATGAGGTGCTTGAAGATCAGAACAAAGATGCTCATCCACCTATCGAGAACAAGCGTTGACGCACCGAGCTGTATTATAAGAGACAGGAATGGGGTTTTCTCCATCATGGGACTCCTGTTTTTATTCTCTTTACCAGACTTTTATGAAGCAGGCTTGTGGCTGCTGGTTTCCAGTGTGATGAGATGAGGGAGTAGAATGGAGAGACTGGATGAAAGAGGAGGAGGAGGGATGAGTGGAGATGAGAGGTCACAGCGGAGGGGAGAGCAGACCGACAGATATGGAAATTAAGTCAAAAGGAAGACAGATAGGAACTTTTCCTTTGCTTCCTCTTTGTGTTTACCCTTCAAAAAAAAAGAAAACGAGAGAGAGAGCGCAAGGCCTAATCAAACATTTATCATTCCAGGAAAGCTCTTTAATGTCTTTGACATTAAAAGGCAGAAAGGAGGGAGAGAGATGAAAAGAGAGGAGAGACGGGGGGGGGGGGGGGGGGGGGGGGGGGTGGTGGGTGTGAGGGATCGCGGCGGATGGTGGTGACGGGGCTCGAGGAGGCAGAGGACCAGAAATCAGAGGCAAAGGTGTGAAAGGTGAGTGCAGTTAAAAGGGGAGTCTGCAGTTAAACGATACAGTCGTATTCACATGTATTCATGTATTCACTCAGTGGGTCGGATCTTGGATGATAGAGGCTTAATTTGTGAAGATGAACAAATCTGTGCAGCTGAAAAAAAACAAAGACAAAACAAAAACTTTTTTTATATACATGTTTTTGAGTCAATAGTTGATTTTAAGGGGTTACGTAACAACTGAAAATGTGGTTTTCTGTCAACATTTGGTGCTTTAACTTTCCACCAATGAGGGAAGCAAAACACTCCTGCTGTGACTCTTTAAAGTTATAATCTTTGAGATTTTCATGAACTCAAACCACCTTTCTGATGATATTTATGGCCATTCAATGTCCTTACATTCAGTGATTATCTCTCTATTGTAGCAATTTGTATTGGTGGTGGCAGGGTCAGACTAAGCACGAGGGATTCACAGGAGAACTATGCAGCGCGTAAACCGGCTCAATTTCATCTCATTGATAATAATGTTGCACGGTATATTGATACTAAAAAGCTACCGCGGTACCCGTACGTTAAAAACGATATGATTCTGCACACGATATAGCACACGATCAGAGCGCACTCACTGTTCAGCTCCCTGTCATGCTGCCTGCATGCATTTCCTGTAAGGAGGCGGGGCTTAGGGAGGCGGGACTGCCCAGAGCTGCCCCAATAGGTCGTCGGCTTGTTAGAATAAAAGACGCCAGAAGTGAAATCTGTAAGTACTTTGGCTACATTGCAGACTGTGAAGGAAAGCACACTGACACACAGAGACCCGTCTAACAGACCAAGAGGGGACACGTCAAACATGGCAAGACACCAAACAATAGGCCTACATAGCCGTGTATAATCAATGCTATGAAAACACCATGTTCATTAATATCTTGCTGAGCTATGCTGTTACTTGCCATGACCAAAACCGTCAGACCCGAGTTGGGAGAGGATGCAGAAAACCTGCACAGACATATAACTGCAGCTGCTGAAGGTGAATACATTGTTTTGGTCCATGTGTCTTCTTTGTCTCATCCACAAGGACAGAAGAAGAATAAAGACCCAAGAAGCCTGCTTTGCTATTTGAAGACGTGTCAGAAGACGACTGGCTTGCTAGAAAACAAAGCAAAAGCACTTATAAAATACAGTGAGAATCATATTCAGACAATATTCAATTAAGTCTTTACTGCCTGAGATAAATTGGAAAGAATGCATGGAACTATTCAATCAGATATTCGCTCATAGTAGTCCGGCTTCAGTAACAGAATCTCAGATATGAGGCTTTTTGTTTGTTTTCTATGTTTTTGTATCAACACAATCATCAGCATCCAAACTTTCTTTTTCTCTTCTTTATAGTCCTGGACATGAGATGTTTTAGGCAACAAAGAGTGATTGAAGGAGTCTATGAGATTATGAGAGAAATATTTGTGCATTCTGTTTTATGGCTTTCTCAGAAAATGTGTATCTGAAGTGATGCAAGAGGAGAAGATACCGAGTGACAGACGGACACAGAATAAATCGGGAGAAATGAAAGTGAGGCAGACAAAGGGAGCAGAACATGGAAAATGAAAGAAACATCTCGGTTGTGTTCAATCATCTAAACAAACAGATGGACGGGCGCTAAACACGAACAGGAAATATTAGTCAGAGGTTTGTCTTAGGCTGAAGGACATTCTGCACATTTAAAACCGTAACACGGGTCACTGAGATGTTCCACATCAACAAACCTCACCGCCACACCGTGAGAAGGATACTGGGTGCTACACACAAACTGTGCCACTTACATTAAATAAGTCAACATGCGCGGCAGTAAGGATGCTCTCTTAATACTTCCCCAACATAATAAATTGTGATTATGAATGGTGTATGTCACATTCTCCAACGTCTGCCAGCTGTAAGCAACATAAAACTGCAAACATATCACTTCTGCAGCGCATGTGTTTTTCACTGCTCCAGAGATAAATGTTCAGGCGCACGCCGGCGATCAGCACCGACGTGTCACATCGTGACAGATATTTCAGCGGGTGTCACCGGTCAAGGCTGGCAGGCTGAAGGCAGCGGGCTGACGGAAATGTTTGAAAGTTCGGAAACTGTGATGATTGTTTTAAATGGGTCAACAAGAAAACCATCCACCAGTCATGTTGCGGTTTCCGTCCATGTTTCTCCAACATGTCATCACTTTATCCAATTATACATGTGTGGGAAATTGTCATGATTAGCATAGTGTATGTGTGGCTACAACGGTGTTTGACCACCACATTCTAATCAGTTCCACCTCGAGTGCCAAATTTGAATAATTCCCCTCCAGGCGTTCCTGGGATATTACGCTCACAACAATGGGAAGGACGTGAGGTCACAGTGGCCTTGACCTTTGACCCTTGACCACTTAATTCTAATCAGAGCATCCTCGCCCAGGTGGATGTTTTTTGTGCCAAATTTTGTGCCTGAAATATTGCATTCGCCAGAATGGAGCCCGAGGGACGGACAACCTGAACACACGATGCTTCCAGTCACAACTGTCACAGGAGCGGAGGCATAAGAAATATATTGTATTACTTACGTAGCACTTACTGCAAGAAAGGGGAGCTCTGAGCTCAGATTGTCATAAACTGGGAAATATGCTTAGTCATTTTTTTTATTTTTTGTCACGAGTTAAATGAGAAGATTTAGGCCGTTTTCAGGTTTGTTTACTAAATATGAAGCAAGAGGCAGCAGTCACCTAGCTTAACTTAGCATAAAGCCTAATGAAAGGACAAACAGCAAGCAAATGCTTAGTTGTTGAGAGATATTGATATTAAGTATTATTAAGTGACCTTTTGAGGTGCCGGTAGACAGACTTTGTTACATTTGGACAGACTACCTGTTTCTAGTCTTTATGTTATTAAGCTTTAGGCTATTTAAACTTGTTATACTTAAGCCGTTGAATGAATGAGGGGGTCACATAAAAACACGGCCTTTCACCGAGGAGGCCATTTCTTTAAAGGTTTCAAAGGTGCCAAATTCATACATGTTATTCCTCTGGTCAGTCCAAAGATATTAGTAACCATGAACAACTCTCTCTCTCAAATGCAAAAACTAGAGTGCTTAAACTCCAATTTGTGATGTGTGGCACTGCTCCACAGACGGCGAATTAAAAATATAAGATTTATAGCAGGTGAATGTATGAGTATATAGGGTACATCTTCAACAACTCACACTATAATTTGGGTATAAAAGAAAAAGAAAAAAAAAGTGGTTCCACAAAGTCAGTTTCCCATGTATCATCTGTGGAGCAAATCCAGACTTATACTTGATGGCATCACAAGACTAAACTTACTTCTCTGGTTTCTGGTTGGTAGAGAGAGAGGAGCTCATGTTCACAAACACTTTTTCAGGCCATTGAAATAACATGTTGGAATTCTTAATTAATTCAGGTTGGGATAATGCTTTGGACACCTTAAAAAAGAAAACTTCCCTTGCAGTCCAACAGCCTGAAGCATCGCCACTTCAGGTGATGAATATGTATATCGTAATAGCGTGACAGAGCGATTGCATAAATAGGCGACAATCGTTAACACGGACATTAAAACGACGCCGTGAGCCCACTGAGCGGGCCGTGGAAACCTCGCTGCTCCTCGCTCTGATACGCAGCTTCAGCTCACACAGCGGTCGATTGACTTTTTAAGGAATCATCAAAGGAAACGGCACCACCGGGGCGCGCGGAGAGAGCAGAGGAATGTGCTGAGCTTAACACGCGCTCATCAGCACATCCATCATTTACACGTGGGCAGGCCGGTCGATGAGATAAATAGGAAAGTTATGATCTACGCTTGTCGCTTTCTGACGGTACACAATGGCTCCTGTTGTTTTAAAGCCTCTCATGTACTCAAAATACAAAGTGTGTCTTCACAAATACCGCTCAGTAATATATATATATATATATATATATATATATATATATATATATATATACACACACTGTATATATATGTATACAAATGCTATATATATATATATATATATATATACACATTGTATATATATGTATACAAATGCTGCAATGTTCTATTCAAAGATGCAGTCTGGTGTTTTGACAGGCAGGGTGTGATGCTGCAAAGCATCTGCTCCATGTTGTCATTCTCGACTGCAAAGAGTAGACACGCCGACGGCAGCGTGCAGTAAACCCATCAGCTGGATGAGGACATGCAGAGACACGCGGCCAAGACGGACTCATTTGTGCCATTTGCTTTTCTGCTTGCTTCCAAATGTAAAGTAGCAGGTAAAAACAAAGTAATTTTCCGTGGACACTAGAGAATGACTTTGGATGAGACAAAAGGATTTGCTGTGTTTTTGTTTAATTAAACAGGAAGCGAGCGGATGAATTAATACACTGCTGAGCTGTGACCGTCACAATGTTGTGTCCTGTGATTGTTTTTCTGCAGCTGTAATCGTCCTTCACATAGTCACTCCTGGTGCTGTGTGTTACACGTTGTATAACACACAGGGTTGGGTCTGTAGTAGTTCAGAGAAACCCTTTTCATCGAATAGATTTCCATTTTTGAAATATTCTTCTTTGAGAATTGGTTGTATTTTAAAAGGCATGTTTTAAGATAAAGCTGGTCCTGGCCCATGGCTGCACTGGATCACTGAGCCTATAATCCCAGATGAGCCAGATCACAGAGAAACCTGCAGGCTAATCAAACTCTAGTCTGGACTGATGACTAAAGGTGCTCTGTCATTTTGAAATAACCGAGCTCAGGTGGATTAGACAAATTAAACTTTTTGAAAAAATCCCTTTTACCAATAATAATTCGACCAAAATTCCACCGCCAAAAAAAACATAAAACAGTCACAGTTGGGACCATTTATCTGCAGAAAGAGTACTTTGATTATAGTATTATATAATAAGTATATTTAGCTCATAATACTGCAGTATGTTTACTTATAATTGAGTATTTTCACATTGATCGATTAGCACTTTAGCTTAAGTAAAGGATCTTCTTCCACCACAGTCATATTCAGAGATGGAAGTATCTACTTACATATTCTCTTGTTAATGTAAGTTAATGTTATGTTCAACCCATTCTCACTCCCAATGCGGCAGATGCCGTCATTCGATCAGTTCTGCTCGGCATCTGACATCGACGCACGGAGGAACTCTTCAGTGTCTCTGCAGCTAACTCCAATGCAAACACACCTGCGGCAATAATACACCCTCAGAAAAACTACCGTGCTATGAAATCCATGTGGGGCATACAGGTTGGAGAGGTGGATGGACTTTCATCAAGGAGACCACTGTTCATGTCCTGCGGCAAACTGAGATTAAATGTTAAAATGTTGTCACGTTAACGTCAACCACACTTTTTTTGTTGCCTACACCTAACTTCATGTGAAGACGTTTATTTTGAAAAGACAACATGCATGCAACGTCCAAAACTGATGCCCGAGTGGTGTAGAGTATTTCAGTTTGAACCTGAGTGCCACTGACTCTGTATTTGAGTCTGAGAACGTGTTGCAACAAATGGTATTCTTGTCAATTTTGAGTGAAATGGATTTTACTGGAACAAGGAATTGTTCACATGTTGTAGGCTTTTCACCAAGCGCCATAAAGAGGAATGTGGAAGATATTTGCAGTAGATGGTATGACATGGTTGACTGTTAATGAAAAACAAACATCTTTGCTTACTTTGAAAATGTAAAACATTTTTAAATAATGCTGTTTGAACCTTATATATATATATATATATATATATATATATTTTACATCAAGTAAGGTTTCATGAAAGTAAGAGCATATTTCCACCTGAGAAGAACCTTATAGAAGTCCCTCCAGCTCTGATCATATGATCACAGAGCAGAGAGACTTAAGAGTGGCCCCCGACAGCCTTTGGGCCTGAGCCATGAGGGCTGAAGGTTCAGGTCTCACTGGGGGTCCCGTCACATTTCTGCCTGCTTTAAGTAGCTCAGGCAAAGCCTGGACTATATGTATTGAGACGCACACTCACACTCACACTCACACTCCTCCTGGGCCTTGTTCTTCCTATTGCTTTGGTCCGCTGTGGGCTGCCACAGACGGCAGTGTGTCTGTCACACAGTCTACGCTGAGCCCGGCAGTCAAACTCCGGGGAGGAATTCTGGCTCGCGGGCAGATCAGGCAGCCGCGCTCGAGCCTCCAGTGATCCCGCCATGACACGGCCCCGCCACTCTGTGAAATCAGAGCCGTGAGATTGAGAGCTGCACTGTTCCACTTCAAGTCGGTACTGACTCAAGTGAAGTGAGGTCCACGAACACGACATACACACACACACACACAAACACACACACACACACACACACACCAATTGCTTTCACATTTTTACAGCGTCTCATTTTCACCCGATACTTGGAAACGCCAAATGATTTAAGTTAAAAAACCCTGAAGAGAAAAATAGTCACATTGTGGTGTTGATACAAACATCCATTACAAAATAATTAAAACCTTCACGTTCAGAGGTAATTGTATTTTTCATCAGATTTCTGGATTGTTCCAGTGCACTCAGCATCAGCACCGGCGTATGCTCCAATTTGTTCCAGGTATGTGGAGCACAAAATGTAAAATCTGTCTTTCTCAGGTCAGTGGTGGCTCCGGGAAGCTGGAACAACAACATCCAGAGGTATAGTCAACAAGCCACTTACAATGACACCAGAAGGACTGCTTTAATACACAGAAACTACTCTCGGTCTGAAACCACTTCAGTCAGGTTTTTAACAGCAAATACACAAATACATAATACAAAATAAATAAAACCCATATAAGATAGAAGATGCTGTAAGCACTAGGCCTGACCCCAAAAAGTCGACAATTCCCTCTCGGAATTCTGATTCGAGGTAATTAAACAAAGGATCATTCATAAATAACAACATGGCTAATTCAAAGATTGGGCCAATATTTATTAATAAGAGCACCAGATATATTTAGAATTTATGAACGATTCTCTAAAATCCGCTGGAGGAGGTGCCGTGATGCAGCTGTTTGAGGTGCATGCAACAGCTGTATGCAGCTTGCATCTCTCTCTCCCGTTGACTGTCCTTTCGCCTTCCCGTCGCGTCCCTTCTGTCTGTGACGGGCCACAACGAGGAAAATGGAATTAGGACTGAAAGCTCTATTAATAACCACAAAGAGCGAGCAGGATAAGAAACCGTGTCTCTCTGTCTATCGATCTATGCTCCGTGTCAGTACTACAGACAGCGCCGCAACTCAACACACACACAAACACATTACATTACATTTAGCTGACGCTTTTATCCAAAGCGACTTGCATGATATACAGTAGACCGTAGACACAGCAACGGTGAGCAACTAGGGTTAAGTCAACATGGCCCTCCACTCCATCCTCCAGCATCTGGACTCCCCAGTAACCTACGCCAGGATCCTGTTTGTGGACTTCAGCTCTGCCTTTAGCCCCACCAGCCCCTCTCACCCTGTGTGACTCCCCCGTCAAAGCTGTGGAGTCCTTCCGCTTCCTGGGCTCCATCATTACCCAGGACCTCAAGTGGGAGCTCAACATCAGCTCCATCTCCAAGAAGGCGCAGCAGAGGATGTTCTTCCTGAGGCAGCTGAGGAAACTCAACCTGCCAAAGACAATGATGGTGCACTTCTACACTGCCATCATCGAGTCCATCCTCTGCTCCTCCATCACAGTCTGGTACGCTGCAGCCGCTGCCAAGGACAAGGCCAGGCTGCAGCGCATCATTCGCTCTGCCGAGAGGGTGATTGGCTGCAATCTGCCGTCCCTCCAGGACTTGTTTGCTTCAAGGACCCTGAAGCGGGCGAGGAAGATTGTAGCTGATCCCTCTCACCCTGGACACAAACTGTTGGTGTCCCTCCCCTCTGGCAGGAGGCTGCGGTCCATCAGGACCAAGACCTCACGCCACAAAAACAGTTTCTTCCCGTCTGCAGTCGGGCTCATCAACAGAGCCCGGGTCCCCCACTGACTCTAATGACTCTCTCACCCCCAGACAATTCCCACCGGACACTCCCCTGCACATATCCTTATGCTTAAATACACTCAACACTTTTTGCCACTTTCACACAACACTTACATACCATGCACATTCTATGCACTTTATCTTGTTTTTGATATTTCGATATTCTACTGTTCAATTGTAAATATTCATTCATCCATTCATTCATTCTCATTTATTGCACTGCGTTTACTGTTAATGTATATTGTTAAATGTTAAATGTATGCACCTTCCGCCAGGACAAATTCCTTGAATGTGAAAACAAACATGGCAATAAATGGTTCTGATTCTGATTCTGATGTGTCTTGCTCAAGGACACAACAACATGGACTGGCTGAGCCAGGGTTTGAACCACCGATCCTCTGATTGAAAGTCAGACCTGCTGACCAGTGATCCATAGTTGCCCCATACACCTAAACACCTAAATGATAGGCATGTTGTACCGCGGCCAATATAGTCATTTTTACAATTTTTCTTTAATCTGCGAGGCAGGACTTGACCGATCAGATTGGACCATGTCAACCCTACAAAGCATAAAGACCAAAGACTGTTTGAAGGCACCTTGGTCACGCACGGGTCCGTGGACGACAGTTTGGAAGCCTTGAATTGAGCATTTGGACCATGGGCACCTTGGGCTCGGACCATCTTGATTGCAAAACAGCAAATTGTTTCAGGAGTTGTGAAGCACGTCTCTGCAGCTCCGCTGGCTTCAGGATTTATGTGTACAGCGAACGAGACAACATTTGGATAGTGTCACGCGTCACTGCATGTTCCAACGGATAACAACAACAACAACAAAAGGCATGTTAGGTGCGGATCCTATCCACTACATCCTTCTGCCTCTCCAGGTTGATGGAATCAAATACTTCTCCTATGTTGTTTTTGTGAAAGTGTACCTTCATGGAGGAGACAAAGTTTGAGGATTTTTCTTCTGCAAGGACAGAAGTCAAAGTCAGAATCCCAGCATCATAAAGTAAAGGCAGACATGCATTAATTTGCATATTCATCACATTCCATGAGCATCCCGCCAGAGGCCCTGTATCCCTGTGTGTAACTAATGTGGGGCACGCATTTAAAAATTTCCCTCACACGCTATTGTGCAAAGTAAAAGTGGTGACCTGAAAGCGTGCATAAATGTGTGCTAAATAGCTAATTGATAAAACTGTGACACAGGTAAATTTATAAAAGCTGTTTAATGCATTTTTTCTTATTTTCAGCGCCAGGTCCCTCGCAATAATGTATGATTATGAAGAGTGTCCTTTTTGTATATGCAAATGGTTTAGCTCAGATTCATTATGTGTTGTCCGTCATATACGTTTGATATAATGTAATATTTTCAGAGCAATGGTTCTCAATACTTCCACATTCTGTATTTGATTTTATTATATGTGTTTTCCAACACCTTGACTTGCTTTTCTTTACGGGTTGCAGTTGGAACTCTTTTCACATTTTTTTACTAATCAAAATCTGCCTGTGTCAAGGTTGGCCGCGCCACGGTGGGAGCGAGTCTGCCGGAGTTGAACAGAATCAAATCAAGCTCCGTCTTTGATGAGCTGATCAGTTCTATCGTCGTACAGTAGTTTCGGATAAACGTGGCCCGAGTGTTGTTCGTTAAGAGACTTCAAAGGGGCTCTTTGAAACGAGGCCATGGAAATGCCAGAGCACTGGTGGAGCGCCCGTCTGTCCTTTAAAGTTTGCTCTCGGCTCCCTCGGCTGCGTGTTAATGATGAACCGATAAGATATTCAACCAAGTGGCGTTTCCCTGCATCTGTCTGCCCGCGCTCACCCCCTTGGCGCTCTCTAGTGTGAACCAGACATATGTGCACGCGCGAAGGCGAAGCACGTGGGTGTGCGTCTGTCTGCCCGCCATCACCACGCCACAGAGCGTAAATGCAACCGATTGTTCTACTTTGCCTCTGAATAAAAGGGTCTGCGGTTAGCGCGTGTCCCGAGTGCGAGGCGATGGGCAGTGACTCTCATCTAGCAGAGGGGAAGGTTGACTTGTGTAATTATTTTTGCTGGCTTTGATCCAGAGCAGACTCTTCTAGACACCTGTTGGCCTCTGGCGCCGTCTGAGGCCTGATAATTAGACCCACAACCGCAAGAGCAGCACACACGCGGCGGCGAAGCCTCGCCTCACACACACACAAATGCACAGAAACAAGCAGTCATTTCCCATGAATACTCAGAAAACCTACATCTGAAAGTGAGAACGGGTGAACTTTCTGTGCGGCGGCATGCTGGCGGAGTGACAGCCGTCGTCAGTCAGACCGCAGACTGCATTTAATTTCTCTGTGTTCTCCGCTTCCACGTCTCACTGAGAGCCTCCAAGCGGCGGCGTCCCCCACCGTCATTCAAACTGTGCAGACTTTCAAATGACATTGACAGTCAAAGTCTCTCCTGCCGCGCAAACGACAGAAACAGCTATTCATTGTGCTCTCTTATTACACAGAAACTTATTTCGTTCAGATTTCATTCAGTTCGTGTTTCTTTTTTATTTCATGTCGGATACAAAGAAAGAGAGAGTTAGAGAGCGAGAGAGCTCTTTCTTAAAAAGAATAATAATTTAGAGAGAAAGTAATTTCCTGACGTGCCTTGTCCTGTCCTTTCATTTCAGGACATTTCCAAGGCCTCCCATTATTTTTCAAAGAACAGTGGAGCTTTCTGCCAGGGTGAACCAAAGACATGCAAAAAATCGGCCATGGCCAATTTCTACAATCAGCCGCACAGAAATCCTTGTTTTTCGGCAGCTGAGAACACACGGTTCTTGGGCTATGAACATCTTTTGTCCGCTGAAATTCAACAGTCGTCGACTCAAATATAAAAAATATATATACATTTGCTCAAACTAGATAGCATCTATAACATCAAGACTCTTCTCAACTCTTACTGTACCTCTCTGCAAGCGTTTTAATTGAGCCTGTCAGTTATTCAGCCAACATAAAAAAGAAAGAAGAAAGAAAACTGTTTACACAGAACACGTACTAGAATAATCAACAACAAACCTGCCTTTTGTTCGAGCTGTATCAGTGGAATCATTTCCTCTAATCAAATTATATTCATTAACCACAAAAGTCTTACTTTGGTTAATGGCAGTCTCACATTAGATACCTGTGGTGTCGCTATTGTTTTACAGTGCAGGGGAGGATTTCACCTGCTGGTCGCACCGCCACAAAACACGCCACCACGAGGCCGCGTCACGCGTCGATGACGCTCCCCGCAGTGACTGTGTTCCAACCCTTTCCATGTACTCTGTGATATGCAGCGACGCAGCTCACGGAGCTGGATTCACATTCTGGTAACTTCTGTTTGGCCTCTTCTCATTACCGAGTAGGAGACGACCGCCTCGCTGTGATGGAGAGCGGTGATCGCAGCGAGCAGATGGTGGCTGAACAAAGACACGCTGACTACGTCAGCGTGTCTTTGTTCAGTACGTGGCGTACTTCCTAAGTACGCCACGCTATTTCAATTAGACGAGACAAGTGGATGAAGAAAAGATCATCGTTTGACGTAACAGATAATGAGTGGGTTTGGACAGAAAGGCTTGGTTGACGTTAACTTCACTGACTAACGGTACTAAATTTGTAAAAACAAGATACACACACACACACACACACACACACACACTCACACCCCGGCTCAGTACAGCGTGAGACACACATCGTGGCCGAGAGAAGAAAAAGATCTAAAGTGTGTCTACATGTTACTTCAGTAGATGCTGAGAACTCTCGTATCAAATGCAATAAAACCCTCACAAGTAAACAACAATTTATCAAAACAGTTGGCGAACAAGCAGAACGTAAATCTGGAGAAAATCCCAGTTTGACTGTTCGGCGAGCAGCTGTCGTCCTCGTCCACCCTGCTGGTGACGATGGAGACGCCAGTCTTATTTTATAATAATAGTCTAACAAATGAAAGATACTCTTCACTTAATTAACCATCTAGCTGGAGGTGTATTTTAAAGAATTTAAAACTGGATGTTGTTGATTCTTTTCTTAATTATTTGTCTTTTCTTTTCTCACAATATAATCAAAAAGGACCGATAAGAGTATTGATAAGGAACCGAACCGATAAGCAGTATCGTTAAGTGATACCCATCCTCACTAACGAGTGACAATCATAAGCGGAAATGTAAACTTGTATTTTCGCATGTGATACTTGCAGCGGTCCCCTGGACGAAGGCCTTGTGTTTGTTTGCAACATCATTTGGAGTTCGCTTTCTGCCACAAGACTTAAACAAGTTCATCCTTTAGTTGTATTTTCATCTCTAACGACTGCACTATGTTCTCACTGTCTAAGGTTTGGCGAGGCGCTCAGACGTGTTTATTAGAGCTTTTTCAGGGAAACCGTTAAGCTAGACGAGGCAAAAGGCTCCTTACAGCTGAGAGGCACTGCAGAGTTGGATGTGTTTGTCACCACGAGTGACACCTTTCATATTGCACGTAGTCATCTGATTGACTCTTGTTGCAAAAGATGTTGAGCAATGTTTACCGAGCAGCTTTGTCACCAGCCTGCTTCTCTTTCCTCGCTGCAGCTGCTACCGAGCATGCTTCCCCCTGAGTCGGCCATTAGCCTGTTCAGACGCTCTCCTCAATTTTATCCTCACCCCATGAGGGTATCGGTCCTCGTGCTGGAGTGTTGTAAGGAGATCCAGTCACCACCAGACCCTTGGGTCTTGTCTACAGTTTGCTCTGAAATGTCGTGGTTAAACCCAACACCTCTCCTGGGGTTCGATCAGGGTTTGGACAGTTCCCAGTGTGTGTGTGTGTGTGTGTGTGTGTGTGTGTGTGTGTGTGTGTCATCTTTACTAACTGCTCTCAAAACTTTGAACTTTGAAAAAATGCATAAATAAGAGTGCAGGTATTTTGTCGGGCATTACACTACGTCTAACTGCAAAGGATATTTTGTCATATTCCAAGCAGTCAGTGTTATAAAACCTCTTTAAAATCAATAGAGAAAAGAGAATACATGGTGTGCCATATTAAAACTGATGCTCCTGATGGACCTTCAGCACCTGTAGGAGGTGAGGTAGTTCAGGAAGGAAGACTCTCTCAACACTACGGGTCATTCATAAATGTCTTTTTCTCCCAGCGATCACACTATCACTATCTGGCTTTTAAGCAATCAACCAGATGAAGCGCTGTGTCCCTAAGCCAATCACATCGTTGCTGCCCCTTGTTCATCAGGATAGAGGCCGATCGCCAAAGACTTTGCACTATTCTATTGTTATACGTTGTAATACATGTATTGTTGAATTTGGAACCAGTCTCTCCTGATTGAACATCCTTTACATGTCGAGTTTCAGATGCGTCCATCAGGGCGGAGCCTAAAGCTTAGTTTATACTCGTCAGATAGTTTACTGACAAAAGTAGTGTAATGCTTTAGAAACCGGAGATCTTAAAATTTGAGTAAATATTTTGCCGGCTAGATCAAATTGTTGACAGGATAATCAACCATTTTTTCTGTATAATGCATTTAATACTTTCTTTATGGTGCTCGTATGAAGGCGACAAAGTAGTCCATGAATATGAACCCTCTGGCGTTTCGGAGAATAATGCAACGACAGGCTCGGAATGAGAGCCCTCGTCACACGGTGCCACCTGTGATTATAAACAATGCTTTACCTTCCACAAAGGTAGCACAAGTTGTTTAGATTGTCATTTGTTATATCTGCTATTTTATTTTTTAAAGAAACTACAGGATATGACGGCATTGCATCTTCTTTATTCATGATTCAAGGGGACAGTGGAGAATATACGGATCCTGTGCTGGATGTATTGTATGTATTTGTTTCGACATTCAGAGACATTAAAGTTTTTAAATCTGAAATCACATTTAAAAAACGTCATTCATCAGAGACTGTCCTTCGTCGACCTTTACACATAATGGATGATGACCCTGAGGGTGTAAAGAATCCACGATGTCCTTCATTGCACCTGAATACAGGAATTCAATGCGCCTCAAGGACGCAAAATATTTTAGAAGCCCACATTTCTCAGCCGTGTGAACAATTCCCCTTTTAGCTTGTGTTGAACATCTATGAAAAGCCAACATCAAACCTTCACCGACGACATATTTCTAAAGAACGCTTTGTGTCTCAAAATGTGGCAGACATAGCTGCGTGTGTCTATAGATGGACGAGAAGAAGATACATGATACATATAGGGGAGCCTCTGAGAACCAAACAAACCCGTATAGACGCCCACGGTATCTGCACACAGGCAGACACGTGAACTTTAACTGGTCCTGGTGCATTTGACTAAGCAGTTTTGCTCAGCAAATAATCCCACTTGGAGAAAACACAATCTGGCATCAAACAAAAGCACAACAGCGTGGTGAAAGGTGTGCAAATCAAGCGGCACGACACAACGCTCGACATTAGAGGGAGTGTGCACCGACTCAGGGAAACTGCAGCTCTTGTTCTTTCAATTAATGGGGCGTTTCGCTCCCACATAAACAGATCGTACCTCTCAGCCTGATATGTTCTCAACTATACAATGTCTTAGCGTGTATCAAGTCTGCTTCCGAGAGGGAGAAATCAAACGGTTCAAAGCAGGACAGGAAAGCACTCTGCGGTGTGATGGGAACGAGAGCCTCCTGCTAACACCTGTGACAAATCCTGCTCAACTGAGGGCAACAGGAAGCCCCCGGATGGTGGGAGAGTACAGCAGGAGAATAAGAAAAAGGGAGGCAGAGACAAAAACGAAGACTTGACCTGAAAGGATAAAGAGGCCGTTTCAAATCTCATCTTTTTCTGTTCTGGTTATTCGTGTCTGTGTATCGCTCCCAAGAGGTTTTTTAAAATATGCGTATTCGCTAAAGTTCACTCCTGTCCAATTCCCTCCGCAGGCTACACAGTCCTATACGCCCTTCCATCCACGTTCTTACCAAATATTGTCTTTTTTTGGCCTTTGGCCTTTCAGTGCATATAAACAGTGCAGGTGGCCGGTTACCGTTGTTCTGGAACAAGAACACACAATGCACAAGATTTGCAAGGCCGTTTACCACCAGGACACCGTCGTTACTGACCAGTGGTTCAGTGTGTTGTCTGCTCTATTCACTCAGGCGTTTGTGCGAAGCTAATATGCTGATGTGGCTTAATTTTTACTATGCAAACACAAGACTCTTCACATCGAACGCAGACAATCTTTAAACAGTGTGGACTGGGTCATATCTGCCGACATGAGACTTGTGGTAAATTAGGAGGGAAAAAAGGTTCAAGTTATTAAAGCTGCATGAACTTGTGAACTCTGTCTAACTTCAGAGCAGCAATATACACTCACCTAAAGGATTATTAGGAACACCATACTAATACTGTGTTTGACCCCCTTTCGCCTTCAGAACTGCCTTAATTCTACGTGGCATTGATTCAACAAGGTGCTGAAAGCATTCTATAGAAATGTTGGCCCATATTGATAGGATATCATCTTGCAGTTGATGGAGATTTGTGGGATGCACATCCGTTCCACCACATCCCAAAGATGCTCTATTGGGTTGAGATCTGGTGACTGTGGGGGCCATTTTAGTACAGTGAACTCATTGTCATGTTCAAGAAACCAATTTGAAATGATTCGAGCTTTGTGACATGGTGCATTATCCTGCTGGAAGTAGCCATCAGAGGATGGGTACATGGTGGCCATAAAGGGATGGACATGGTCAGAAACAATGCTCAGGTAGGCCGTGGCATTTAAACGATGCCCAATTGGCACTAAGGGGCCTAAAGTGTGCCAAGAAAACATCCCCCACACCATTACACCACCACCACCAGCCTGCACAGTGGTAACAAGGCATGATGGATCCATGTTCTCATTCTGTTTACGCCAAATTCTGACTCTACCATCTGAATGTCTCAACAGAAATCGAGACTCATCAGACCAGGCAACATTTTTCCAGTCTTCAACTGTCCAATTTTGGTGAGCTCTTGTAAATTGTAGCCTCTTTTTCCTATTTGTAGTAGAGATGAGTGGTACCCGGTGGGGTCTCCTGCTGTTGTAGCCCATCCGCCTCAAGGTTGTGCGTGTTGTGGCTTCACAAATGCTTTGCTGCATACCTCGGTTGTAACGAGTGGTTATTTCAGTCAAAGTTGCTCTTCTATCAGCTTGAATCAGTCGGCCCATTCTCCTCTGACCTCTAGCATCAACAAGGCATTTTCGCCCACAGGACTGCCGCATACTGGATGTTTTTCCCTTTTCACACCATTCTTTGTAAACCCTAGAAATGGTTGTGCGTGAAAATCCCAGTAACTGAGTAGATTGTGAAATACTCAGACCGGCCCGTCTGGCACCAACAACCATGCCACGCTCAAAATTGCTTAAATCACCTTTCTTTCCCATTCTGACATTCAGTTTGGAGTTCAGGAGATTGTCTTGACCAGGACCACACCCCTAAATGCATTGAAGCAACTACCATGTGATTGGTTGATTAGATAATTGCATTAATGAGAAATTGAACAGGTGTTCCTAATAATCCTTTAGGTGAGTGTAGGCTCCACTTCAGGGGAATGAGGCCAGGATTGGCACAGCCAGCGAGGGTGAATGCTTGTCATCTTCCTCAGAGTGGCGGAGGAGGAAGAGGAGGGCAGAGTTTGGTCGTGGCAGCCATTAATCCACTTGGACTGCTTTGAGATGACAAACAAACTGGCGCTGTGACACATTGGCGACATCTTGACGGAGCAGATCACAGACGCAGCTATGTTTACAAATTGAAAAGGGGGGGAGCGGGCGAAACAACGAAATCATTCAGCGAGCGTGTGCACTTACCTCGGCTGCACAAATGAAAAATAATGACAGTCACTACAGAGGTTGACAGGTAGGAAGCAGCACAATGGGACTGTGATGGATACAGGGAGGGGGGAGCTCTGGGGGAAAGGGACAGGTAGCAGTACAGCACCCACGAGAGGCAGCGGGTGGGGGAAAGGTGGAGGGCAAGAGGAGTGAGTGACAGGGTGGTGCTGTCAGCCGAGTCCTCTTCAGGGGAGCCCTGGAGCGTGTTCTGTTAAGTAAACAGCTGCAGCGACCAGGGCTCTACAAATATTAATGGGGAGCGGTCCCCTCCACTCACCTCGTTCGAGCTGACCCCCCCTCACGTAGTGGACCACGGCGCGCAGGCGGGAGTGGACACCCGCAGCCCACATCAAGGCCTGACAGAGCAGGGACCAACCCTGGCCACAGAGAGCCCATCCCCAACACAAGCCCCCACCCCGGCTCATTGTCTACCTGTGACGTCATGAGACAACATATTAGACTGCTGAAAACATACTAACGCACAGTTCAACCCACCCTCGGCCTCCATCTGTGCTCATCAGATGGGTATGAATTATGAATGAAAAAGATTGATTTAAACCGACCTCGAGCTGAGCGTTAAAAAAGTGGAGCTCAGAAGCCATTGTTGCAAAGTCGCTAAAGAGGCGTATATAGCTGATCGGGGCGCTGGTGGATGAACGAGACCCGGTTCTACCTCCTGTGATCGACCCACCGCTCCCCAACACCCACCTCATCACCTCTCCACTGACAGGCGGACCGGGGGAATTTGCTGAGGAGGAGTAATGGAGCTTGTCGGAGAGCTCCCTGCTTCACACCACTTAGCCTCTCAGCCAGGGTGGTTGGAGATGTAGGGATGTAGGATGTGGGGTGGGATGGGGGGGATGGAGACGTGCACCACTGATGAGGCTCCGCCGGGACCCGGAGCAGACTCCTCACCACCCAAACATTTCTCCTCACATCAGTCACGCCACGCGGGCAGAGAAGCGTGCAGCCGCTCCTTCTACCACCACCATTCTGTTCCTTCCCTTCGTTAAACTGCTCGGTTCTGGCTCGCCCTTGGGCCACACCCTCTTCACACACACTCCTGCTGGGCGAACACGGGGTACCTGCATCATCAATAATTCCTGGGTCGACTGCTTCAATAGACTGCAGCTGCAGCCTGAACAATGAAAGTGGCGTCGTTTTAAAAAGACGGTGTGAAAATATGACGACTGCTGTTTCCAATCTGGGGAAACGAGATCCAAGTATGCGATATAAAGTAGTAAGACATTAGCCCCAAACCTTCAAGACACGGTGACATGAAATAAAATACGTTTCCACATTTTGAACCTGTGTCACTGTGTTAATAAAATAACACTTAATCTCTTGGAAGGCCTACACACCAAATATATTTTGAACAAGTTTATTTTTACATTGAAATGATCTCTCCTTTTCTCTTGAACACGGGGGCGCGTACACGTCAAATTGTTACTCCCTGGAAGGTCCTCTTCCGACAAGTCCTTTTATTTGAATTTAGGAAAATAGGTCATTTGTCAGCCAGAATGAGTCATTACGAGTGTGTCTGATCTGCCGCCTCTTTGGGGAGCTGACGTCTTGACGTCTAGCCACCGTTCAATCAGCTTCTGTAGCCCGGCCATCTCTTTCATCTCCTCTGAAGAAATAAAGGTTTACCAGCTGCAGCTGGTATTAGAAGTCAAAAACCACGACAATGATTCACGTCTATGTTGATCCACCGATGCCCTCCTCTAAGGCCATCTTTCAAAGCTTTTACTTCTTTGCCTTGCCTCATTACAGCGAGCTGCTGACATTTAAAACCGCAATGGTCGAAGGCTTATGGGAAATGGCATTTGTTTAAGACACATGTGTCAAACTCAAGGCCCGCGGGCCAGATGTGGCCCGCCACGTCATTTTATGTGGCCCGCGACGGCTTGGAAGGCATTGTCGCGGATCCCTTTCCGGTTCGTCGCGGACCCGTTTTCAGTGATTTGCGGACCCGTTTTCAGTCGGTCGCGGACCCGTTTTCAGTGATTTGCGGACCCGTTTTCAGTCGGTCGCGGACCCGTTTTCGGTTCGTCGCGGACTCGTTTTCGGTTCGTCGCGGACTCGTTTTCAGTCGGTCGCGGACCTTTGCATGGGCAATATAAAAATCCTGTGATTTTATTTTGAAGGTAATTTTGAATGCAGCAGAGTGCGTCTATTCACACTCCTCAGTACTGCGTTCACAACACACTTGCATGAGTTTACACACGCACTATTTGTGATAGTTCACTTCATTCCCGACCTTTTTATTATGTTTGTGCATGAAAGCACTGCTGAGTCTGTTAAAAAAGGCTGAAGTTATACAATTATTATGTGTGTTGTATTACTTTGTGTCTTTAAGATGCACTTTGGGGTTTTTAATTGAGTGTAAAAGGGAATATTTCAAACTAGTTTTTTTGTGTTGGCATGTGAGATTCTGTACCATTTCAGGCTCAGACTGCACCATCTTTTCATTAAATCCATTTGAGAAGTTGAACATGTTCCTTGCTTTGGATCTCGGGTCATTCAGGGGTGATGGTGCAGCCAGACCAGTAGAACCACTGCCCCAGACCACAAGCATGTTCTTATTGGCTAGTTACGTCCTTCTCAACTGTGACAAAAAAAGCTTTGAACAAAGTTAATATAACAACGATTGTTTGATCTTTGTCTTTGTTATTTTCTTCTGTTTTAAGTTTGATCTTTGATAGAATAATGTGGTTTTATATATATATATATATATATATATGTATATAAATGCATGTACAATATTTTTACACTTGAATAAACAATACAAAGACAGTTATTTAACAATATGTTCGGTAGTAGTTAAATTTATACAGTGTTACAGTTACAACCGGCCCTTTGAGGGCAACCATGATGCTGAAGTGGCCCGCGGTGAAAATTAGTTTGACACCCCTGGTTTAAGACATAACAACCATTGAATAAAAGACCAATTTAGAGTGTTGCAGTGCCATCATTACTGATGGCACTGCATGGCATATACGTTTGTGTCCAATGGCTGGATTTATTGCAAAGCTAGAGGTTTGGCTGTATAAATGTCAGCCGCAACTCAACAACTATTAGACATTAATGGACTCATAAATCTCAATTATAATTATTTACTTTAGTTTATGACACAGACAACATTCTCAACTGCCTCAGCTGTACTTTGAGCTTAGTGATAATTGTGTCACTCTGATAGCACACTAAGCTAAGATGGTGAATTTATCAGCACATTGGCATTGTGCGCTTGCTCAGCATGCTGAGATTAGCATTTAGCACAAACATAGACCGATTGGTTTGTGGACTACAGTTTGGGAAACATCGAGGTCAGCATATCGCCATCTTGATTTTTGACCCTAGCAATCAAACAGAAATGACACAAGAGAGTGGAAAATTACCTAACGTTAAATAAGACATTTTTAGGCCGCCAAAATGTTACAACCAAATGAACTGAAAGCACATTGTGAAAGAGTTAAAGTTGTAAGATGAAAACACTGACAACTCCAGAAATGGACAATGGTAGCAACCTGTCAATCACAAGGTCGACCCGCCCTAGACCTATTTGACTCTAATAATTAATAATCTAATAATTTACTAAATGAACATCATTCTGTATTGAAGAAGACTTGAAACTAGAGATTGAGGGAATAAATCAAGAGAGAAGTCACTTTCTCATGGACTTTTATACAATTCGACTTATTTTTCTGCTGGCCATGAGAAATACTACAAGTTCAAAGCACTTCCTCATTGGCTTCACATTTTAGACCAGGAAGTTGCTGCCTGAGCTTAAATCACAGCGTCACTGAGCCACTATGGCTGTAGACTCTTAAAATAAGAGTCTAAGGTAAATTCAGATTACTCTGACTGCTTGGTAAAGGTTAGGGAAAACATAGGATTTGAAGAAAGCAGCATTTATGTTGGTAGGAGAACCAGGGTTACTGTCACCTTTGCTACTTAGAGAAGACCATAATAACTCTCTGCACAACAAGAGCTCAGTGTCAGGAAAGGTCAAACACAGGTCATGTTAGGGGGTAAAACAAATGACACTGGCCCGCTTCAAAAAAGAAGTTAAACTCGGTTACATATTTATATTGTTGTAAATATGCCATGAGAACCCATAGATGTAAGATCAGCCCCTCTGCCCTGCCCAGCCCTGACATGGCTGTTATGTCTGCATGGCTGAGCACATGTTGCGTAAGTGTTTCAATATTTCATAGGCCCAAATGAAAAATGCATCTCTTTGAACTATAAGTGCATCATCGGAGTTAGAGGACGAGGGCAAGCTGGTGGGGTCGCCAGGTCAAGGAAGAACTACAAAATGATGGAAATTGAGCAGAAATGAACGGGTTGCCTCTCAGTGCTGATATTTATTCATTTATCTTCCCTTTAATTTACCGGGAAGATCCATTGAGATCAGAATCCCTTTCACAAGAGATACCCGGCTCAGGCAGAAGCCAGAAGAAAATCGCAACACAATGAGACACCGTTGTATGAAACTGCGACCTGAATGAGGTTCAAACTATTTAGACCGGCGAGTGAACCGACTGCAGAGCACTTCTTCCAAAGCGGGGGATGCTTTTCATAAACAAGGAGACCTTGAAGATTAATTCTGGAGTAGGTGTCCCTTGCCACAGCCTGCCAAACAGTGTGCACAAAGAAAGAGCTTGACAAGCAAACACCTTCAGGTCTTGCTGGGGTTGCCCCCACAGAGCTGAGCTCAAATAACTTCAGATTGAGGAAGCGATAGCGTTGAGTGAAAGGGAGAGGGAACTTTTTGCTGCCACAACACGTCAGCTGCAGAGGCTTTGGATGTATTCTGAATACGCATGCCCTGGAGTGAGGCTGAATGCAAACAAAGTGACAACGAAGAATAGCCTCCATTTGCGTCGGTATGAAGACTTGACGTTTGCGTTCTCAAAAACACGTCTCGTTAATGGATGTGGCCGTTCAAACGGGATCTTGCGTTTGCATTGATTCAGCTCGCAGAAACGGCTTTGAGTGAATAGAACTGTGGGCATTTCTGAAGAGCAGATTTGTATCATCCATTAAGTGGAGAAAAGCCCCACATGATGTATGGAGGTGCTGGTGATTCATTTAAAGGAGCTCATTAGCTCAGTGAGAGCTGTGCTCATGTCAATATGCTGCGTTCACTCTTCACCCTCTACTTCTTCTCTTCTCTCCTTCCTCTCCACTCTTCTCCTTCCCTTCTCTTTCTTCTTACTCTCTCCTCGTCCCTTTCCTACAATTTTCTTCCCTCTCCTCTCTCCTCCTCTGCTCTCCTTCCCCTCTTTTCCTCTCCTTATGATCTCCCCCTTCCTCCTCTTATCTCTCCTCTCCTCTACCCTTCTACCCCTTCTTTGCTCTCCTCTTTTCCTTCACCTATTCTCCTCTATCCTTGTATTTCCTTCTCTCTCCCTTCTTTCTGTTCCTCTCTTCTCCAATCCCCTCCCCTCCATTCTCTCCTCCTCTTCTCCTCTCCATCCCCTCTGATGCACCAGCCATCAGACGTTGAGAGAAACAAAGGCTCCTTCTCTCAGCTGGAGCTGGGAGGAGCTGTCAGTCCCTTCAGCTCTGTTTGATGGTAGCATTTCAAATGACACTTTGATCCTCACTCCACACTGTTTGTTTTTCCTCTATGATGAAATTCAGCTCGAGAGGCGTGCAACAGGGCACATCATTAAAACGTGGCTCAAACGCGAGGAGCCACGCTCGTCCCTAGAAACCGCTCATGACAATTTTCTGACACACCAGCGTAAAGAACACGACAGGGTGGGTGGCAAAGGAATTGTAGAGAAGAACGGGAATCTCTGGCTCAGCCCGCAGATAACGCTCCACTGAGGTGACACCAAAGCTGAATCGAACCTCGGCTCGCTCTAAAAAAGGCTGAATAAGAATAACTGGATCTAATGAGGCAGATCTGTCAGAGCTAAGTGTTGTCTGGGCTGTGAGAAGAGTAAACCACATATTCCTGTCTGAAAGCTTAACAAAATATGAGAGTGTATGGAAATGCATACATGTACAAACTTCAATTCAAATCCATGAAAGGTTTTTCTTTAACGACTCAGACATTGTCGTTCAAAAGAAAACATCCACTGATGGCATCACATGTTTGTACGATTATTTTCTTTAAAAAGACGAAACAAGTTTAAAAGCAGAGCGAACCAATCCTCCTCTCCACAGGTCTTTTCACAATGAATTTAACCGCCTCTTAAACTTAGAGAAATCAGCCTTTGTTTTAAGAATAATGGTGGAAATGCATAAGATCAACAGTCCAAAGTGTAAGTCTGAAAGAGTTGTCTCTTTTCTCTCTGGGTGATCATTCTGCTATTGAAGATTTCCTGAGCCACAGCTGAAATCATATGCAAATATCCACCCCATGTGGTGCTGGCTGGCTGACACATTATCAGCAGAGAGATAGACGTCGCAATTTTGGGGTTTTGAGTGCGGTCAATTCAAAAGACAGAGGCGCGATTAAAAAGGTGTGCCGTGAAGCACGGGAGACAACGGGAGCACAGTTAACAGGATGCCAGCCCCGTCGGGGGAAAGGCTGCTGAGGCCTCCTGTGGAGACAAGAGCGCCTGGCAACCTACATAGAGCCTGCGAAGATAAGACAGACGGTTTGAAAAGCCAAACAATGAAAACTGAGAGCATGTAAAATCCCTCAAAAAATGAAAAACCAGGGTTTATCTGGGTGAAGAAAAAAGTGAAATGATTTTCAGGAAGAGGTGATGTCATGTTCTCTCTCAGCGCTCTGTGGGCCACAGACAGACAACCACAGCGATTATTATTACTCACCTCCTTTACTATGGCTTCCCCAGGTGAGTTACCCAAGTCCCTGTGATGATTCAGGTAAGAGTATCTCAACCCTTGGGTCAGGGACCACAGACACAATGTACCCTTGGTTTCAAATCATTTGATTTCTAATTAAAAAAATAGGTTTGAATGAATCCATGCTATTGAAACCTGCTTAAGAAACCACAGTTCAAACAATCATACTAAAGTGTTTGTAATCGGCTCTCAGTGACTAACTACTAGCTACTTCTGTCATCACTCAAAGGTCACTCCATACACACCAGACCTGCATGGGTCAAAGTAGGTAAATAGTGAAAATAACAACATCCGGATTCCATTTAGCTGCTTTGATCTCAGGTCTCCGGTGTCGTGCATGTTGGCTCACTGTCGCTCTCACTGGAACGACGCTATTATTAGTGTTATTATTAGTGTAACACCTATGCGTTTCCTACTATGACAAATAAAACATGTGTATGCTGTGAGAAAGTCCTTTTTGCAGGTAAACTATGTTGTTATCTTTGCTAACGCATAAAAAGTAACTACCTTGTCATGCTGAACGCACAATCATGGCACCAAATTATTTGAGAAGTGACCCCAGGCAGATTTGTGGATAAAGGGAAGACACGGTAAGTCATCAGTTAAGTCATGTTAGCTCGTAACTCGTAGTTAGTTCAAATTAGTTTTACGTTTCTTTCCCCAAGTAGCTGTGGCTACAATATTCACAATGTTTTCCTGCCTGACAGCCTTCCACTAGACACCTTCCTGACTGTTACGTGAATTCCTTGCAGTTTTTTCCCTTTTTCAAAGCGCTAGATTTGATATGCAGAGCATTAATATAGCAACAAACAACTAAATGTTATGTAAGGATATAGTGGAGTAATAAGTAAACACAACGCTGTAAAGGAGGTCTAGTTAAGCCACTTGCACCGGTCTTCTGACACTTCAAAACTTCAAAATTCATTAGAGGGGCATACTAAGGGGGGTAACTAAAAATAACTTTAAAAAAACATTGACTCATTTCCGGGTTTTATGACTTATTCCTGTCACACTCTATAACTTATCAGCTTATTTGTAGTTCTTATTTGCCTATTTTCTTGCAGAACAATATTTAAAATGTATGCAAATGCAAATTGTATTTACAAAGTATATAATATATTTGTGTAACACATTCCAATTATCTGCTCACACTTTTCTGTTTTTGTCTAGAACTTCATAGAGGCTCCTGTCTGACACACGGGGGGAATATGTGACACGAAACCCTCTCATGCAGTCCATGTCGTCTTAATGCAGCAGCAAACTGCACACAAACATCTCATTTGTATTTGCCTTTGGTGATCCACTGTTCCACAAGCAGCAGACTGGATAATGAGAGGATAAACTAAGAAGGGCATCACTGGTGCGTCTGCTGCACCAGGATGCGTCGGTTTCTTACAGTATGCGTCTATAGTTGCACATGACGTGTCTTCCTCAGGCTGACAAACACTCAAATAATCTCTCAGGCTGTTCGCTGCAAAGAGACACTTTTTTTTCTCCCTTTGTGGCTCCAGAGCACCAAGAGATACTCAGAACAGACAGCGCACTTCTCAATATTACGCCGCTTTATTAGGTATCAATCTGCACGACAGTTTGCCAGCCCAGCAGAGTGCTCAAAAAGTACAGAAAAACCTCATTACGAGCGAACCAAGAAGTGACGCATAATGATAAAACGCGGCAATTAAGTTGAAATCAAATTACGAGCTGATAGAAGAAGATGTGGTAATGGCTGGTAAACCCCATCGTGTCTGGTAAACGATGCTCGAAGGATCCCATTGGACATAGCAAAACTGCCTCTCCCCATCATTAAGTTATTAGATTAGCCCGGGGCAGCAAGTAAACAACTTCAGACATCTCGCAGCAGGCATACATCCTACCAGTCCCCGCTCTTATTGGATTACTACGGGAGACTTCTCCACAAGATAAAACGACTCCATGGAGAGCGCGAGGCGAGGGGATGATTATTGGAAAGCAGATGATGTGGGGAACAGAGGAGAGGCCTGCCCGGGCCAGACGCCCGCAGCACTTTGGATCGAGCGGATGGCTAACGAGCAGGAGACAGGGAATGAATGCAGAGGGCAGCGAGATCTGATTTTGATTATTGGCTGCTGGATTGAGAGGGAGCACAGGTCTGCCAGGTTCTGCATCATCCACCTCCTGCCACATCTCGTTTGGGTTACTGCCACGGCGAATGTCCATTCAGCACTGTCGGAGACAAATGAGGGCAAACATCTGTCAAGGTCAACAACCGCCTCCACCGGGGCCACAGGGGGTCTGCCATTCTAATGCCTTATACACTTAGAGTAATTAAAACCTGTCCAGAAGAAGCGGGGGAAGTCGATAGAAATTTTGGAGACTGCTAATGAGATGCTAATTTGTTGGCCCGCTAGGAATGAGGTATGAGGAACTCAAGGACACAAAAGATTTTTTTTCACACTTCTGTTGAGTTAACTTTTTCAAATATGCTGTGTGTGTGTGTGTGTGTGTGTGTGTGTGTGTGTGTGTGTGTGTGTGTGTGTGTGTGTGTGTGTGTGTGTGTGTGTGTGTGTGTGTGTGTGTGTGTGTGTGTGTGTGTGTGTGTGTGTGTACATCCTCGCGGTTATTCTGCAAGTTTGTCGAGCCGGGCAGACCGCGGGTTGCTCGTTGTCTCTTTATATCGGATAAAAAGATATGAGCATCCTTTCAAGCTCCTTCCAAACTCCCGCTCATTTACAGAGCGTGGCCCCCGTGAGTTCAGAGTAAAGTGGAGAAAGCTCCCCCGCCTCGCAGCGACGAGTGAAGCCACGTACAGATTGCCCTCATGCTGCCTGAAAGTAGTCCAAGTCAGACCTGTTTTCGAACACCCCACTGAGCCAGCCTTCTATGGACTCATTGAGTCATTCCAGGAGCACCAGGCTGGCTGTCCCACTTGTTTTTCTTTTTTTCCAGCAGATATCACACAGACTCTCTGATATCTGCACATGCTCACGCTGCTCAACTTTCCTCGCCACATGGTTGACTACATAAGCAATCGGACCAGCCCTGTCCTCTCATGTTTATTAACCGGGTTCACTCTTTGGACTTGAGTGTGCCTCCCCTCTGGCTGCAGAGGAGCGTGGATCTGAGAGGAAACCGAGCAGACAGCGGTGTGGTCTTGTTCTTTCCACCGGCGCTGCAGTCAGGAGAGTGGTCATTTTCTGATGTGTCATTTTACACAAGCCCTGCACAACAAATTAGATTACGCCTACGGTGCCGCTCAGCCTCGGTAGCTTTTGACTCTTTACACGACAACGACCCCAACAAATGGTTTCTAAAAAAAGTTAAATAAAAGCTTGTCTCATTAACAAAGGATAATCTGATTTCTGATCCGCAGTCTCGTGGATGAGCGGTAGCAGCGCCGCTCTGAAGGACACGTCGCCGGGGGAAATAACAACAATTAGAGCTGCCAATCACTCAAAATGCCAAAAGTTGGTTTTGAATGAGTTCGCCGGGCAGTTGCACAGAGGATACAGAGAGAGGAGATGGGGGAGGGGGAGGGGGTGATATAAGTGCTTCAGGATAATCACACCACAAAAGTAAATCTGTGCTTAAGTCAGCTGAGCCACAGTGTGCAGACATTGGGCCCTTTCACACAGCCTGTACGACATTTTGATGGCATTTAATTAGTGTGCCCGACTAATATTAAACTACAAATAAAACACTAGCCTGAGTTGGCAGCTAACCGCCAGCAACCGAGAATAGCAGAAAATTGGAGAGACAACGAGGTCCGAGCTATCTGAAATCACACACTGAGGCAATAGTTTGGTTCAGTGTAAAAAAGTAAAGATAGTTTTTACAGCAGTATTGTGTGAAACGCGGCTATTGTTTGGTCAGCTCACCTCAGACCTCCACTTATACAGCACAACACTTACTTCCCACCTCACTTATTTGTGTCTTTCTAATTTGAGTACTTAATTTGCAACCTCTCCTAGAAAATACAGCGTCAAATGTGCAACAGAAAAAACCTTTTGAAACATGAATTATGGCATTTTCTATCAACAAAATGAGGAAAGGTTTTTAATGAAAGTACCCGCTAATATTGATACAAAATATATTTGCAGTATTTGATCTTGCAATACAATCTCCCTTCATATCATCTACAGCATTATTACACTCAATAACGGTGATGTCTGGGCCCTCACAGCACTTGGTCAAGGTGAATTGCGGGCAGTAGTAAATGTCTGACTTTCTTTTCTGGAAAAGATATTGCCAGAGAACAGGCAGCAATTACATTTATTTTGAGAACGTAGAAGCAAACAAATAAGTAGTATATAAATGTAATTTAGAGGAGACAGGTGTGCTATTTGAGGTTGCAAGTTTACAGTTAATCCTGACGTAAGTTAAGAGCATTTTTGCAATATTTCAGCATTGTCTAGATTTAGTACGTCCAACATGTAGGCTGCACGCTTGTTAAACCACAATATTTCGCTTTCTATACATGTTTTATTACTTATGTATTTACAAAAGTCACGTAATAACTCCCTGTGACAAGTAAACTGATCTTGAAGTGCAGAATCAGCGCAGTGCCCCTTTAAGACTGTCCACTTGATTAAAACTGCAATAAATTTCACGTATCCACTCATCTCGAGGCTGCTCGGTGATGTGCAGCAACACATACTAATACACTCCTCGGAAATATTGGGCTCCGTCATTTATTTTCTAAATTAAATTCTCGGCATGCACAAGATCAGCTTCTCATTTAAAAAGATTAGATTTAAAGATGGCCGTACTGCACAGCTTTAGAGATTCTCATTTTGAACTAAATTGACAGCATCAGGCCATTGAGCACGAGGCAAGCACAGCACACGAGGGAAGATGATGTTATGATCTTGCTAATGTGAATCAAAATGAAATCCAAGCGTCTGTCCCATATCGGAGTGGATGCTGCAGTTCATCCATTACGTGGTGGTTCCCTGGTTTACGATAAAGAGATCAGCTCGGGCTCATTAGATTGGCAAATGGCATATGAGGCCTGCATCATTAGCTAATCCTAAAGCCGTACCTATTTCCTGGTATTGATCTAAAAAAGCCTCATGTTAAAGCAGCCTGTCATCTCACCACTTAAAGAGAGAGAGAGAGAGAGAAAGAGAGAGAGAGAGAGAGAGAGAGAGATTACTTTTTCTATTGTTGGGAGAAGTTGACTTCAAAAGGGTGAAAACCTCTGGTTACATTACATTACATTACATTACATTTCATTTAGCTGACGCTTTTATCCAAAGCGACTTACATGATATACAGTAGACCGTAGACACAGCAACGGTGAACAATTAGGGTTAAGTGTCTTGCTCAAGGACACAACGACGCAGACTGCCGGAGCCGGGGATCGAACCACCGACCTTCTGATTGAAAGACCGACTTGCTAACCACTGAGCCACAGTCGCCCCTGGTGGAGTCTGAGGCTTGGGAAAGCAGAGCAGGGCAGGTGGAGCTGGAAGGAGAGGGGAATGCGGGATGGAGAGAGCACTCAGAAAGATGGAAGATAGAGGAGTGGAGAGGGGCAGCCCTTTGATCTCTGGCAGAAGCGAGCGCATGGAGAAAAGAGACAGAGAGCGGCAAAGAAGATTGCAAACAAGGCATGCACTCAATTCCCAATAGCAGCACGAACACAAGGAGAAGAGACAGACCGAGCGGGAAAGAAGGAGAAAGAAAAAAAAGTCAAGCAGATTGAGCAAGACAGAGATGGAGAGAGAGGATGACAGGGTCAGAGCGAGAGAAGAAAAGAGGAGAAAAGAAAGAGGAGAAAAATGAAGTAGAGGGAAACAGATAAGACCAGGATGTTAAAAGGATTTCAGTCCGGGGGCTGTTTGGGGAGTTCTCTCAAGTCCTATGCTAAAGCAATTAGCATTGAACCCCTTCTAGGAAAGTGCAGCCAAACCACAGCGGCAGTCTCTAACATAGTTAGTGTGTAACAACCAAGTCAAGCAAACCCCACGGTCCCCATTAAACCTCAAGTTTTAATTGGCATGTCAGGATGGTGCTGCGTTTCACAACCCGTGAATGTGCGCTTTAAAAAAAAGTCGGCCCAGTGAGTGTGCACACCCGCTTCAAGTGGAAACCCCGAGACAGTAAACAGAGCTGCCGCGCTGGATCGGAAAGGCCTGCGTAGCGTGATAACGAAAGCTCGACATTCAATGTGAAAGAGATATTTCATAACATCTGTTGCTAATATGGCTGCACTGCTGAATAGAGAGTTGTGTACGCCTTTGTTGTCGGCGGGTTTCCTTGAAACCAGTTCTTAAAGTTTACAACCGTCACGTCAAATGAAGCCTGGTTGCTTAAAGACATCCAACTAACTCCAAGCTACCAAGCTAGCTAAGGCTAACAAGCTAGGTTATTTCTAGCCAGCTAACGTCAACTCTGCAGTCTAGTTGCTCCCGGTTGCCTGTTGATACTGGTGCTAGCATATAAATACAACAATATTAATGTCAGAATTTCACCCACCGCTGTCCGGTATCCCACTACACTGCAGTTCCTGTTATCCCGCTGAAGACTGATGCTGGCGTGACGTTGGTCAGCGACTTTAATTAGCCGAGGTGACACCTAGCAAATGACCATGCCCTTAATTATCCATAGACTTTAAGCATCACTCAATCTGTACAGTAAATCTGAAGCCAGCGGTTGGCTAGCTTAGCTTAACTACAGGACTGGAAGTAGCTTGCTTATCTCTGTCCAAAGGTAACCAACTGTGCATACTAGCACCTCTAAAGACCTCTAAGCTAACCAGCTGTTCTGTGGTAGCTTCATATTTACAGACTTAAAAATGGGTTCCAAGCTCCTCATTTTACTCTAAGCAACTAGAGGTAAGAAAGGCAAAAAGCAGAGCTCCTAAGATGTCGAACTATTGCAATTATTAGGCCTTATTAAAGGTCTTTGTTGCTGCTTGATTTCACTTGAGAACCTTTGGAAACTTTAAGAAATTGGGTTCAGCCAAGAATAAGACAGAAAAGAGAGGAAGTAGCCGAGTTCTTTAAAGCATTCAGCAAGCGGATACTGATTTAATGGTGTCACACAGTTCCTGCTGACTTCACTGTCCACTCGCTCACTTTCACAAGTCACCTGCCTCCTCGTTGTTGTTTCAGCTGACAGCAGCTGACAGCAGCTGAACCTCAGCGTCTCCAGGTTTGACGATTCCAAAAAATGTTCACATCATCGTTGCACTGAGCTGTGATACCGCACACATCTGTGAGCCAGAACCAGTCACACCAGTCCGTCTCCTCTGACCTCTCTCATCTGCGAGTGCTTTCCAGGAACCACTGCTGACTGGCGTTTTCCACTCTGTGAATATAACAGTCTTCACCGACTGCAGTGCGCCAAATTCTCAGGAGGCTGTCACTTTGCGGAACATGTCTGGCACCGACAAGCACACTACATCTAAAGTCACTTTAACCACATGTCTCTCTACATTTCCAACATTTAGTTGAACAGCAGCTGAGCGTCTCTGCCCTGTCTGCGTGCATTACGCTTCCGCTTTTGTTTTTTTATTTGTGTGACTCACCGTCTCGAGGAGTGGGCCGCTGACGTGAAGAAGGGCATGGAGCCAAGACAGTGGATACTTACTGTGCCAATTTGAGGACGTCAGTTATCAGTTTAAAAATGCAATTGTGATAAAGTATTTTTTTCCCTTCTCTGTGCCAGTTAAAAAAAGAAAAAACATCTTGCATGGTTGAGATCAACTGTGCTCACTGCTTACCTTGGAATATGGCGGCGTTCTGGATGATGATACGTTTGAGTTGAGCACTGACGACCTGCAGACCGGACTCCATGTTGCTCCGTGCGGCTACCTGATACCGCTCCTCCATTTTCTTGGAACAGCAGGTTGGGCCTTTGGTTTGGCACACCTGCAGATCCGCACCTGGCAGGGAATCAGCAGAGACAGGACAGGAGGCTGGATGAGCGCAAGGGAAGGAGCTGTAAAGCCACTTTTGTTTAATTTTTTTTTAAACAGAAGCCTCCCCCTTCCTTTGGAAAAAAATAAAAGATTCAGCTGCAGCCTCTGCATGCTAAACACTATCTACAGCAGCTTCCACAGCCTTAATGAGCTTGTGATCATTATGTAGAGGCGGCCTTTTTAGCGGGGCTGGGGTCATAAATACATTGCTGTTGAAAAATAAAAGAGGCATTTTGATCGCACACACAAGCCATACACCAGAGCTCTGTTGTTGTCCTCTGAGATGAATTTGGTCAACAGAAAGTTTCCCACCACTCCGGGCAACACTTTCCACGGCAAGGATAAAAAAACAGGACTTTTTTTAGGGCACAACGATGAGAGCCTGGAGCAGTTTAGCGTGCACACAAACAACCCCCAGTTTCAGTACACAACATTGACAAAACAGAGTAACATTGGAGGTAAATATTCCTGCACCTGGCCACTGACATTACAGGTTGTTTACACAGATGAGAAATAATTGAATTCCGGAGCTCTTTTGAAAAAGCTGCAGATGTAAGCAAGTTAAGGCAAAACTAAGGTGACAAGGATTAACTCAGACGAAGCCGCACACTAACCGGAAAACAAAAGTACAAACACCCCTAAGAAATTAATTCAATGTGAAAGGGAAAAAACCTAAATCCCAGTGAGGAGAGCAGGGATAAAGCGATAAAGACGACGCGGTTAGAATAGAGGCTGATCGGGGATAGCGAGGGCGCCTCTGCTCCTGCGACAGCCATTGTGAGAGAACTGCAGTTTGGTGTGACGATGCACTGGGGGATATCTTTTACAAAGAAACCTGCTCTCTTGCTTTTTTACGAGAACATGCCTTACACTGTTGTGATGTCACAGCAACGCTGTACCACACGTATCCTAAAAGTGACCTTGTAGTTTAATCTAAAGTGGCCGTTACTGGTGCCTTTGCAAAAGGGACTACTCAAGATGCGTATTGCAGCTCTCACAATTCTGTCGGAACACCTCCATTGAAAAAGAAAAGGTCCACTGTAATCGGCACTTTCTATACAGAAGCTATAAATTCCCAAATCGCACGTCTAAAACGATGCACACGCAGACATCACAGAGACATAAATAGGCCACAACCATCTGATGTTTAAATACAAAGAGGAGCTCCCCTCTCTCTCCCTCGCTCTCTGTCCCGTGTGGCTGTTGAAAGCTTCGGCGGAGGCTGCAGTCGCAACGTGCCAGGCTGCGTCTCGGAGTTGTCTGTGGGATCTGCAGCCTGAGAGGCGTCAGTGACAAGGGCCTGATGGATGCCGTGGTAAACAAATGTCAGGGGAGTCTGCCAGCCGCTGGTTGGGATGAGGGAGATAGGGAGACGAAGGCTGGGGGATTAATTTGGAGGGAGGGCTCGGATTGTGAATGTGTGTATATATATATATATATATATATATATATATATATATATATTTATACATATATACAAATATATATTATGAAAAGTGTTTATAACAAGCGTGTCAAAAGACAGAGGAAAGGCTTTTGTCGAGACGGAGGGTTTATCTTAATATGAAAAGTGAATCTCTCTATTTGAGGATTTGTCTCTGAGGTCTTCAAACAATAGATCCTCAGAAACAAAAGCTCAGACTGTAACAAAGACAGCAGCAGACATGGGGGGAAGTTAAACGAGCAGGAGATGCAACAGAGTGACATTCCTCATAATTAACAAGTGCTGGGGAGTCGCACAACGAACTGCTTTGGCTAAATCTCCCCCGCTCACTCCCGACGCCCATCAGGGTTTAAGGTGGAGAGTCTAATGAGTGAAACAGGCAATAAAACTGTCATGCGGCACCTTTTGTATTCGTACTGACAGGCTTAATATCTTAAATCAATACCGACAAAGGACTCCTGACAGATAAGATCAAGCTAATTTCAGACTGCTGGGGCTAAATTATTAAGCTGTCAATAGCACCATAGGTGAGGCGAGTGCGGCCGGTGTTGGGGAGGAGACGGAGATTTAGCAATTATCTCCCACAAAACAGACAGACAGTTGCATCTGCACATTTGTCGTTTTTTTTTTTGTGCAGATGATAAATGTGTTTCATTACAGCGCTGAGGAATAAGTGAAGAATTCGACAGGAAAATGATTCCCCATGGAGCTTCACAAATAATAAAATCACACCGTCTAAATAAAGCCTTCTCTGACTGACAGATCACTTGGGAACCAGTTTCCTGCTTCTCCTCTTTGCTTTAGGCTCAGCTCTCTTCTGAGCCTCCCTCCCCTCCCTACCTCCTCTCTCTTTTATTTATTTTTATATATTCCCTGTCATCCCAGCACAGTTTTGTTCTGAGCTTGTTTCTCTTCACCTACATTGAGCTTAATAGGTACCGGGCACCGCCTGCACCTTTTCTATCAGCCCCATTATTGGCTAATTAGTCGATTCTTTTGGTGTCCTGATGGCCACTTCTCTCAAACTAAATGATGAGAGACAAGGTGCAAGGCTGGGAGCAATCTAGATGTAAATTTCCCCCAACATGCAATCTCGCTCCAAGGTGACACCTTTCAATCAATACTCTGAACCGGTTGGGCAGGACCATTCAACATGCAGAGCAGCTGCCATTTTCATGAGTGTCAAGGTCTTTGAATGGCTTTTTAAAAACGCATTGATCGCCCTCTGGTTTGTCACCGTCTTTTTTTTTTATCTGTCGACCCTTTATTGCTGCTTGGCTCGTGAAATAAAAGTTTCTGTTGATATGCCAGGGGTGAAAACTCCAGCAGAGGGGGGGGGGGGGGGGTCCCACAGTCCTGTGTACACACAGAGGGGTCCCTCCTTTCACATCTCTAACAAGCTTGGGGACTCCAAGCCAAGTGAACTGGGAGGGGGGGCAGCCACAAATACACTGAGTGTCTCTTGGCTTCCCGGCACCAATTAGAAAGCTATCCCTATGCAAGTTTAATGACTGAGACCATGGGGGAAAAACAACTTGTATTAAAATATAGAATATGTTAAAAGCTGTTCATTACGGGCATAAATTATACATCAGCAACCAGTGTTGAGTGGAAGCATGTGGGACTTGGCTTCCTCTCCGGGGCAAAACAAGCCAGTGTCACTTTGTTGAGACAATAAATGAAATGAAGACAGCGCAATTTACAACCAACCTAAGGAATGGTAATGTCATTAGCTACCAGGGATTACAACTGTTTTAAGTATTTTCCCTGCTTTGCTAACTGCACTACTTTGAAAGCGTTTGATGAAGCAATCATTTGAAAGCTGGGACTGTGAAAGAGCCCGGTCTCTGTTGTCTGAAGTGTCCACAAAACAACGAGGCAGCAGACACCGGTGCCCTCCTTGTGATGAAGGGCTGCTTCCAAAGAGGAAATGGGAATAAACAAATCGCTGCCCAATTAGACAAAAAGACCTCTCGCATCAGGTCAAACTGATCCACCTATTAGTGTCAACTCAACAGCAGGAGCGTTTGTTCTTTCGTTGTTCACTTTTCCCGTGATAAACAAACAACAGGTGACCTAACCCCGCAGCTAATTACTGAGAAGTCCAGGACCTACTGTTGGCATCCTGCTCAGCAATATCAAACGACATGAAAGTAGAGTTGTTTCAGTTCAGAGGAGAAAAAGAACGTCTGGTGTTTAACTTGAAATAGCTGGAATTAATGTGGCAGCTGGAGCGCCCCGATAGCAGAGCGGTCACGGCACACACCACGTTCTTGCAACGTCCCGGGTTCGATTCCAGCCTTGTAGGGTTGTGAGGTTTTCACAAAGCGTTTAACCATCTCAAACAATATCACAGTACACAGTATTACATTAATTTAGCTGACACTTTTATCCAAAGCGACTTACATGCTATACAGTAGACCGTAGACACAGCAACGGTGAGCAATTAGGGTTAAGTGTCTTGCTCAAGCACACAACGACATGGACTAGCGGAGCCAGGGATCGAACCACTGATCCTCTGATCGAAAGTCAGACTTGCTAACCACTGAGCCACAGTCGCCTATAAAGGGCCGTCCATACACAAAACGGTATATACATCTTTTTTTTTTTCGTCTGGTAGAGTCCACACAACGACTGTAGCGACAACAGTGGTGAACAATGTTGTTGGGATCACCTTCCGAGCATCTCTTGCTCTTTTTCTCCTTCACTCCGTGGTGCTGGAAGATGCACGGCAGCAACTATTTTTTTTGTCTATTAATACCCCCATCTTTATTTCTTCCTCTGGACGGCCCTTTACATTAATATTAATATTTTTTATTTTATTTTACAGCTACAATAATCCTTTTTAAGGAATGAAATCAGCATCATTATTACTCACCGAGTCAAATTCCTTATATATGTTCAACGTACTTAGAAAATAAACAATTTTGATTCTGAAAATATAATTATAATAGATTAATTGAAATGTATAGTTTTGCATGTTAAATTAACACCTAAATGAAAAATGTCCCATGATTAATTAAATGTCCCCCAAATAAACATATAGTGTAGGTGAGACCAGACTTTTCCTTGTACCCTTAACTTTCCCCCGCCCCACACTCACTTACTGGATTTGTAATCTTTTCAAATACTGCACATAAGCAAATGTACACGGTATGATCCTACATGGTACACCATGATGCCATTACAACCCGACAGCCTTGGAACCTTTTGTTACATGTCATACCCTTCTCTTTCCCCAGTTGCCAATGTTTACTTTTACAATGACACACCCTCGAGAGAAAAAAAGAAAGAAATTAATAAATAAATAAGTGGCAGCTGTCAGCTCAGCCTCCGGCAAACTCGTACTATTCTTCCATTTAGTGAGAATCTGATGCTGTTCTCATAAATCAGGTCAGCTGCTGCTGTCAGAGATCTTCCACGTCCTCCGCTCAAACCACCGCAGACACTGACGGAGCCGCTCTCACACTCATGTCCCGGGGTAAGTGCTTGGCGCTGCTCGAGCACCTCTCGCACATACACGACTACACGCCGCGGAGTGAACCGACACCCAGCATCCATTTCACCTTCCGACACTCCAACCACCCACAGCAACAGCCACAACAAAGACATGAGTGATACTCCTGCAGCACAATTTTGTTTTGCACATCTCCACCATAATGTTGTTGTTTAGTTTTTTGCCCTGCTCTCTGTGCTTTTTGAATCACGTTGGCGGAAAGGAAAAACTTTTGTATTTTGGTGTTGCCCCCTGGCACCACATGCAGCGTTATTAGCATTCTGTTCTGCCTTCCTGCGGACTTCTCTCTGAATCAGCCACCTCCCCCACACCATATCAATACAGGCTACTTCACGGCTTCCCATCATCATCATCACACACACACACACACACACACACACACACACACACACACACACACACACACACACACACACACATACACACACACACACATACACGTACACACATACACACACACACACACAGAGAGAGAGAGAGAGAGATAGAATGTGATACTTCCCCCAGTCAAATCCCAGCCATCCATTCTCAACATTTAAGTTCATCAATCTTTCATTGGCGATAGGCCTCGTTGCAGAACTCGTGTTACAGCCCTGTTTCGCATTTACTCGCCAACACTTTTGCGGGCACAAGGTTCAGCAGATCTGACTGAAAGCCTTCAATGTATTCTGTATCCATTAATGACAATATGCATTATGGATGACCAAAAAAGGGGGACCAAAAATGTACCAAGTATGTGAGAAGTGGCTGCATATTTCATGATTTTGTGAAAATGTAAAACAAAAGCTCATTAGGGCAAAAGTGGAAGAGCTGGGATTTATGAAAAGAATACCTAAAGTACAAGCATGGCACCATAACTCTCTCTCTTTCAGCATATTACCTTTTAAATTTTCATGCATCGATTAAATATTGTCGAGAACAATGAAAGACGGTTCAATGTCATTGCTGGATATAAAGGACGGCATAATATACTGGAAACATGCTTGGAAAGTTTAGTATGTGTCACATTCTTTCTTTTTTTTTTAAAGACAGCACATATTTCCGGTTAAAAAGCGAGGATGAAATATATTCAGGAATAGAATGTGACTCAATAGAATTGAGAAACATTTTGCAACAGCTATTTGTATGTGGATCTGCACAGAAATCCTCTGAACACATTAATGTGCGCATGAATGAGTGAAAGCTAATGAATTTGACCATTGTTGATGATGTAATGTTTGGTAATGCAACTACAGTATTTCTGCATGCCCACTAAAAAACAATGCATCAATATTATATTATCCCAGTGGTTCCAACCTATTTGGACAGACTTTATTCTCATCTTTCTTGCAAATTATTGAATAACTTTACCCTAAAAATGACATAACATAAAACTGAAATTTTACGTTTTTTTGTTAAACAGGTCACAACCGGTAAAAATATGCAACTAAAAATCAAGGCACAAAGGTTATTTGGGTCCTCAGCTAAACACCTGCCATGACATAGTTGCGTCACATACCTAATCTAGTCACAGTCACAAAACTCAGAAAAATACAGAAACGCCAGAGGCAGTTCAGCAAAGGAGACAACCCGAGACTGTGTGGCCTCCAACTAATGGGCCCCAAACAGATAAAGATGTATTACGATGTATAGATGTGAAAAAAAATATCTTACAAAGGGCCCCCAAAAATATGTAACTCAACAGTACCCGTCCTAGTTACTGCGTACTAAACACATTATAGATTACTACACTCACAGAGAGAGAAATATTGCTGGTTATGTTGCAGATTTGAGTAACAAAATATAACAATCCAAATACAAAGCATTATTATGCATTAATCTATCCAGCATCACATTAGAATTAGATGACACATTCAAGTACATCATGCTATTGAGGCCCCTTTTTCACTTTAAGTAACGTTAAACATGTGGATGCAGGACTTTTACTGTGCAGTATTCATAGTTTTACTAATATCATTAGTTAATAGTTTTACTCCTTAATCTTCTGTCAATATACCAACATTCCCAGAAAGAGAAAGGCTAAATCCCTAACTCCACGCCTAAAAAACGCACCCAGGTCGCGCCGGAAACATCATCAGTGAAATACTTAGCAAGCTAGTTTCCTAGCTTCCTGTATTGGTGGCTTGTTTTGACATAAGCACCAGCATATAAAGTAGAGCGTGGACTTTATTAGCGGAGGTAATTACCTGACGGTAACCTTATTAGTGTTATAAGTTAGTATCAAGTCATACAGCGGGAAAATACAGTGTTACTCACGGGAAATACTCTCTGGGAAGTTCTGCTTCCTGTTAGCTAACGCTAGCTGTCTGCGGCGGTTGAAGAAGAGTTCGGTCATAACGTTTTTATCCAGCGTCCATGTAACGTTACGTTAATTTATCCAGCAGCATGTGATGTTAGCAGGCCGTACCACCAGCACCTGGCAGCAGAAGGGAAGCGCTGCAAATGTAAGACAGGCCCGCTGCAGACCACACGCTGGACTTCAAAGCTTCGTTCAAGCTCGAGCGCAGGTGGCGCGCGAGCCACAAGCACCGCGCAAAAGGCGTCAGTCTAACTGAGTCTAACTTCCTGTGGCACATTCAAGGCCACACTGCGTCCTCCCACAGGCCTCGCTAAATGTGTGATGTGGGGACATGTTTTTTTAAAAGCCTAAACACTATCAAATTGATTTACAATTTAATGTGTTGCAACTTAGTTCTCCCTCACTGGCAGCGCTTTGTTTAGGCATTAAGCCCTGCATTCACAACCCATTACATTTTACTACACCAGCTCCTAAAGGGGGTCCTGAGATCCCTCTGGACTGTGAGGGTTTGTAGGTCTGCCGAATTTAAGGGAATTGTTGAACATCTGCATCATGTCAGCACATTGGGTATGAAAGGGAGAGGCCTTTTATAAGTCTCACTGTTCACTGCATGGTGCCGTTATGTCATTCTACATCAATCAGATCGTATGTAACAACAGCCCTTTGTGACTCAATTGCACAAATTTTAAAACATCATAATTGTTTTTCTTTTGCATAAAGACAGTCTAATTGGGTATCTTATAATAAGCGTGTGTTTGGTAGACATTGTCTTTCCTCTCAGTTGTGGCACTACAGTTTGTATATAACACTTGCAATGGGAGCAAAATCAACATAAATTCCTTTCTCTATATATATTTCTCTTAAATCCATGTAAGTGCTAACCCATCGTTTTAACTGCAAACACCCTTTAAGGAAGACGGCAAAATGCAGAAATCATAAGACATTTTTATTATGCCATGTTTTATGTTACATGGGCAATGAACACATTCATATTAAATGTGTTAGGCCGAAGGCTCAGTCAGAACTCGGAGAGGTGCAACTCCCTTTTAGAACAAAGCAGAATAAAAAAAATGAACTTAAGCTTTGAAACCTAAGACATTAGTAATGCATCATTTATAATCATAATGCATTTTTATTATTTCAAACTCATTTTTTTGTGAGCCAAGTTAGCGGAAAATAAATCAGATTATAGGACGGTAAAATAAAGATTGACTCATGTTTGTTGAGCTGCCTCCAGCATCTGAAACAGAAGAAAAGCGGCTCGACGTTTTTTCGAATCGGTGTTCAACATCAATCTAAATATCTCGTTCTGTGATGTGTTGCGTTACCATCGGCCACTTGATAAAGCGCTGTAGCACCAGCTCACTTCATAAAACCAGCAATCACGCTGCAGCAGAGGAGCCGCGGGCGTCTGGGGAATGTGTAAACCAAAGTAGCTCTTAACATGCGAGGAGGAATTGTCCCCTCGGCTGACTGTGGATTGATTTCCAGTGTGAGTAATGGTTTTGAGCTGCCTGGTGTGCAGGCTGTCCGGCTTTGCCTGACCCCGCAGTGAGGGTGCACAGCCGGGCTGGTCTGCCTCAGATTTGAGATGTATGTTATAAGGATGGGGGGTTAAATATGTATCTTGGCCTGCCTCGATGACTCCGGCAAGATAAAATACACGATGGCCTCGGCGGAGGGTCTGTGATTAAAGATTTATGCACGGAGAGATGTAGGGCGCAGTGGTTGGAGGCGCATGCACCCGCGGATGGGGAGATTAATAACGGGATGGATTGAGCATGACAAAAACGGGCATCAAAGTGCGTCGCACGTCTTTCCCATGCTGTTTGATTTGAGTTTTTTTTTTTTATTTAAGATTCACCACACTCCCCCGTGTTCACAGCGCACATGTAGCACTATTTGGGAAAATTCGGTGAGGTGTGCGAGAATTGCATGCTGAGAAAAGCTGTTAACCTGGACCACTTGCACCCTGCGTGCTGACATGACACCATTTGCAGCTGGCTGGTGGTTCAGCCACATGGGGGGGGGAAGCGCAACAGGCTCCGCCGGCGCGCAGGCGTGCTGTGTTCTGCTAAAAAAAATAGGACGAGGGGGGGGATTCTATCTGAAAACCTCCATCCCGAAAAACACCTGAATCCCCCCCCCCCAGCAGAGTGTATTTCCTGGCGTCTCAAAAGTCAAAAAGACTCTTCCTTCCCTCCTCCGAGGCAGACTCGCTGACATCTGAGCTCCAAGGGAACAGTAATGACCTCTTTGGATAGCTGCATCTATTACACTTGTGTTTGCAGGCCTGTCACAATTCACACCACAATCGAGATCCCGTGACAACGTGGAATAAGGACCAGCTTGAGCATGGCGTATTAATCAACTTTTCGAAAGAAAGAGTCCTGATCCTTTTTTTTAACATATCATTTCGTAACCCTCATCCTCAGCATCATCTAAAGAACAGAAAGCCTCAAACTAGCAGAAGATGCATAGCCCCGAATAAACAAATGCTGCTGTAACATCTGTTTTCAATTTTTTCTAGAGCACCGACCAAATCAAAGTTGGGTTGGCTCCACGTTTGGATCGATACCGGAGCCAATCGATTCTGTAAGCTTGTTATTTAACTGTTAACTGGTGGTTTATAATTCAACCTGCATTTTGAACAAGATGCGTAACTGGCCAATAGATTTTCTTTCTCTTTCAGGGCAGGTTGGGGAACGTTCAGCCGGCGGGATGAATAGTGTGTGTGTGTGTGTGTGTGTGTGTGTGTGTGTGTGTGTGTGTGTGTGTGTGTGTGTGTGTGTGTGTGTGTGTGTGTGTGTGTGTGTGTGTGTGTGTGTGTGTGCGTGTGTGCGCGCTCTCACTGCTGGACCGTTGTAACGGCGATGTCCTCCGAAACTCAACAGTGCATTGAGTTGGAGTAAACCCATGTTTGACGTATAGAAGTGCAAACAATCTAAGGATGCGTGCGTAAAACGTGCACTAGATGTAGGTTGATGACAGTTACCTGACACCGGGGTTTCGGGGACCCACTTGGAGCCCGGATGCAGAGACTGGAACACCGTGCGCACCTCCTGGCAGGTCGGCACCTGTCCACCGGGCAGCGAGAAGAGCTGGAGGGAGACGCACAGGAAGAGCGCGCCGCGGAGCGACGGACCGAGCATGGCAGGCGAGCGGCGTTTAACCGGGAGACCGGGCGGAACGGAGCTACGTCCGGCGGAGATTAAACTTCAAAACACGTTCAAAAGTTACCGGAGCATCCCGCGTTGGCGCTGACGAGGTGAGGCTGCGGCTTCCGGCTCAGCATCCTCGCGCGCTCTCTTTCCCACCGACCCCTCAACAGTCCGTAAGCTACACTCCCAACGGTGATAACTTAAGAGTCCCTCTTCACTGGCGGCTCTGACTCTCAGCTCGCTGCACAGACCGACGAGCCCCGGATACATGTGCGCGCCCACATCCCCCCCACCCCACCCCACCCACACACACGAAAGCGCGCGCCAAAGAATGAACCTGCGCGTTTTCAGAGCTCCCCTCTCGTCTAGTGATGGGTGATAAATTGGCTGCAGGAGTGGAGATATAGAAAGGCAGTAATGTGGTTAACGAGCAGTTCGATGAATGGCTGTGTGTGTGTTTGTGTTTATAGGATGCATTCTGAGGCAGAGGAAAGATGACACAAGCGTAAGAAATGATCTGAAAATTAGCTTTTATTGTTCAACCACATGGGAAAAAAAGTATAGAGGAAGCACTCCGATCAAAAGTTAACATCAACATCCTCTTATCTTAGATAATTACATACATCTAAACCAATTACATACCTAATGGCATTTCATTTTGCACCGCTATTCCACCCTCTTCTCATCCCGACTGGACATCTATTTCACTTCCACTCAGCTTCTGTAGGAGCCAATAAAGCTGAAATGCTGCCACCTAGTGTTTTGTCTGCACCTGAAGCCAAAACTTGGAGCTCATCCTCTCTGCAGATAGAGCAGAGTTCATATTCACAGCCATCCTACACAACTTCCTTGCTCCTTCACACATATTCTAACACAGGTGTAGCTGTTCACAACATCTGGCAGCTTGCAGATGGATACTGTGCAATTTCTTTTGATTTTGTCTAGTATTGAAATTGTGAAGTCATCCACCTGAAAACAGCAAGACAAGCAGTAATGTAAAACGAAAACCCCAAACCCTTAATGTTAAGATGCCTGTAGAGACTAATATTTCTGCAGCAAGGAGGAGGGGGAGGGGTAGCAGCTGCTCTCTTGTGCCTGTGGTGAATATGATTCTTCGTCTTTCAAGTATTCATCAAAGCTTGGAACAACAGAAAACACAAACAAAAAAAAACTTCTTTTGGCTGAGTGTCTGAGAAACGGAGAGCTTTGCATGGATTTGCACAGCAGAGACTGGCAGAAGCTGACAGCAAACCAACAAAACTCTCCATAAACCCACATGAGTTCCACCTGCAAGCGGAAAAACAGAGCTGACGTGTGCATGAGGGAAGGTGACCGGCAATACCTGAAGTGCACAAACTGCAGTAGATCCATGTGCACTACCTGCACTGTGAGCACTTTGGGACTGCAAAGTCGACGACACGTTCAGGGACCCTTACACAGTGCTTTAAGAATGTAATGTAAACACCTTGTTTTTTATTCTTTTAGGTTTTTAAGAGGAATCTGCTCTGTGCACCTTCTGTCTGTCCGTGATCAGTGAAGGTTCCTAATTTAAAACTGCAACAGAACAAAAAAGAGAGGCTATACCACATGTTGGCTATAGTCCGCCTTACAGAACTAAAACATATCAGACATTAAGCATTTCCACCCAGATATACATTTATTTTCAAGGCAAATATAGTGGAGAATATGTGAGACGCTGAGAAAGAACCAGCCCTCCAGCCAGAAGGAGCAACTAGGGCAGTAGATACTGAGCTACTTCACTAACTACACTAGATGCACCTTAGCTGGAGGACCATGAGCATTGTGGGGTGAGGGGGGAGGGGGGGGGGGATTGATGTGCTGGATTACTTCCAACTCCTCCAGGCAAGACGCTCCCAGTCTGGAGCATCTGAAAACAGAACCAAAATCAATTGATGTGATGTAGACAAATATTGAAACCGATCCTACAACTCAATGGAGAATGAATACTTTCTCTGCAGGCTGCAGCAAAGGGAGGCGGTTAACCGAATTAAACACCACAAGCAGGGATGATTTCTTCTACACACATCTTCAAGCATTACAAACCTTGAAAAGTCTTCAATAAAATACAAGAAAACTTTGGAAAAGCAGAATAATTTCAGAATAAAAAACTGGTTTGGAGAATCTGAGACTGAATATTGACACCCATTGCCACATGAAAACTTTAGATATTAGAAATAAAAACGAAAATTACCTTAAATTACCTTATTTAAACAGCACACATCTGTAAGTCTATAAGATGTTTAATTAGTTTAATAGTCTTAATCTGATTAATAACCGTGATTATATGCATCAGATATATCTACTGAAGGAAATTTGACATATTCCATATTCCCTCTGAAATGTGGTAATGTTAGCAACGTCAAACTGGTCTGAAAATAATCAGGTCACGTACAAGCACTTGGACATTGTACTGAAGTAAATACATTCAGTTTACCTTCCACCGTTAAAAAACATACATCCCAGTTTAAAAAGACCTCGAAACATTGTTGAAAAACATAACCCCCTTTAGCCTCTTCAATACATTCTATTGTAGTACACACGAAATCACAGGCTGTTCAATCATAACGGACCATGCCAAACGCGCGCGCGCACACACACCCACACACACACGTGAGAGGGGGGGGGCTTCATCTTAAAAAAATAAGAGCACAAAAAGTTACAATATAGCTCATAATGCAGCCTCCCTTCCCATGAGCTGTTATTATGTTATACTGCAAACTATGGGATGTAACAGAGCTACATGAGTTCATGCATGTGGTCCCAGCGCCTCTGTGTGCCGCTTCAATAAAGTGGCGCCAACAGCGGCTTGCGATGCCACGATGAGCGTGTCGGCTCAATTAAATAATGATCTCAATCACATCCGCGTTTATTCGGTGACGTAACTACTACAAAAACAGCAGCTGGCGACCGGCGGGTGGGTGGATTTGTAACACTTTGCGGATTAATAAAATAGAGCCTGCATGACCCCAATGTGCTGTAGCAGCGACGCCATAACAAAAGACTCGAGCGGAATCAACTTTTGGTCAACTAAAAGTTATTAGGACTCCTGGAGGACGGAATCGCATTCAGTTTGAACATATACGAATTATAAAAAAAAAAAGCATTATATTACAATACATATTAGTGCATTATATTACAATACATATAGTTTTCTTCAGCGAATCTGATAAGGAGAAATAAGCAACAAAAACTATTTTAGATTATTCAAACTTTTTGAAACGAAAGAAAAGCACTACAAGACCACGTGCGTTAATCTGTGCTGGATTAAAGAAAAGAAAAAAAAAACACTATTGACAGCCTACCTTTGCCTTGAGGTTTATTCTAACGAGTGACTGTATTCTGCTCCCCATGCTGCAGAAAACTCCCAATATTGCCCCACGTACCTTGCACCACGCAGATGTTGTACCCTCCGCAGCCCTCTTTGCGCCAACAAAAAGTTCTGTCATGCATGAAATTGTGAGAGCATCTTTTCTTGTTGTTTTTCTCTTTGTGTGGATGGGGAGAGGAACGCAGGCGACGCTCTCGATGCGAATGCCGTCCTTAAAAGAAGAAAAAACTCCTCTTGCTAACACGGTATACCCTTCTTTTTTTTTAGGTATTTAAAAATGTAGACTTTTTCTTGTGGCGCGCGGCGGACCCCCTCCCTCCCTGCAGAACTTTTCCCTGCACATGGTCGTGGACTGCGCCGCGCAAACTTTTGCATTGACCCACATCTCGCTCATCCATTCGGCGCTTTGCTGGTCAAAAGGAGCCCAGGAGGCTTGTGACCCCGTAACCCCTGTAAAACCCTGCCCCCATAGTCTTCTGCTCCGTCTGCAGGAGCACGTCCCTCCACCCGCCCCTCATGTGCAGACAGATAGCGCTCAGTCACAATGTGTTGTTGTTGTTGTTGCTGAAACAGTACAGTTTTAGATCACTGCACTAAAGATGCAAAGGCTTTCCTAAAGCATGGTGGCACTTCCTCCACTGTGGGAACATGTGCCTCACTTGCCTTCTTCCCCGAGTGAACTTTAACCTACTATCCCATACTGCCCCCCCCCCCCCCCCTCTCTCTCTCTCTCTCTCCATATAGGCTGTTATTGGTGCAGGGGGAAGACAAATAAACTGCAGCTGCCCATTTTTGATATTATTCTTTCCCCAAGTGTCTCTGGTTCTCTTGGCTTTTGAAGCTTTTGATCTCATTTGCAGAAAAATAAAAGGGTTAATTCATGGAAGGATTATTTTGCATTATGATTTTATTTTTGCATAATAAAACCAAATTGGTGTGGTGGAGGAATAATATGTGTTTTCTTTTGGTTTGAGTAAATTCGCAGGGATTATAGTTGACCTCCACACAGACAATAGACTGGCAGCCCATTGAGCAGGCCTCATGTTGGAACCCTCCTGGTAGGGCGGAATGTGTCCCAGTGTTTTGAACTGGGCTTTCAACTGGGAGCAGGGGTTATTTTTAGCAATATTCATTTGCATCACTGAATGAATACGCTCGGCAATAAGTGAGCGGTGACTCACTTATAGTCCAGAATGATATTCTGCAGATAAATGCTACGTTTCAATTTAAACAAGCTATACAAACATCCTTCCGCTCATTGTCAATGTCGTAGATCACGTAACATTGGGGTCTTGGTTAGAAGGTTTTCTATCAAGCAGAATAAAAACTAGAACTCATTGACTGACTTTGGAGATCTACATCTTGCAGAGAAACTACAGGCAGCAGGTCTGCAGCTAACTATGGATTTTTATCATCAGATTATCTTTCGACTAGTTTCATCATATCATTTCCCAGAGCCCAACATTGATTGTTTTGTCCAACTAACTCAAAAGTGTTAATTAAGGGAACCTCTAAGCTTACACTGCTGTTACATAGACTGTTCCTGAAGGTAAAGAATTAACTTCCACGCGCAACAATATTCACATTGAGAGAACTGAACTCCTCTGCAACTAACTGACTTCTATTATAATCTCACTCCAAACCGAATGGGTGATCTTGAAGATCAATTAAACCACTGATTCTTTAATGTATACCTTTGTAAATATGAACTCCCAGGCCACTGAACAGTATCCCTTCACTACTCCTTAAAGAGCCGCCTCTGTGTCCACTGAACTGTTGAAGCCACACAAAAATTAATTTGCCATAAAGATTTTTATTTTCATGAATGCTTTCACACTTGTATCCTTTATAAAGTTATGTACACTTTATTCGCTCCCATGGTAAATAAAGAAAAAATATCCAGAGTGTGGAAAGAGAAGGGTAGGGGGGGGGGGGGGGAAATAAGGAAAAAGAAAAGAGAAGGCAACAGAGTAAAAAAGTAAAGCACAACACATATTTAAACAGAGAACTCTAAATCATGAAATATATACTGATCAGAAGGAATTTGTGTTGACGTCTACAAAATATCACCAGTGATTTATAAACTCATATTTAGAGGTAGGGTTATAGAACCATGAAATGCTTTGTTGATGCAGCTAATACAATTGGGCCAATTGATGCCAACAGCTCCCCCTGATGGGACCACTGTGAACCGCACGCCATGACTGGGCTCAATTTAAATCATATTCTGGAGGATTTTTGAAAATGACCGTTATTTTCTTTTACACAACAGCCAGATAATCTTGGATTACTTACAATATTCTTAAACTTTTTTTTATGCAACAGTTTGTCAGCAAGCTGTAAGTTTGTTTGTGCTCATGTATAGATATTAATAATTACTCGTGTAAATGGGGTAAGTCCGATGCATTGCTGTAGTTTCGAAAAAACTGGTTTTCACATTAAATAATCACAAAGGAGTTGATCACTGACAGATTTTTTTTTTAAGAAACTCAAACACACTTTCAGACAAACTTTCTCTCATAAACGGGTGACATGACGGTGCACTGTGTGCAGGACTTCAGTCTATTTGTGCATAATGTACCACATTCACAGAAGAGTCCCCAAATTAATGTATTGATCCATAAAGGCCTGATGATAACTTTGTGAATATTTGGTGCAGTATACCAAATAGTGTTTAAAAAAAACAAACAGAAGCCAATAGCCACAACTGAGTGTAGTCTGTTAAAATATATATTTACACTCGCAGGATCACCTTCGAGCATAATGCGGTTGGTGACAGAGCTACACTACACTAGGTGTGGAGTTAAGTGGGAATGCATTTGGGACTTGAAAAGTACATCTTTAACCTATTTCATAGTGACTTTGGTTAATAAAAAAAAAAAAAATTGGGAATTTCACAAGATCATTACGATCTGTTAAATGTCTTTAAATAAGGCAACGTTCATCACAAGGTAGCACACTGCAATTCATTATGAATTAACGTTTGTGTGGCACCACCCGATGAAATTGATCAGTTTAAAAATCTAGTTTTCCATTGTGAAAACCAGGTCGCAGTCCCCGTTCAAGTTTGAACATATTGGTACGTCAAGTTCAGGCATGCATTCAAACCACTGCTGTGTATTTTAAACAGTCGAATAAAATATATATCTTGTCAGGAAGGAAAGAGAAAGAGATCACAGCATTTGCAAACTCAAATCCCATGAGGTATATACTATAGACTGTGCGGTCAGACAACATATATTGAAATCCCTAAAATGCCATTTCAGTGACAATGGCCGAAGTAAGGCAAGTATTTATTTTTAAGAAACCTAACTAATCGGCGATGCGCGTGAGGAACTCGATAAATTCAGTGCTCGTCAGCTAAAACAAACTATTGTTTAAAAAAGGTGCATGTTGGTTATTTAGACAATGTGTTGACATCTGATAGGACGTGCTTTCTGATGCGTCAAAAGGTATGTGACGGGGTATTCTATTCAAATGTATATTATTAAATCAGACCAATAGACTTTTTGTATTCTTTGGTGTTAAAAGTAAACAACTGCATGGATGAGAGTTATTGATGACTTCAGATAAAGGGGATCTAGTTCCTCAAATCCATGTCCATTACCGTCTGGCAATTCTCAAATCCTGCGTAGCAGATGTTCAATACCAAACGAGGGAACTTCTTCAGGAAAAAGCCCTTCCTGCTCCTATGAAGGGTCTTCGGCATGTCTACTCATTTTAAATGGCGCCTCATGCTCTCATAATAGATTTACAGTGCAACATACTGTTTGATGCATCTTCATGGGCAACACCTCCGTGTAAACTGCAATATCATTTCTAGCGTTATGCGGTGCTTCCGCCGTCATGGAGAAATGCCTCATATGGCATACACCAGGTACTTTAAAACCCATTAATTCATCGTTGGTTAAATCATTGTTTCAAATGAATGGGTCCTATCTGTGCTCAATGTGTGAGAATGAGATCAATTGGTACATCCTGGCTGTCCATGTTAGCGGTGAACGGATGGCTGGTACCCTGCAGCGTTATCTGATGCCTTGCTTCTATTTCAGTCACGTAAGCCTCGCTGAGCGCGGCCTCAAAAAAAAAAAAAAAAAAAAAAAAAAATCACAGCGCAATTAATTGATTCCTCTAAGGTTTTGAGTTCCCCTTCCTGTGCCAGCTAATGCATCGGCGAGTACAGCACTGCAGGATCATTTGTGACCTCTGTAACCTCACACAATGCAACCAAAAGGCCTACCACCTACACATTAATCCCCAAAAAATGACTTTGCGCCGACCTGGCCAATATGATCCACGGTTTCTCTGCCAAAGCCGTATTTCTGAAGATCTATTAACTCCCTGTACAACACAACAGCTTTACAATAAGGCAATAAACCAAACCTATGCAATTTGTTAGACTAAACAATGTTCAGAGAGAAGGGTTACTGGATGTCCTAAACTGTTTACCAGGAAGATACATTAGAAAAATAATGCATGTATATATGCCTCTCCGCAGCTTCTCTATCTCTAGAATATAGACACGTCTCTGAGAAAGACTTCCAAGAACGCACGTTGGCTGTGAAGGGGGCATTTTCATCGTTCTACTGTCTCTCTCAGCAACAATGAATGTGGAAAGGTAACGGTTAAAGGTCCAACATTACAAGAACGGACTAAAATGCATTTCATCATCACCAAAGAAGAAGCACTATGGTTTAAATAACAGTTCTTGGCCCACTCAAGTTGCTGGATGGAAATCACCTCCACATCCATACTAAAAAAAAAAAAAGAAAGTGAAGGAAGTAATCTTTGCTTTTTCCTATATTTTGTGGTTAATATTACATTTTAGTGAAGCATGTCTTTTAGACTCTTTTAGCCTTCTGCTGCTCCAGCCACCACCTATACATCTACCACCTGATGGGAGCAGTGGCCCTGCCGCCTTAAGCTTCCTCCGGTGTTGCGGGCCTCTTCAGGTCCCGGATCTGCTTAATCAGATAGTTCTTCTCATCGCAGAACTGCTCATCCTCCGATCTGTCGGTCTGGAAGTGGCCCAGGAACTCCACGAGTTTGGTTTGGTTCTTCAGCAGAATGTCCAGCACGGGCTGAGTCTTGTTGGGGTTTGCAACGAATACCTTTTGAAAAAGGGAGAGCGATGATTGGCAATATGAAAGGTTTCATCCTAAAATGAGTCTCTTACAAAAACAACAACATAGCTTTCAATATTTTACCAACTAAAACGAAGCAGCATTTCACATATAGTGGCACTATACATGTTCTAAGAGCACACCTTGAACACATGGAACGCTTCAAACTGGATGTTTCGGCTGTTGTCTCTTAGCAAGTTCATCATCAGCTTCAAGTTCTCCGCCCGACTGATGTATTTCGTCATGACAGTGAAGTTATGTCTATCCAGCAAAAGTTCCCCGAGGAGCTGAAAAACAATATGTAATTACAACAAAGTTGTTTTTGTATGACCTTGAAAGCAAAATTTGATTTGGATCAGATAGAGCGGTGGAACTTCTACCTTCAAAGACTGTCGCTTGGTGACGTAGTTCTCAGAATGCAGGAGCTTCTCGTACTCTGTAAACACCTGACAGACATGTTGCAAGTATATTAATAAGCACAGCATAAGCCTTTGTTTGAATAAAGATCAAAACCACACAGGAGACTCACCCTGTCATAATTGTTCTCCAGGAAATCTGCACACATAATCTTGTGTCTTGTGAGGAGATCCTGAGAACAACAGAAGAGACCAAAGCATTAGAGACAAACTGTTGGGACGAAGATGCTGGAAACCAAAAAGAAAAAAAAAACATCACTGTACCTTGAATGAGGCGAAAGCGTCTGAGGCGATGTCAAAGGTTGAGAGCTCCACATAACCGAAGAAGCAGTAGAAGTCTTCAGAGAAGAGCACTGTCCGTGCCAGAGGCTCGTGACGCAGGCACTCTCTCAGCATCATTCCACAGTTCAGAGCCACTTCTGGACTCTCATATCTGCACAGGTTAATACATGGCAGGTCCAGGTCAAATCATTTGCCACATCAGAATTGAATATAGGCCAGTTATAAACACAAACACTGTAGATGTAACAAACAAAAACAGCAACAGATTCAAGTCTCTTTAAGGAAAATCCATCATAAACACTTTAAACACTACTGTTGAGGCATTTCATTTTAATTTGTACTGATGAACATACATACACTTCTAGGTCTTATTTTCCATGGTGAAATAACATAGCTGGCCAAATGAGGACAATTAACCACGCAGCCAAAAAGGGAACCACTTAGCAGAAGAATCATCTTTAACATCAATGTTAAATGTCAGGTTTTGATGTCCATCTCTGACTTAGAGACTTGACATTTTGGATCTAAGATGGCATTTGATCTACCGACAGTAGCTTCAACCGACCATAATGCAATGCAGCCGTAAGACATGTGGCTCTTCGAGTAGGCAGACACTGTTTGTTTTAAAGCTGTAAAACCAGCACTGCTATCACTTTCTTCATCAACATGCGTTAACCACAGGTGAATGCAACAAGTTCACGCTCGTTCTTCTGGGAGTTGTTGAAACACATAATTCGTAATGTGGAAAATCACATGGCAGGTTGAAGTAAAGCGAAAAGAAAAAAAGGTGTTTGAAAAGTGCCTAAAACTAAATTAAATCTTAAGAGTATCTAAGGTTGGACTTACCTTTAGTATATGTAATTGTACATATAAAGCACTCACATTAATCATGTATCAAACACCAGATCCTGTGGGCTGAAAAGACGAACTTACCCTTTCAGCAGCATGAAGAGGATCTGCTGTTGTGTAGAGATGTATTCTACCGTGGGTGTACGGCTGCCAATCTGACGTCTCACAATATTGCTGAACAAATGAACCACATCCTTCTTCCCCTGTATAATAAAAAAAAGTACGCAGTGGTAAACGGCTGACTGGGTGCTGATGATATGCAAATACTTTTTTTCCTTTCTCTTCTTTGGGCATCGATGTTCAAATTACACACGCAGTCCCTGATCATTAGGTGTCGGCACTAAAAGATCAATACTTTATACACAGATAAAGTCACTGCAGAAATAAAGTGCATTTTGCCCACCTCAAAATCAATCCTCTGCAGGTTTGCAATGAGAGCAATGAGGAGGTTGGTGTTGTACAGCTCTTGTGCAAGCTGAGCCACTGCTTCGGTTTGAGGCTCCTTGTCACCTGTTCCACTAAGTACCTCCTTCAGGGAGGCCAGGTTTTTGGACACCTCTTCTGCGACCTGAATTGTGGAAAAGAGTGCCTGCTACGGTCAGATTGGGATGAGAATAAGAGTTTTAAAAAATCAAGTATGAGACAGTCCATTGCCGACCTTTTCACACTTTTTGCTGTCTCCAGCATCCATCTTTTCCATGTAGGCCACATTCTCTTTCAAACTCCTCACTATGTCAGCTGGGCTCTTCTGAGACTTCCCAAAAGGAAAAGGCATGACTGGACACTGGTAATCCAAGGCCAAATCTCTGTAGAAATAAAACAAACTGGTTCAAGTCACGATTATATGCAAGCAATTCAACTTCCTGTACCTCTTTGCATCAGGAAATGGCTGAAAAGCTCTCACCTGAAGAAAGCAACAAGACGGCCAAGTTAGTTTGACCGGCTGACTGAGAACCGAGTCTGCAAAGTTACACTGCTGCGTTAACCTACAGTCTTAAAGACCATGACAGCACGCGCAGCTAGCTAACACCGCTAACCTTACTTTAGTTTTCATAGATAATGCGGGTAGATTAGCGCGAAAGTAACACTTTAACGATACGTGTCGCCCTCGGTTACTAGTTTCTAAAACTTAGCATTAGCACAGGCAAATAAAACGCGAACTTTCTACCCGGAACGAGGATGTAACGGAGAACGAGACGGCCACAATGTCAACGTTGGAGCAATGTTCAGCAGCAAAGTTGAGCTAGCTTGTGACCTAGTTAGCGGTAGCAAGAAGCAAGAAAGCCAGCGTCGGTCGGTCAGTAGGCGGACAGCGAGGGACGTCACCGTGGAAAACACACACCACACACCGCTGAAACATCCAGGTGAAGCTGTCAGGACTCACCGAGGAGGGAACTCTGGTTGAGAAGCTGAAGGAGGCTCGGCGGCTAAAGGTTAGCTAGCGGGCTAGCAAGTTGTCCCCACTTTATTTCCCTCCGTAACGCTGTAACTCTGAAATGTCTGTGTCGTTGTCTGTAGCCGTCTAACGAGCTCTAACTGTAGCTACAAGTGGCTCAAAGGGGCGACCTTCATAGCGGTGCTAGTTTCTACGAAGCTCTCTACTCGTGACCGTCTGTCACCTAACTTGCTAGCTGCCTAGTTGAACAGAGCGAGTTGCTGGGCTGGTCCGTCTGACAACTTCATTTCCCTGTTCTCTTCTGGTGAAACTCTCGTCCTCCCCTCATCCCGGGGACACTGGGCGGGTATGTTTTGCTTTACAAAATGACTGCCACTACCGTCGTCCAATCACTTTAACCAAGGCCAAGTCGTGGGAACTCCCTCTGCGTTGTAGGTGCGCATGTTTCGGGGCTCGCAAATTCTTCGCGGGGGACAGTTAAAAGAACACAAGGGAAGCCCCTCCAGCCGGACTGCCCTGTGACAGTAACCAAGTGCTCCTACATTCTCCAGAAACAATAAGGCCAGAAAATGTTTTCTAAATGTTTTATGCACTGATACAGCCTTATGTGTTATGCACGGAATTTAACTTTTCTATTTTGTGTTGTAACCTATTAGCATTAGGTTTAATAGTAGTCATTTTCCTTATGAGGTCCTCAACCAGCATATTTAGATAATTTCGCAATTATAGAGGATAATAATGCTCTTCACTTAGAGCTGTCGGTTTAGACCTGGCCATGAAGTGCAATGTCAAGTAAAATTGCAAAAAGCAATCGCAAAAAGCAATCGTTGCACAACTGCCTGAGGCCTTTGATACCATTGATCACAACCACGTGAAATAAGCTGTTTCTTCATTGGTTTTGATTGATCGTCTGGTTCAAATCATATCATTGTGGTAGAGTTCAAACTTTTGCTGCCAATGACTTAGTTTTTTGTTTTTTTTACTATACTCTATATAATAACTACCATAATCAAATAATATGTATTATCCATTTTGGTACTGCAATGTCCATAATCATGCTGTTACCTGTTCAGTCCATGACCGAATTTAACCTGTCAAGCCCAAAACTTAGCTTTTTGGCAGATGGGCCCTTAATGACCACAACACCCTCATTTGTTTGAGCACACACATTCAAGTAAAGATAACACAGAGTACTACATACATGGACATTTTTATTGTATTATTTGTTTTATGAATATGAGATAAATGAGCACATAAATAAATAAGGGCCTTGAGATTAGGTATTACAGGGCAAGCACCCACAATTTACAGCTTGTAACCCTGAAATTAACTATTTTTAAAAATTAAAATCTGACATAACACAAGTGTTGTCGAATCTCCTTTAAATCTGCATCAACATGGCCTGTCTAGATAGCGCTACATCAATAATAAAGCCGTTCCCATGAGGTATTTGCTTAAAGCATCTTTCGTTTCCCTCACAGTCGGACCTCCTGCGTCTTATCGCGATTGAGACATTGCGACGTACGCCCGTTCGCCGACGGGTCTTTTATTTTGAAAGCCCCGCCCGGAAGTCGTGCTGTCTCGAGCGCTGTAGCTAGCTTGATGCTAGTGTGAAAAGCTCACGATCACTTCTGAAGGACGGAAAGAAACACAGCCACTGCCCGCAACACTTTCCCATCTTCCCCACCGTCTCGGCGCCGTAAGATAGTGTGAGCAGGTAAGATGTGAGCTGTGCACCAGCGGCGGGACGACCGCCGCGGTGTTGTGTGGCCTATTGTCGTCTCGGCCCGTGCTGCTGGCGCACAAGCCGAGCGGCTCTCCTTTCGCAGGGACACATCACGTATGGCGCTCTTTACTTCGAAACGGTTTGCGAAGACCCGCGCCTGTCATGACAATTTCCCACATTTAAAGGGCAATATTCGCCGTTTTTTTCGGGTTCCAGCGGGGAACATAATGTCGAAGTGTCATATTTTCCTTCCCCCGACCTTTATTTCCACACATGAAGAGGCCTTGGGGGGAGATTTTCAGGGCGTTGAGATGTTTTAAATTAGTTTTCAGTTATAGCCGAGTTAGTTTGGTGGGGAAAGACACACACACCCCCTTCGATTCAAAACTTTGCAGGAGAAATTTTGTGGCACTTTTTCACGTTTCCCTCCCCCTTTGCTTTTGTCAAAAATCGACCACGACGCCGCCGTGTGATAAGGGATTGTGCTACAGGAGTGTTTTCTGTGAAAACCAGAGGTTGAAATAACGGACATTTGCTGCTATTTACACGGACAGGATTGCGCGTTTGCTCCGCTGATGTAGCCGCCGCAGTGAAATCCCGGCCTTGCTATGGAGGCTGTCATGGCTCGATCAAGGCGTCGCGGCAGCACACTGCTTTTGTGATTTAAGAAGAGAAAAAAAAAACACCCACTTTCGTTTGTGGACTATTGAGGATGAAGTATATGCTCTTTTTTTCACCCCTCATGTTTAATACATCCGTGGCGCCTGCAGCGCATCGTGGAGACCATCAAGCAGCGCTCTGCAAATGACAGCACACATTCGGAGATTGGATCTCCTCGCCTACAATACAGTGATGGATTTACAACCGATCTTGCATCGTTGTTAAGAACAATGTTGTAACATAAACATACAAAAGATTTAATACAACAAATAAAAAATAAATACATCTGAAATGATGCAATATTCAAATCGTCCCAGCTCCTGGTGATGTGTGTGTCCTCTCTGCTGATCACAACATGCATTACAGTCAAATAGTGCATATTTCCACCGATTCATATTTCTCTAGAGGATGGGTTCGGGTTGAGGCAGACCAGACGTAACTAGACTATTGGAGCAGACTGTGTATGCAAAAATATAAAACATGTTGCATCATTTGCAGAAAAAACGCTCATGGGGGAGGGGGGTGTGCCTGTAATTAGAAGAAGCAATTTGTGAGGCAAACTGGTTTGTCCTCCTGTTTAGTCTGATTTATACCTAGCTTGACTGTCGGTGAAACATTAACAGGATCTCACCAAATTCTGAAGTTGGTCCACTTTTTTTTTACAACACAGTGTGCATTTTAGTAGTCCCACCACAGGCCAACATAAACTCTTCACAGCACAGTGGACCACGATGAAGTGGGTTCAGAAGTTGACAAAGTGTCAAGCTGTAACAAATGTGTTGGCTCTCTACCCTAGTGTGAGTGATCCATCTGAGGCGTCGCTGGCGTCGTGTTTGTAGTACACAGGACTTCTCTTTTCTTTCTTTCATTGCTCTAGTTTGAGTTACTTGGAGTAGTAGTTTAGTAGCTAGAATGGCTCCGTACTAGAGGGTTTTATTACATCAAATTAGTCTCATTGAGTTGGTGAAAGAGTTTGATTTTCCAGAGTAGAGTTTACTCTTCAATAATTTAACCCTTGGGGGATGCTTCACCAATGTCAATCCCTGGTTATGAACACATTAATAACTGGTTGAATGACTCAAAACTCTGTTATCATGTCACCTACTGTCACCTCGTTGTTCCTTCTTATCTCCTGTTGCCGATGACTATGTTGGGCATCACCAACATATTCATTTCAAAAGTCTGATGGCATCCAGTTTGAATCGGATATGAGCTGCGATTATGAACAAGATGTATGACGAGTACATTCATGTAAATGAAAGCTGTTACTGACATTACAGAGGACATGGCCAGGCAGAGTTACTGTATGACTGAGTACATTTTTACAATTGTTTTAAACTGCTTTGATGATCTCTATGAAAAAGGATCTATCAGCCTGTGTAATGTGAAGCTTCCTTGTCATTCACAATTTGACAAATTTTTTCTTTTTGTTTCTTTCATCAGAGACTTGGTAAAAAAAAAAAAGAAGAAAGCCTTTTGTCATGTCAGGACAGAAGAAAGGCGCCGCAGCGCGGCTGCTTAAATGTGCCTTCTGCAGAACCAACCGGGACAAGGAGTGTGGGCAGCTGCTATTGTCGGACAGCCAGAAGGTGGCAGCCCACCACAAGTGCATGGTGAGGAGAGCACACTGCTCTCATCCTTTGTAGCCTGTGATCCTCCTAGACTCAGGCATGCTTACTTCCAACCATCACCACTTAATGCAGTGTAGTGAACAATTCGGATACTTTGGATTTTGTGTTTTTGCTGTTGTTTCCCTTGTTTATAAGCCTACTAAAGTTCTGCATTTCATAAAGCCAGCAGGTTTAAAATGAAAAGCAAAATTTGTCGAGCAGTAGGAAGTGATTTATCTCCTGTAAATTACTCTATAAAGGCCCCAATGTGTCTTCTGTCTCCTGGGTGATCCTGACCTCCAGGTTGAGAAAACACTGCTCGCAGGCCTTTGACATACCACTTTAAATTTTTATGATAATTACATCACTGTGAAATCAGTTCAGATGCTGGTTAAACACGTGACATCTATCAGTGTGGAAAGTGGTGCAACAGCAGTGGTCATGAGGGAAATTAAAATGCAGATATTGCACTTCTCATCCTCATAATAAAAGACTGCACAAACCAATTTACATTTTTCTGTTAATAAATGTCCCATGCAGCTTTTCTCCTCTGCCCTGGTCACATCTCACTCAGACAGCGAAAACATCGGAGGGTTTTCCATTGAGGATGTGAAAAAGGAGATCAAGAGGGGGAATAAGTTGGTGAGTGCCTCTCTGTTAGAATTTTGAATGTGGAAACCATAAATGTACTTAAATTAAAATGTGTGTGACTTGTGTTAAAAGCCCCACACAGCCAAACACTGTGCACATATGAGGATATGCAGGAGCTGCTCTATTTAACCGATAATAACTAATGATGATGATGATGCAGGTTTTTATACACTTGAGCACAGTGTGCCTTAATTGTGGATACCTGTCTGTAAACAGAGTGTATGTGTATGTATATATACAGAACGTCTATTCACGTTTACAGAGGTGTTATTACTAGCCAGTAGCATTACAGCGGATCCTTCTCATGATTTATCTCATGTTTAATTTGGGAATATCAGCTTTTTCTATCTAGTAGGATCTAGAATTTGACATGTTTTGCATGAACAGCTTGTGGCTCATTTCTCAATCTGACAAACTATCAGAAGATGACATGCTGCACTTGAATGTGGTATTTTTTCCATTTATAAGAATTTTCGAGGAGCCTGACACTGAAATGCAATTTAATCTAATTTACAGCATGTCTAATTTAATTTGCATTGACATTGATCTAAATTAATATGACTGTCACACATTATATTTTAGTTACTTTATTATTGTGGTTCTGGCTCATGCCATGATATTATATCAGAATCAGAACACTATTCAGGAAAAGATTGCCCATATATTTACAGGTGCAGTGTTTATTTATACAAGTATCTCTATGTTTACGTTAATTCCTATACCTATGTATTTATTTTTACTAGCATCCACTACGGCTCACATATACATGTAAAATCTATGTTGAAGAATGTTTTTTAGATGCTAACAAATGATAAATATTGGCAATGTATCTTTGTGGGAATTTTAGAATGTTCTAATGGTATTTTACAGCCTTTTGTTATTTATCTTTCTCTGCTGTTTTTGTTCTATTTATACATACACACACACACACACACACACACACACACCTTTCAGACATCGGTGTCTGTCAGAAAATCTTATTCAGACGCATCTTAAATCCCATCCGGTTTCCCCATCACTAATTGACAAAGCATATTGTTAGTTGTGAGCTTAATATCAAAGAGTGTGCCTGAAGATGTCGATCTGTTTGCTTCCCTGCCAGATGTGTTCCTCGTGCCACCGGCCGGGTGCCACCATCGGCTGTGACGTGAAGACGTGCCGGAGGACGTATCACTATTACTGCGCTTTGAAAGACAAAGCCCAGATCAAAGAGAATCCCTCACAAGGGATTTACCTGTAAGTCGCTTTGCTTTGCTGCCACACAAGCCTACGGTGAACAAAAATGATGTTTTTCACTCATGTTGGATTCAATTAAAATCTATTTGTTTTGCTTCCGAACATAGTGTTTACTGTCGCAAACACCGGGATGCCTCTCAGGCTGGCATTCAAGGTAAAGCATGAACATCTGTTACATATCTATATGCTTGCGGGTTCTTTTCTTGGATCTTTCATGAACAGAAAAGTTTGTCCTAATCGAATATCGGTTTGTCGTCAGATGAAGAGGGAGCTGTGGCCTGTGACTCGGACTCGTCGCCTCCACAAAGTAAGAGAAGAGAAAGGTTTGAGAAGGGCCGAGCCAGGGTCGGATCTCGTGGCCAATCGGAAGACACCCGCTCCACCTCCTCGCAGGCTGCAGACGAGGAGAGCTCCTCCCACGTAAGCAATCTGTGCGGCTGACTGCAGAGTCCCGTCGGCTGTGTTGCGGCCTCTGTTTTTATGAGCGTGGTCGTCTGTGTGTTCCAGCGGGACAGGTCACCTCTCCGTGCCAGCGTGGGAGACGGCGGGCAGCGCTGCGGCTTCTGTCATGCTGGCGAGGAAGAGAACGAGACGAGGGGCATGCTTCACACCGACAACTCCAAAAAGGTGGCCGCGCACTACAAGTGCATGGTAAGATTGTCGCGTGTTTGTGTGTGTGGGTTTGGGGGGGGCAAGGTCCCGTTTTATACTGCGCTTGTGCATTCACAGTACTGCCACTTCTCTCTCTGCCATCTGTGACACCTCGCAGCTTTTTTCATCGGGGACGGTGCAGCTGACCACCACGTCGCGGGCTGAATTTGGAAACTTTGAAGTGAAGACGGTCATCCAGGAAATCAAAAGGGGGAAAAGAATGGTAGGACGATTTGTCTGACTTCTAAAGCATCGAAAGACTTAAAGGAGTTTCAGAAAATCAGCTTTTAATTATTATTTTTTTTAATAAATGTTTTTCCAGAAATGCACACTCTGCACTCAGTTGGGCGCCACCATTGGCTGTGAAATCAAGGCGTGCGTGAAGACCTACCACTATCACTGCGGCCTGCAGGACAAAGCCAAGTACATTGAAAACATGGCGCGTGGCATCTACAAGTGAGCTCAGCTAGCCTTTGCTTTACATATTCTTTTTACATAGGAGATTTCTCTGTATATTTCCAGTAGTGGCAAACCACACAATAATTTGCACTTAAGTTTTGCATGCGATCATCAGGTTGCAAAAAGTCCGTAGAAATATTTAGGCTGTTATTTTACACATGTGACAATATGATAGATATTTAACTTGTAAACCTAAAGAAACCCGTAGACATGGTCATCCTCGGCTGGATCACGCCAATTAATGCCATTTAGAGATTGCTTTTGTGGATTATAATTTCCTGTGAAGAAAGTTTGATTTGGTGTCACTCAACAAAATGCATTAAGTGTATCATGGAGGCCATTATCTTCCTCCTAAAACATTTAATATTATAAATTGTTCATGTTTTACATTTAGCTTACCTAACTTGCAGTTCTCCTTTTTCCCAGCTTCCGTACTTTTCTTGTGTATTGAATGTGTACGTCCTTGAACTTAATTTAACACCACATCAGACTGTTAAAGTCAGCGCTGGTTTTTGCATTGAACTAATAATGGGTTGGCTGTCATTGTAGTTTGATGCTTACAAGCCCTACTGTTTGTGTATTTTTTAAAGACTTTACTGCAAGAACCACAGTGGCAACGAGGAGAGGGATGAAGAAGACGAGGAGCGAGAGAATCGCAGTAGACAGAGGGCAGCAAACAACCACGGAGAAATGGCGTCAACGCAAGTGAATGGCAACTAGGTGCGTCATTAGTGGTGGATGCTGCTGCACACAAACTATTTTTAACACGTAGAAAATGTCCACCTTTCAAGTCAAACATGAGGCGTCTGTGTTTTCCTACAGCAACAATGTCATGTGCAACATAACCTTTTTATAGTTTTTCAGTATTATTGCCAATATCAATTGGCAATATTAAATTGCCAATATCACTTTTTTGTTTTAGTTCCTATTGTTCCAATGGTGTCATTATGTTTCCATAAACTTGATATTTATAATATTTTTTAATTTTAATTTTATTGTTTTTAATCAGATGTTGTCTCTTATTGCTAATCTGTTTTGCACTGGCATGATTATTACTTCTTCCTCACTTAAAACTCTATTATTTATTTTTACTCTTATGTTTATACAATACAATAATTTCCTTCGGGATTAATTCAGTTCTATGTCACAATATCTTAAAAAACAGCGTTTTAACATTTCATCGATGCCGTTCCTACAGGTTGGTCTGATGGATGTGCCGCGGGGCAAAACCAGAAGAACTCGAAGACGAGGGACAGATATTTTTTTTATATTAAGTCGTCACAAAGTCGTGGTCTACAAGCTCCCACGAGTCCTTTCTCACACAGTTTCCCAGTAAACGGACGCGACGTCCCAGCGCGCGCCGGGTGTCGTCTACATGTGAAGCCCTGTTTCGACTTCCCACAGACCGGTGGTACCCTGCAGAGCACCGGACTGCTGCAGGATCCTGGAAAGCCACGGCTACTCTTTCCCAGGAGTCGACGACGGGCTCACTTTCCAATACATGTACATGTATCGCAAGTTAAAGCTGATGGACAGATCTTCTGATTATTGCTCACTGCCCCGCCCCCCACACACACACACACACACACACACACAACCCGCAAATTACATGACACACACTTGCTGAAACCGATGCATTCTGGCTGTTCCTTCGCTTCTCAAGGACTCACTTTTAAGAGGGGTCTGTTTGTTACTAGTCTCTATCAAGTTGTGCAGTTTGATTACCTTGTTTCTGTAATCACGTCTTAAGAATACTCTTTTCATGTTAGCCTTTCTTTCTTGATATGTAATATTTTGCTACTGTATTATCATCATGAGTAATTTTTGAATATCTGGATTTCAGTCACAATGACAAGTTTCGCCAGCATGCACTTGGATTTTCCCTCACTGTTCAAGGTGGTACTTTTTTTAATTTAGCTACCAAAGGGCAATGTAGAGCTCTTTAGGGGAGTTGGCCTGACTTAATTTGATGTACTGTTATCTGTATCTCTACAAATGTACCCATGAATGATTGGAAATAGAAAAATATTTTTATTTTACATACTTACTGAGTGAGTCTTTTATTTTGAAAGTGTCTGCAGGGCACTCGAAACACAAGAGCAGTACTCTTGGCCGGTCCCAGGATGTTAAAGGTGAAAACCTCTGGCGAGGTTTGAAGAGTGAGGAATGTCACACGAGCTGCAGTGTCATAAATTTTACAGCAAGGCCTCACCTGTTCTTATCCGGAACGTTCCTGCTCCTGCAAACCACTTTGTATGGCGGAGTTTGGGCATTTCATTGATATAGACTATCAAATGTAATGCAATTTAATAAGTCACCATTGGGTCCACGCTATAATATATAGCAACCTTGACGTAGTATGCTGTTGGTAAAGGTGTTGACTGGTTATAGTAAAGCCTCGATGTAGATGTGACCATGTAAGGCTGATTTCACATTTAGTCAAATCTGAGCTGAACCGGTGAGACTTTAAGGGTCAAATGTCGTAAACCTGCAGATTTACCAATGTTACATAATTCTTCCTGAAAACACTTTTCATACCTAGACAGTCATGACAGACCCTGAATGTATACAAGGAAAAAATATACAGATTTGTTTCTCTATTTTACAGCTCAGTTCTAACGTGTTATGCTGTGTTCCTTTTCCATTCCACATTCCAATTATAACACTCCAATAGACGTATGTACTGTTTTGTAAGCAAAATTACGTAAAATGTATCAGTTAAATTGCAATTTCAGAGTGCCACTGGCCATTTTACTTAACGAAGAAAAAAAATATTTTCTAATGTCTCCATCTAGACTAATGTATATGGTAATGAAATCAAAACTCCCAACCTCCCCTTTGGATATTCTTTGTGTAAAATTTCAGTTTTTAACTCTCTATTCTGCTCATTTTAGGCTGCTTTCTATCAAGAGGGTTATGGGATGCTTTTGTTCAACACTTTAAAAAAAAAACGTCTTTTGATTCCTCTGATCTGAACCATTTGACCTATTTTTAAGCTCCCGTTTTCCCTCAGGTTTTAGAAAAGCTTGTAGATCCGCTGTTAGCGTTTACACACAAACAATATCTTTGAGATATTCCAATCTGGTTTTAGAAAAAAAAAACATACAGTGGTGAAACTGTTCTTCTTTAGGTATTGAGTGACTTATTGTTGTCAGCTGATGTTGACCATAAATCCATTCTCTAACTAGACAACACTCTGATCTACCTCAGTTGTGACCTTGAAAACCAACATCAGAACATCCAGCTTTATGACATTCGCAAGCGGATGTCACAGAACGTCCTGCAGCTGAATAGACAAATAGATATTGATCAAAGATCAAGATGGTGCAATCACCCAAATATAAAACTGGTTCACTGTCCCATTCAATTAACTCAGCATTTCAAAAATATTTATGTCATCTTTGATCAGAACGTCATCTTAGACAAATTTATGAAATCAGTCGCTCAACCCTGCTTTCATCATCTCAGAAACATTTAGATTAGAACATTTCTTTCTTCCAAAAATCTGTAAATCTCTACGCCTCCAGTAGGCAATTATTAGATTATTATAACTCCTTGCTCTTTGGCATCAGTGAAAACAAATCCCCTCGCACCTCCAGCTCATCCAAAACTCTGCTCCAGGTATGAGTACATATAATTGGCAGTGGACTCCAGTAAACAATAATTCAGTAGTACTGCAAATATGCTGGAATACATATTGAATGATGAATGTAATGGGTTACTTTATATATAAGATAGATGGATATGTACAGTATATGCATGTTTACAGTATATTTATATACAACTGCTTATATTTATATTTGGCAGTAATAGTACATATTACAAAAACGGTGTGTGATAACGAGGTGAGAGCCTTTGCAGTCAGGGCTCCAAGGCTTTACAATGACCTAAAAAATAAATAAATGACCATAATAAAATGTATTGTTTTATGGCATTTTAGTTGGTTTTACCATCTGTGTTCAATATGTGTTTGGTTTTGTATTGTCTTGTTGTAATCTGTGTTAATTGCATTACTTTTTCTTTTTTTTTTTTTACTATAAAGCACTTTGTTACTTTTGAAATGTGCTATATAAATAAACTTTGTATTATTATTAATTTCATTATTATTACAGGCTCAAAACCTATAGAATTCTTGTACCGTGTGGAACTGGGTATTAGCTCAGGACTAATACATCGCCTCTTAAGGTAGTGAGGGCTTTATATACATATACATAACAATACTAGAACAATATTAGCAGTATTATATGATGTTATAGTGAGCTACCACGCCAGAATGAGGATCATAGAATTATGGATTACCAGATTTGCTCTGTGCAGACAAAACAACCTGGAGCTCAACGCTCTGAAGACAGTGGAGATGGTTGTGGACTTCAGAAAGATCTCAGCCCCACCAGCCCCTCTCACCCTGTGTGACTCCCCCGTCAAAGCTGTGGAGTCCTTCCGCTTCCTGGGCTCCATCATTACCCAGGACCTCAAGTGGGAGCTCAACATCAGCTCCATCTCCAAGAAGGCGCAGCAGAGGATGTTCTTCCTGAGGCAGCTGAGGAAACTCAACCTGCCAAAGACAATGATGGTGCACTTCTACACTGCCATCATCGAGTCCATCCTCTGTTCCTCCATCACCGTCTGGTACGCTGCAGCCGCTGCCAAGGACAAGGCCAGGCTGCAGCGCATCATTCGCTCTGCCGAGAGGGTGATTGACCGCAATCTGCCGTCCCTCCAGGACTTGTTTGCTACAAGGACCCTGAAGCGGGCGAGGAAGATTGTAGCTGATCCCTCTCACCCTGGACACAAACTGTTGGTGTCCCTCCCCTCTGGCAGGAGGCTGCGGTCCATCAGGACCAAGACCTCACGCCACAAAAACAGTTTCTTCCCGTCTGCAGTCGGGCTCATCAACAGAGCCCGGGTCCCCCACTGACTCTAATGACTCTCTCACCCCCAGACAATTCCCACCGGACACTCCCCTGCACATATCCTTATACTTAAATACACTTGACTTAAATACACTTGACACTTTAACATTACACTTGCCACTTTCACACAACACTTACACTCATGCACATTCCATGCACTTTATCTTATTTTTGGTATTTTGATGTGCTACTGTTTCAATGTAAATATTCATTCATCCATTCATCCTCATTTATTGCACTGCGTTAACTGTTAAATGTGTATTGTTAAATGTTAAATGTATGCACCTTCCTGCCAGGACAAATTCCTTGTATGTGTAAACATACATGGCAATAAATATTTCTGATTCTGATTCTGCACGCCCATCCCACTGTACTTACAGCATTCTAATCAGACAGCCAAAAGACAAAGGGTTCGAGACACATTTTATCCAATTCGGTTAATTAATCCCAAACTTTAAAGCATTAAAATTATCTCAGGACTAAAATCTTTGATATATTTACTTTATCTTGGCCCAAACGTTGTGAAATGTAAACATAAACTATAACTCTCCACTGGTGCGCAACGTGAAAGTCCCCAAAGGTAAAGAGAGGTTGTTTTCAGCGGTCCAAGGTCATGACAACGAAGAACAGAGTGTAAGGCTCGAGGCGATCAAAACCCAGTCTGTGTATACTCGCAACTGAACAAAGACAGGAGATAATGAGCTATATTTACTTAGTAAAAACATGTATTGTTGCGTTTTCGCGGTTAGAAGTTGGCAGCACGCTTCGTAGCTCGAGCGCCTCCACACACACGCTCGCACCCAAAAAGGGCGGGGCTAACTCCCGAGGTCTCCTGTCCTTTCGATTTGCCCGCCGCTCTCGCGCGTCATCACGTAGACCGCGCCAGCGATACAGTAGAGCCGCAGCCCGGAAAAAGACAGGAGTCTCTTGTAGCAACGGAGCTAGCCACCTCCATGTGTGTGCTGTCACACGGCTGAAGTGTCCGCGAAACCAACCTCGGAGAGCGTTTTTGTCTCCTCTGTTTGAGGACCACGGTAGACTACATACAACTTAACGGCGGGGACCGACGCGGATATGGCGACATCCAGCCCCTGTGTTGTGGTAAGTCCAGCAAGCAGAATAAAATGGGATAGAATGTGGTCCCAGTAGGGTACCACCACGACATGCCCACAGGAATTAAGTACACGGGCGCCACTGCGTTGGCGAAAGACTTGACACCGACCTGGTCGTTAGTCGTTAACTATCATCTGCTCGCTACTTAACTGTTTTTTACGTCGCCCTCAGCGTGGCCTGCCCGCGGCGGTGGAGAATTCACCAACACGCGCTCCGCACGTCCGGCGTACGGGACGCTTTTGGACGGCACATCCAAACATGTGTTTGTGTCTTAAAGCAGAATATTTTGTTTCTTTTAGCGTTAGTATATTACACGGTTGTGCAAAACAGGGTAAAGAAAGACAGAAAACGCACGAGCTGCATGCAAGGGGGCGTGTCTACAGTTATGAATGTAATATAATTCCAGTACAAAAATATGAAATATTCACAACATAAATAAATATTGAAATTTGCCGCACAAAAAAAAAAAACAGTGAACCCAAACCCACAGTTTCGTGTCTTTAAGCTAAAATAGGTGTGAAGTCGACGGTGCTTATCTGGAAAAGAGCTGTTTGGTTGTGCACAGTGGTTTTGTGAAACTGCAGATATATATCATTTCAGTTTGAGTCAGAGCACAAGCTCCCTGTGAGGTCCGTGTGCAATTGTGCAATTGTGCAATACATGTACTATCATAAAGTTGACCAGCCAGAATGCACCAATGCACTCCAGGACATTTCCTGCATGTAGAGAGCCAGAGTGCTACTGTCATGGTGGCAGATCCACTTGCTGACACTGTAATGAAGCATTTTGCTGAAGTGGCATCAAATGGATGGGGAAGATCCTGAATCCTGTGTTACATTTGAAAGGAAAAAAGTGGCACAGTGCCAAACATGGACACAGTGTTGCCAAACATGGACTTTGCTTGCACGAAGCAAGGAGGCCCCTCTTATTGACCTCAGATTAGTTCATCGGGTCGTTTGTGTTTGACTTTACAACTCAATTCATTATTCACTCAATAACAGATGGCATGTGAAAAGATAGCAAGCCCATGTTCTTCGGCTCATGTTTCCACAAGGACATCTGCTCGATATCGGACATTGTTTTGTTGTTAATAGGGTGCACTGTCAATTTGTCGACTTGGGAGAATCCAAAACTGCCCCGGCATAAAGGCTGTGTGTGCGCTCCTGGTCACTCCCAACGTTCCCGCAGCACCTCGAGTTTGGCACCAGCTTCCCAGATGTCACATGATACAAGTTATGTCGTCTGGATTCAACGGGGCATGCAGTTTGAGAATCTCTGGTTATTATTTACCACCACTGACAACTGTCTGTTGCTCGCTAAGCTGTACAGAATTGAGCATTGTTCTTGGAGTGTGTGCTTTGTGGCAGAAAAAAAAACTAGAGGCAATAAAATGTATGAAGATGGAGTCTGTGGGAAAATAAGCCCACCCTTGACCTCATCCCCTTCCTCCCCCTGTATCAGATGAGTGTATTTTCCGTGTTAGGTAATACCCCTGAAATATTCTTTTAACCCCTTTGTGTCCTGTTTTATTTCAGATCAGTGATGAGGAGCAGGGCTATGACCTGGACCTTTTCTGCATACCAAAGCACTACGCCACCGACCTGGACAGGGTCTACATCCCGCATGGACTCATCTTGGACAGGTGGGTTGGGTTACATTACATTTCATTTAGCTGACGCTTTTATCCAAAGCGACTTACAATAAGTTCATTCCACCGTGAGTACAAACAAGAATCAGAAAAACAAGAATCAAGAAGGTACAATTTCATCAATAAAGTTCGACTACAAAGTGCTATCAGTAAGAGCCATTTCAGTGCTACTACGGTGCTACTTTCCTTATTCAAGGTACAGTCGAAAAATATGTGTTTTTAGTTTGCGATGGAAGATGTAGAGACTTTCTGCTGTTCTGATGTCAATGGGGAGCTCATTCCACCATCGAGGAGCCAGGACAGAGAACAGTCGAGACTTTGTGGAGTGTTTAGCTCGCAGTGACGGAGCTACAAGCCGATTGGCAGAGGCCGAGCGGAGCGCCCGAGTTGGGGTGTAAGGTTTTACCATGTCCTGGATGTAGACTGGACCAGATCTGTTCGTAGCACGGTACGCCAGGAGGGAGTTACAATAGTCTAGACGCGAGATGACCAGAGCCTGGACGAGAACCTGTGCCGCCTTCTGGGTGAGAAGGCTGATGTTGGGTTGGCACGTTTTTAGCAGCTTGTAGTAGGATAATGAAAATGGGAGGAATTGTCGGGGTCGACTTAAAGTAGCACGATATTCTATAAATACGGTTATACCACATCAGATTTTTAGTTGTATTTTGGCGTAATGTGACATAAGCGTTGTCTTTCCCTGGTTGTAAACACTGCATCACCGTAAAATGATGCAATGTTCTGAACTCACCAGACTGTTCTAGCTGTTCTATTATTTGCCTTTACCCACTTCAAAGTATCCAAATTATCAAAAAAACATCCCGCTTAATACTAGACAAAGTCAGACACCATTTCATATTTAAAATAATCATATTTTTTCAGTGGCTTGAAAACATGCTATTAATTACCAAGTAGTTTGCACTGCAGTGGAAGCATTTAATTGTCATACTTGGGAGTGCTTCAGAAATGAAAGCTAAGCCTGCTGACAAACAAAAAGGAAAGAGGAACTACTGCTGACTGGCAGAAAACTGAGTCTCGCTCTCTCTTTCTCTCTCTCTCTCAACCCCAGGACCGAGCGACTGGCCAGAGAGATCATGAAGGAAATGGGGGGGCACCACATCGTGGCCCTCTGCGTGCTCAAAGGAGGCTACAAGTTCTTCGCAGACCTTCTCGACTACATCAAGGCCCTGAACAGAAACAGTGACCGCTCCATCCCAATGACAGTGGACTTCATCCGCCTCAAGAGCTACTGCGTAAATATATCCATTTTTCCTCTTTGTATTTGTTGTAGTGATGTTAAAGAAAACAAACATACACGTTTTAATTTTTAAAGGTACCCTGTGGAGTTTTTGGCCACTAATAGCACCATTTCCCAAATATATTGAGTAAGAACACAAGAATGCACATCCACTAAGGCGATTCAGTACCCTATTCCAATCATCACAAGTTACCGGTGTTAAGTGTAGCAATGCGTCAGCAAAGACAGGAAACATGAAGACTTCAATTTAGAAACCATGAATGCAAGATTTAAAATTACTTTGAGTCATTGAACCTGTTTCAGCTTTGTCCCGCCGCTTTATGAGACTAGCAGCAGATCCAGAGTCTGAGACCGCGTTCACATAGAAGACAGGAAGTGTTTCACACTAGTGGCTCGGCTTGTTATGCATCCTCTTTTGTTTAAGAGCATCTCTGTGCTGGGTTTCAATAACCAGGTTCCTCTCCAAATGTAGCGCAAATATGAACCAACATTCCAGACACTCTGTGATTAAACCACTGCAGAGGAAGAGTGCAATCAGATGGCGTTAGTGGGATCCTCTTTGAATGGTAAACGGTGGAAAGCAATGTAGAAAACATGCTTAGTTTGAGGAGGAGGAGTCTCCTCACTGGTCCAAACAGATCCAATGTTCTGTGTTTCAATATTTTTATTTCTTCAGTGGAGCAGAAGCATGAGGGACAGATGAGTCACACACACTTCCTCTTTGTTTTCATTGCACTTTGTTTTCAGTGATACGCCAACTTTTCCACCTCTGCCAAACTGAAAAACTTCTTCCACTCAAAATGTGCATAAAACAGGCCATTATTAAAAAAAAAAAACATCACCTAGTGACATACAACATGTGTTTTGTTGAGAAACCCTGAATGTACATTTCGCATTAATGTATAAATGCAATAAAGTATGCTTTTTTCATTTCTTTTTTTTTTTAATCATCATGTTGTCCAGTTTGTTTAGATAGACTTTAGACCTTGATAGACTTCCTGCACCACTACAATAAATAATGTAAAGTCTCACATGTCCACTTCATTCTTATCCTTCCAGAACGACCAGTCGACTGGAGAAATCAAAGTGATTGGCGGAGATGATCTGTCCACATTGACCGGCAAGGTAAGAAATATGGAGGGCGGCATGATCCTGACTAAAACATTGTAATCAATATTTGTAATAATAATAATTTTAACTTGAAATCAAATTACCTTAAAATGAGAAACACATTTTCAACATGAACAGACATTTTAAATGACCTGCTAATTATATGGTGATTAATAATGCTTTCATGTAATGATTTAGAGGTGCATGTCACAACCCTAACCCGTTTCTCACTAACGTGGTCGTTCTTTTTCTTTACACAGAACGTCTTGATTGTGGAGGTATGTACTAATGTTTGTCTTCAGTATAGTGGACGGCTTTCTATTCCAAGTACTTCCACTAATATAATATTCTCTCGTGCTGTGTTTCAAGGACATTATCGACACAGGGAAGACAATGAAGACGTTATTGGAACTCCTCAAACAGTACAAACCCAAAATGGTTAAAGTAGCGAGGTAATTTAATCCTTATCAGGTGGAATTATGTGACATAAATAAACACAATGTTTTCTTATGGCTGTTTCATAACAGATTGTGGTTTTCTCTGAAAGGGCTGCCTCAGACTGTTGCTTGTAGTAGCGAGCAGTGTTATGATTGATGATGAGCTTTGTTTCTGTCCCCAGTCTGTTGGTGAAGAGAACACCAAGAAGTGTTGGCTACCGACCCGACTGTAAGTGTGTGTGTGTGTGTGTGTGTGTGTGTGTGTGTGTGTGTGTGTGTGTGTGTGTGTGTGTGTGTGTGTGTGTGTGTGTGTGTGTGTGTGTGTGTGTGTGTGTGTGTGTGTGTGTGTGTGTGTGTGTGTGTGTGTGTGTGTGTGTGTGTGTGTGTGTGTGTGTGTGTGTGTGTGTGTGTGTGTGTGTGTGTGTGTGTGTGTGTGTGTGTGTGTGTGTGATGAGGCTTTGCATACCTTCATTTCAGTATCGTGACATGAAGTAGCTGATTTGCTCGTCTGTTTCAGTTGTAGGATTCGAGGTGCCTGACAAATTTGTGGTTGGATACGCACTAGACTACAACGAGTACTTTAGAGATCTAAACGTAAGTATTTGAGATGGATGAAGGAACCCAATGAGTAAAGTAGCTCACGTAGTCATTCAAGTCTGTGCAAACAGTTTGTACTTGTGTGTTAATGCAATCACACTCATTGATCTTTTCTGTTTCAGCATATCTGCGTCATTAGTGAATCAGGGAAGGAAAAGTACAAAGCATGAAGAGCTCTTCGAAATTATTTTTAACACATTGTTGTACCTCCCCGCCTCCTTTTTGCTTCACATTTGTGTTGTAAAAACGCTCTGGCTGCTCAGGGTCCATGAGGATACATGGCTGGAGTGATCCCTCTGTTTTAACACACACACACACACACACACACACACCCAGATTCAATCTTTTGAGAAAATTGATTGACAATACTATGCCCCCCACACTGATTTATAATTTTTTTTAAAACAATGATTTAATTTATTCAGAGCGCTGCTAGCTTTAAGGACGATATCACAATTGTTGTGCCACATTGATTTGACAACCTCTTTATTATAATTCTACTTTTTGACATGAACTAGTAATGGCTGCTTAATGGACACTTATAAGGATGCTTTTTATTTTTTATCTGTATGTGTATTTTGGGACAAAACATTTCTGTGCTACTGTGGTGTGTGATAAGATCTGCTTAAGGTAGACTGCTTTGAAAGCAAAGCAAATGTTGACAGCTGTCCCTAATTAGACATAGACAATATGATGAAGACGAATAATCCTCTTATTTATGAGGATTAATATCAACTTTGTTTTTTATGTTCCACAAAGAAATTGGATGCATGAATGCCTTGTTCACACAGCTCTTACTTATGCTGGAAAATATGTATAGTGTGCAGAGCTGTAAATGTTCAATTGATACCTAGACTGAAGTTTATAATCATTCAATCATATTACAAATGGTTAATCTGTATTTACCTGTCATTGAATCAGAAACGATTTGAATAGCTGTTTTGTTTTTACATTTCCACTATATAAAACACGCTCATTTAATGATGCCATCACTGTAAACCAGTGTCAACTGGATTTTGCAATACCAGCTATTAAATGTTCACATCCCTCCTGACTACTGGATTTCAGTACATGCTCTGTATGCAATATAACACCAAATACTTGGCACATTGAAATTTGAGGCCAATCAATATGGGAAGTACAGATGAATGCAGTGGTGATGCTGAAAATATTAATAACTCCCCTCCCCCCAAAAAACAATTTAGTGATTGAGTGTTTAACATTTCTAAGAGCTACCAAAACTCCAGACTTTCTAGGAGCAAAAGGTTGACTGTAAATATATACCTGCTGAATGCCAAATGGACATTACAAAGCATAGTGTTCTCCCCCACGTTTCATGTCAAATGTATTTGTTTGACTATTTTATACTGATGGAGCTTGGATGCTATGCAAATCAAGAAATCTTGAATACTGAACTTTTTTTTTAATGATCACTTTATTTATGTTATTAATGAGATGGGTTTGTCGTTTCAGACACTACACTGTTAATACACTGGGGGCGACTGTGGCTCAGTGGTTAGCAAGTCAGTCTTTCAATCAGAGGGTCGGTGGTTCAAACCCTGGCTCAGCCAGTCCATGTCGTTGTGTCCTTGAGCAAGACACTTAACCCTCATTGCTCACCGTTGCTGTGTCTACGGTCTACTGTATATCATGTAAGTCGCTTTGGATAAAAGCGTCAGCTAAATGAAATGTAATGTAATAGTCTGTAGAGTTAATGGGGGAAAATATATCTTGAAAAAACCTCAGCATAAAGTTATTTGAGGCAGATTGTCAACATGAACAGTGGCGTGATTGTCTGCTACAAATAACTGCGCTGAGCCTCCTGCGAGCTAAGCTGTCAGAGCACCAGGTAAAAACATTTACCGTAATGTAGCATTGTACTACTGACATTGCAGGTGGAGTGTAAAAGGCCTCATCAGAGGATGCAGTTCGCCACATCCCGCTCGAGCATGCTGGGAAATGGGGCCGTTTCATTGGACACGACCACTAACGTGAAAAGGGGCGTGAAGTTCGCTTCTAGTGGCTAACCGAAACTAGCTCCTGTGTGATAATCTGGGACCTGGTTTCTTATCGGCGCCCTGCAGGAACGAAAACATGCTCTTGTAGAGCATGAACTATTAGCAATAGACGCGGCGTAGTTTGCTCCTGCGAGCCCTAGAAGCTATCGGGCTGGAACATTTAGTTTAGTGAAATGTTGCTGTGGACATGATGACTATCGGCGTTACTGCTAACGTGGCTAGTTAGCCTAGCCGGCTAGGTAGCTGGGCCGTTAGCTGCGGATGAAACACGGCAGCGGGAAGCGGCGCTAGTTCACGTTAGCTGGCTGGTGGACTCGCGTTATGAGATCCACTTTCCTCCAGCGTCGTCAGACCAACGCTAACGTCTCCCACGTTAGGCCCGAGGCAAACATTCACGTTGCACTTAAAGTCAATTTTGGCTAACGGAAGCGTATTAATGTCGCTAACGTACTAACTAACTAGTTTATCACAGTAGCGCCTCCTCTCCTCGCAGCAGCAGACTCGCAGGTCGGTATCTAGCTGGCAGTCACCGGGCATTGTGCGCTATGTAGCAGTGGCGTGCTAACCACCCAGCAGGGACGTTTGAGACTGGTCGTAACGTTACAGGCAACGTTTGAGCAGACCAGTTGTGGCTGATCTCACGTAGTCGTGGTATGAAGGATGGTAAAGAGAGCGTTGTTGTGAGTAATAGACGGGCTTAGTTCGCTTTCAACACAGGAGTCGTAGACGACAAGGCCTCGTAGATTGCAGCGAATTGCCGACAGTTCGTCTGATTTGATGATGTTTGTTAAAAACATGTAAAGTTGGCAAAGTTTGAAGAGCCACAATGTGACGCCACTGAGCTGGTTAGCCATTTTGAGTTCACGAATTGGTGGCAGGCAGCGTTGACCAGCAAAATGAACAAGGATCAAGGAGGGTTGCCACAAGAAAAGATGGAACTGGATCTGGAAATCCCATCTTCTCTAGCTCAGACCGAGGGACTCTTGAGACGATCCAACAGTGCACCCATGATAAATGGCTTAAGGTTTCTACAACATTACTGCAGACTATTTCTTTGTCCTTTTTTCTTCTTCTCCACAAACAATGAAGTAACAACATTTACAGTGACCTCTTACTGAGGTCGGTCGGTTTGTTTTTCCAGTGATAACTCCCAAGTGTTCCAGAGAGAGGTCCTGCGTAGCCGGAGAAATAGCACTACAGTTGTCAACAGGCCAAACATGGTACCAGACCTTTATCAAACACATGGTCACCCAACTAATGTGTCTGAATGATTCTGCATTGAATGTTCTCTTCTCCACGCACCTCCTTCGCAGGTCCCATCCTCACCTGTTCGCGTCCCCAGCACCAGGCTTCATCAGATAAAACAAGTAAGAGAGGGAAGCGCCGTCTTCAACACTTTTTGGGAAACGTTTGGTGCTTAAAAGGAGCATGTCAGACCACCGTCTCCCTCTCAAGCCATAGGGGAGTGATGGTGTCTTAAAAAAACTTGCAAGAGAAACACATTCTGGAGTCCACAGGGCCATCGATCTTATAGTTGATCATTTGGTAGTATTGGACTCCGACAGATAAAATGGTTGCTCTGATGTGGCCCCCTCCCCCTGGCTGAACTAGATGTCCATAACTGAAATAAAAGATGAGATAAAGTTTGTACCTTGTGTCAGACTTAGGCCTCACTGCAATTGTGTGAGATAGAACAATGTCTAGTTCTTACATTTACTGTCTGTTTGAAGCTAAAATGTTAAATCAAGGCTGTGTTGCCATTAACACCCCCTCTCCCCTATGTGTGCTCTTGCAGGAGGAGGGTGTAGATGTGATGAACAGAGAAACTGCTCATGAGCGGTAAGCAGTGTATTTATGAAAGCACTTTGTGGAGAAAGAGAGAAAATTTCAGATTTGCATCAACGCATTCCTTTTTTTTCACACAGGGAGGTTCAAGCCGCCATGCAAATAAGCCAGTCCTGGGAAGAAAGTCTCAGTCTGGTAAAGATCGACTTGTCATTACATGTGGTCAACAGTGTTGTTGATATATTCTGTTTTGAAAACCTTGAAAGTCGCCTCCCCTCTGCATGTTTTGGCCTCGAGCCATTGTTGGCCGCTCCATCACAGTGGAGAGTGGACAAGTACACACATGCTAGATTAACAGTGAAAACTTGGAGTTAACAGGGCCACCAGTCTTTCAAGGTCAGGCTGAGTTGGTAGTATAAAACTCTGACATTCTCTTTGACTGCGTTTCACATCCTCACCGTGTCGTGCTGCAGAGATGTGATGCGAGACAACACACTCGACAACTTGTGGGGTACTTGTGTCCTCAGAGTGACAATGATTTGGAGAAGTCGGCGTCGTCGTCTCCAAAGCGAATCGACTTTGTTCCTGTGTCGCCCGCGCCGTCTCCAACCAGAGGGCTCGGAAAAAAGGTACGTCTGACCTCGGTATGGGTACATGCACATAACCTGATTAAGACCGTGAACGACCACATGAAGGACGTGGTTGAAGCATTTTCATGGTTTGTGGTCACTTGATTCTCCTAATGACTTGCAATCAGAGTGATGAATGGAAGCCTCTGTGGCAGCCTGCAGGAAGCAATTTATTGGCAGCAGAAAAAACTAAATATTTGTTACTTTCGTGCAAGCTGTACCAGTGTTTGTGTATAGCAAGACTTTGTTGCATTCGATTCATTTGCTTATTTGGGAGGGGGGGTTTTATTAAAGTGAATCTAAAGGTTGTTTAACGGTTTACATTTTTTTCCTTTTTTGGATAAAATACTCATACAATAATCAGAGTATTTTCTTAATCAATTTCTTGCAAGCAGCAGTGTTTCTCTCCGTCACTACAAATCCTTGTGAGCAGCAATGGGCTAACACCCAGCCCAATACCCAGCCCCACGCGGCGCTTCAGGTGAGCAACAAGTCCTTACTGCAGATTGTAACTTTCTTAAGTACTAGTGTTACTTTGGTCTTGTTCTGAACAAACTTATCTTTGTAGCTGCTGATGGGGGGCTTCATTTCTAAATATACTGGTTTGTCACATTGTTTTTTTTTTTCTGTGCTCCTTAGCCGACGGAGTCAAAGCCCAATCAACTGCATCCGAGCCAGCATTCTTGGGCCAATGAAGCGCAAAGGTACGGTACCAAACAAGGCGTCGCGAGATGTTCCCTTTTTATCATTTGACAGCCACCACAAGGGCCACTTCATTTATGTTTATACATGATCATTTGTTAATTCCAGGAATTATAATTCAGATTTTTAGATTAAAAGCAATGGCAGAATAATATGTGTGGAATGAGTTCTGTAGGGAGCAGGGGTCAGCAGGCGACTGGTAGGGAGCAGGGGTCAGCAGGCGAAGGGTAGGGAGCAGGGGTCAGCAGGTGACTGGTAGGGAGCAGGGGTCAGCAGGTGAAGGGTAGGGAGCAGGGGTTAGCAGGCGAAGGGTAGGGAGCAGGAGTTAGCAGGCGACTGGTAGGGAGCAGGGGTCAGCAGGCGAAGGGTAGGGAGCAGGGGTTAACAGGCGAAGGGTAGGGAGCAGGAGTTAGCAGGTGAAGGTAGGGAGCAGGGGTTAGCAGGTGAAGGGTAGGGAGCAGGGGTTAGCAGGTGAAGGTAGGGAGCAGGGGTTAGCAGGTGAAGGGTAGGGAGCAGGGGTTAGCAGGTGAAGGGTAGGGAGCAGGGGTTAGCAAGGCAAGGCAAGTTTATTTGTATAGCACATTTCAACACAAGGTGATTCAAAGTGCTTCACATACAGCCATTAAAAGCATAAAAACACAATGCAGAATAAAAGATTTAAAAACAATTACACAATCCAAAATAAAAGATTTAAAAACAATTAAGAACAATCATTAAAACAATAAAAAACAGTTAGAAGGCAAAAAGCAGAAATAGATAGATACAGAATTGAATAAAAGTTGCAGTGCAGTTTAAGATATAAAATGCAGTAGTGAAATGTAGAATCTGGTTTAATTAAAGGCAACAGCAAACAGAAAGGTCTTCAGTCTGGATTTAAAGAGGCTGAGGGTCTCTGCAGACCTGCAGCTCTCTGGGACCTTGTTCCAGATGTGTGGAGCAGAAAAGCTGAACGCTGCCTCTCCGTGTTTAGTTCTGACTCTTGGAACAGAAAGTAGACCCGTCCCAGACGACCTGAGGGGTCGGGATGGTTCATAAGGCAGCAGTAGATCACTAATGTATTTAGGCCCTAAACCATTCAAGGCTTTATAAACCAGCAGCAGGATTTTAAAGTCAATTCTTTGTTGGACAGGAAGCCAGTGCAAGGACCTCAGAACTGGAGTGATGTGATCCACTCTCCTGGTCTTAGTGAGGACTCGAGCTGCAGCGTTCTGAATCAGCTGCAGCTTTCTGATTGACTTTTTACTGAGACCTGTGAACACACCGTTACAGTAGTCAAGTCTACTGAAGATGAATGCATGGACAAGTTTCTCCAAATCCTGTTGAGACATAAGTCCTCTAACCCTTGATATATTCTTCAGGTGATAGTAGGCTGATTTTGTAACTGTCTTGATATGACTGTTCAGGTTGAGATCTGAATCCATAACTACTCCTAGATTTCTGGCTTGGTTTGAGGTTTTTAACATCAGTGATTGTAGCTCAGCGCTCACTTTCAATCGTTCTTCCTTGGAACCAAAAACAAGTACTTCTGTTTTATCTTTATTTAATTGAAGAAAATTCTGGCACATCCAGTTGTTGATTTCTTCAATACATTTAGCCAGCACTGGTATGGGATTATAGTCCCCTGGTGATATAGTTATGTAGATTTGTGTGTCGTCTGCATAGTTATGATAACACACTTTGTTGTTTTTCATAATCTGAGCCAGTGGAAGCATGTAGATATTGAACAGAAGAGGCCCCAGTATTGAACCTTGGGGAACACCACATGTCATACCAGTCAGCTCTGACCTGTAATTAGCTACCGACACAAAGTATTGTCGGTCCTTCAAGTAAGAGTCAAACCAGTTAAGTGCTGGTCCAGAGAGTCCTACCCAGACTTTCAGTCTGTCTAGTAGTATGTTGTGATCGACTGTGTCGAATGCAGCACTGAGATCCAGTAATACTAAGACTGAAGTTCTGCCTCTGTCTGTGTTTAAGTGGATGTCGTTGAAAACCTTAACAAGAGCAGTTTCAGTACTGTGATGCTGACGAAAGCCAGACTGGAAGACATCAAAACAATTATTTTCGGCCAAGAAGCTATTTAGCTGATGATAAACCACTTTTTCCATTATTTTACTTAAAAAGGGGAGGTTTGATATTGGCCTATAATTTTTCATTATTTCGGGGTCTAAACTAGCCTTCTTTAGGAGTGGTTTAATAACTGCAGTTTTTAGGGCTTGTGGGAAGACACCTGAGAGAAGGGATGTGTTTACAATTTGTAAAAGGTCAGTGATCATGCAGTGTGAAATATTTTTGAAAAAGTGTGTTGGTAGAATATCTAAGCAGCATGAGGATGTTTTCAGATGTTGTATAATATCTTCTAAGCTTCTTTGGTTAATTGAATGAAATTGTGTCAAGATATTTGGATGGATGTTATTTAAAGATGGGGACAGCAGGTGAAGGGTAGGGAGCAGGGGTTAGCAGGTGAAGGTAGGGAGCAGGGGTTAGCAGGTGAAGGGTAGGGAGCAGGGGTTAGCAGGTGAAGGGTAGGGAGCAGGGGTTAGCAGGTGAAGGGTAGGGAGCAGTGGTTAGCAGGTGAAGGGTAGGGAGCAGGGGTTAGCAGGTGAAGGGTAGGGAGCAGGGGTTAGCAGGTGAAGGGTAGGGAGCAGGGGTTAGCAGGTGAAGGGTAGGGCGCAGGGGTTAGCAGGTGAAGGGTAGGGAGCAGGGGTTAGCAGGTGAAGGGTAGGGAGCAGGGGTTAGCAGGTGAAGGTAGGGAGCAGGGGTTAGCAGGTGAAGGGTAGGGAGCAGGGGTTAGCAGGTGAAGGTAGGGAGCAGGGGTTAGCAGGTGAAGGGTAGGGAGCAGGAGTTAGCAGGTGAAGGTAGGGAGCAGGGGTTAGCAGGCGAAGGGTAGGGAGCAGGAGTTAGCAGGTGAAGGTAGGGAGCAGGGGTTAGCAGGTGAAGGGTAGGGAGCAGGGTTGAATTCGCGCAAATAGCACAACTTAAGGTCTTGAGATCATTCCTGAACAAAATTTAAGTCGATCGTATAAATACTCTAGGAGGAGTTCGTTGAAGTACAAATGCAAATCTCATCAATAAACACCAAAAAATGATTCAAAAAAGCCATATTGGCCGAATTGCTGTAGCGCCCCCTATTGCTTAAATTGCACGAAAGATTTATTGCATGTTGAGGGACGCAATGTCAGAATCAGAACCATTTATTGCCATGTATGTTTACACATACAAGGAATTTGTCCTGGCGGGAAGGTGCATACATTTAACATTTACAATACACATTTAACAGTTAACGCAGTGCAAATGCTGTTGTTCACAAATGCTGACAATTTGAAAGGTTTTAGGACAAATAGTTTTAGTTATGAGCATTGCAATACAAGACACCCCTCTAAGAGCTTCATTAATCAATATCTCCAATACGCAATGAGATATCAGAACTTCTTAAACACAGTTATGATGATATAGCTCCACTGATGATGCACAGCAAGTTTGTTATGAATCGGACCAAGCGTGTTGGAGAACTACAAAAAGGATGTTTTTCACATAATTAAAAATGGCGGAAAATGTAAGTAGGCGGAGCTTAGGGGTCTGAGAGGCTTTTTTGTAGATCAGGTGGAGTTTTTCTTTTTTTTTCATGTGAATCGGACAATCTGGGCGAGAGATGTTGCCGGGCCAACTTCTAGGGGGTGCTAGAGAGCCATTTTTTGTATCACAAATGTGAAGTCTATGTCGGATTGCTATTTTCACCAAGCCTGACAGGCGTGCCAGATTTGGTGCGGATTAGAACATGACAAGTACCCCAAAAATGCGCCCAATGTACAAAAATAAGACGCAAGAAAAAGAATCCTTTGGATAACAATAGGGTCCTTGCTGGACTGACTGTCAGTCGCTTGGACTATAATATTACAGCCAACTCAAGAAAAGTAAGAGAGGGAAGCGTCGTCTTCGACACGTTTTTGGAAATGTTTGATGCTTAAAAGGAGCATGTCAGACCACCGTCTCCCCCTCAAGCCATAGGGAGTGATGGTGTTCTTAAAAAACATGCAAGAGCAACGAGTTCTGAGTCCACAGGGCCATCGATCTTATAGTTGATCATTTGGTAGTATTGGACTCCGACAGATAAATTGGTTGCTCTGATGTGGCCCCCTTCCCCTGGCTGAACTAGATTTCCATAACTGAAATAAAAGATGAGATAAAGTTTGTACCTTGAGTCAGACTTAGGCCTCACTGCACCAGTGTGAGATAGTAAATGTAAGAACTAGACATTGTTCTTTTGGTTATTCTGAAAAGCTAAGATGACTTGTGTTTCAACTATTGGAGACTTTAGTGGCTTTCTGGTCATTAACTGATATCTGTAATGGAAACCATCTGAGATTAATATTGCAATATAACACTTTAACACAACGATACTTGTTTTTTGAGCAAATTTTCTAAGTGTCATAGTTCCTTTTCCTTAGCAGGTGAGATGGAGACGGAGAGTCAGCCCAAGAGGCTCTTCCAGGGCACCACCACCATGCTCTCCTCCGATGTCTCCAACCTGTCGGAGTTAAGTTCCTGGTAAGACTTGGGGGATTGGAGAGTGTTGCAGTATGTATTTTATTTAGTTTCATTCAATTTCAAAATGTTACAGTAATGGAATCAAAAGTGAGGTTTTCCTCAGCCCCTACGCACGCACACACGCACGCACACACGCACAGCGACAGTATTGAAGCCTGCCGTCTTACTGAGCGTTCCCTTTCTCCCTTTCAGCCACTCGCCAGACTTGCTGGATGGCAGCCTCAGCAGCGTTGGATCCTCCTCTGACTCCCCAGGCAAAATGGAGGGAGTGTCGCCTTCCTCGTCCAGCAATTCGCCCTTTGCGTCCCTCCAGGATCTGTCCCCAAAGTGAGCGCGGCTGACTGGCGCAAAAAAAAGCCTCTCTCGGGGGGAACCAAGTTTCCCTCTGACCCTCCCATCTCTCATTTCCCATGTTTGTGTCGGCTGTTTTCATGGCTCCATTTTGGAGGGTCTAGGTATGTTTTTTTTTATTAAGGGAACGAAAGCCATGGATGAGTTTGAGTGTGGAAGGTGGAAGCCTAGCGTTTGTAGGAATGACTGAAGACACTGAGCACCAGCTGCTAGTAGAGGATCTTGGATTGGTGCTCGGCTTCATAGTGATAGTGTTCATAAGTGGGTCTGCTTTTTTCTGACCAGTTCATCTCACTGGAGAGAGGCATTGAGCAATGGACTTAACAAAGACAATTTGGATGTGTACATTTCCCCTGTTTTTTGTGCTAGAAAACTTTGGTCCACAGGTGTTTTTTGTATGTACACAGTCTGCAGTTTTTGTAAGAAAAAATATTTAACTTATTGTTTTCCTGCTCTGTTTGTAATTATGTACATATTAATCGTATCAGATGTCGTACATAGTTTAAAGTTTGTGACCGGCTCTGAGGTGAATGTGCGCACAGGTCTTACACAGCAGATGTTCTTTGTAAAGGAACAAACTACTTTGGGAGTACACCTCTGGGGTATTTCCTTACTGTTTAACTGTAAGTTGTTTTCAGCAGAGTTTTCTTCATATTTTTACAATATGGGTGAATCATTGTGGGGGATTGTTTTTGTCAGTTTGACTTCCATAACCCCCTTTTCTTATGACTTGATGCAACTTTTATTTGCCTAATATGAGCGACTCATGCACCACCTGCAGTTGAACGTGGATAAAAACAGATGCTCGTCACTGTTGTGCTCTGAACACTAAAGGTTCCTCTGTATCCTGTGTTTTTGTAGATAATCAGAATATAGAAATGTTCTTTCTACTGGGGTAATGTTCCTATTTATGAAAAAAAAAAAAGTTTATTATGAGAATCGGTCGGCGAGTTTTCTAACCATTTGTGTTGTCGTTTACAGCTAATCAGCACAAACAAAATGACACTCACATTGTGAGTTAAGAGACTGCTGTGGTTTCTTTTATTCAAATAGCTTTTTGCACAGGATACACAATCCTGTGACGTTTCAGCCCGTGTGTACTGTGTAAGCAGGGCAGAAGTGAAACTTGTCTTTGTTGTAAAACATGATTCAAGAATGCATCCTGTACGGCAATGTTTACCGTTGCACCTGACTTTGCTTCAAACTGTCAAGGCCCCAATATCATATCCCTTGTGTAACATAAACATATGAATAATTTCATGGCTACGTAGCCTTTAATGTGTATGTAAAAAGAGAACGCACCCTTTTAACTTAAAGAAAAGTGTGTCTGCAGTTTTTTGGGGCGAACGGTCGGCTTGCCCTGCTGTCACGAGGATATTTCATATTTTTCTGTCATCCTATGAAGTGTTCGGGGCATGAATTCAGCAAATCAAAACATATACTGTGTGACTGCAATGGAAAGGCTTTAATCTGCCGCACAACTGGGCTGTGCTTGTGTCCTGTGATTGCAACTGTTGCGGATGTCAGGACTAAATAAATTATTTCTTTATTACGAGTGTGAAGCTGTTTTTGAACGTTCCAAGAGGGTCTTTTTTTCTTCTTGTCCATAGCACTGAAACGCATGAATGTAGAATAGTGTCATTCCTAAACCTCCTTTACTGCTCTGTAAACAAATGGTATGCCAGCAGCGGTCAAACCTGAAGCCGTGCTGTCCCGTCATCACAACACACAGAGGCCCAACTGGCCTACAAAATAACCTACTCTATACATTGTCTGACAGCTGTATTGATACTTTATTAAACGTTTGATGGAGCATTGATTAAGCGCTGTGAACAGACCACTGTCTTCACAAGATGTTTTTTTTTTTTGCTTTGGTGACATGGAAAAGTATCTTTTAAAAATTCAACCAGATAAATGTATACGCACATGCAAATAACTGCATTTAGTCCTCGGCGTCTATTCTAAAAATGCTTCTAAAGCATCAATATAATGATGGTTACAAGTCAATACCATAACAAAAGTTTAATGGCTTTATATACACATGTGTAATGTTTGCATGTAGATTCCTTCACACTCAAGTTAATCATAGTCTGGTACATGATGGCAATAGAAATGCGGACACGTGGAGTATGAGCTCAAACAGCACTTTGCCTGGCCTTGTGTTCCTCCACAGGGACGCTCCTCTCGCTCTACCACTCTTTTGACCTAGGTATCCGCTATTTGTGTCAGTTCAGTTTTGCGTCAGTGTACGTATAAACACTAATACGTGGATTTGAAAACAAGTATGCTAAAACGTATTTTTGCAGGGGATGGAGCTAACTCGGTAAGTACCACGCCCCCCCTGCTGTCCATGTACTCGAAGCGCAGCAGAGCCTCCAGTGAGGCGGTTCTCCTCGTCTTCAGATCGTTTCCCCTCCTCTCAGCTCGCAGCACTTCATGTGCGTAGGATGACCATCGTAAGAAGACCTAACATACGAGAAACAAAACAATCTAGTTTGTTTAACTTATTTTTTTCTCTCTTTGCTTCCTTTTTTTTTTTTTAATGAACAACACAAACTCATTTCTTATTTTTGCTCACCGAGAACATAAGCAGCTACAAGTTTCTTGTTAATACTCAAGTGGAGGTAGACAGGCACAGTAAATTCTTGCTCCCCCAGGGTCGGGAGCATCAGGGCGGCCATACACACCAGGCCAAGCAGCACCGTCAGCAGGCTGGGGCCCCCAGCAACAGGACGGCTCTCTGTTAGGCGCACACACACATGCACATAAACCCAGTGGTTAACAAGCGATCAAAAGGATGTAAACAAAACAAAACAAAAACACACAAAAAGACTGGAATTAACATGGCGTTAGTGTGCAATACTTTCTGTGGCTCTTAAGCCATGAAAGCACATTTGTTATTACTAATGATACAAATCTGTAATAATGGGACAGGAGTAAACAGTGCATTTGTTGGGGGACTATTTTCTGAAAATATTCACTAAAAGTTCACTAGTTAGCATCTGCAGCTGCAGGACGGTGCATGTGGGATTGGCTCAGAATAAACTACAGTGCGTGTTCATAGTAATGCAGCACTGATGTGCTTTTAATAGATATAGGACAACAATAGACACGTACCAGGCGTTGGATACACAAAAAGTACTGGTAAGACCCACTTATTATATGTTGATAATACAGGATACATTGCAAATCATCAGACTATCCTTTTACACATTTAATGGCAAAGAATTTTAGTAAGCGGGAAGGGGATATAACTTAAGAGTTTCCGCTAAATAACCCAAGATTGGTTTATTGAAATTGGATCTGATGAAATTGGAACTATGTATGTTATTATCTGAACAGAAACAGGTAAATAGTGTTATCAGCAAAACAAATACATGGTAAAAACCTACCTATCTTTCTGCAAGATCACATATACATACATACATATATATGATCTTATTAGTATCATCATATATATGTCCAGTAAAATGTTCCTGAGTTTGAGTTTCTGCATTTAGCTCTATCTGGTGGTAAAACCACACAGCAGCCCTTCGCCCTACCTGTCTGACACGGTGCGGTGTGCTCGAAAAACTCGCTGACCGCAAACTGCTCTTTGAGTCTGCGCTCCTCATCTTGGGACCGAGGGCTGGGCGGCTCCTGTGAGGCGGAGGGGCGGAGCGTGGCCGTCACCTCTTTGTGACCCAGGGCTTTCCGCTGACTCTGCTCCGACACCTGCAGTCGGAACTTGTCGTACACCCCGTAATGGCACGCACGCACATCTCTGTGTCGGATTACTCTGTGTGGACATGGAGAGTTAGATCGACCAGATGGGAAAAGTCAGCTGTGTAAACAACCGTCTGACTCAAACCATAGTCAATTTTGCCCAACAAACGTAAAAGTTAATAAACTAAAAGCAAGCAATAAACAATGATAAATACAAAACTTGGATGGGGATCCACGTGGGGAACAAGCTCATAGCTAATACATGTATTCCCTTTAGTGCTTTACCAAAAATAGTGAATCTTACACACACAAAAACAAACTCACATGTCAACACAACACTGTGGTTTGACTGCTCCGGTGGCATCAACCACAGTGTATTTGTTTGGTGCTGTGCACAGCACTGAAAAAGAGAAAGAAAACCATACACTGATTATCTACATTATCTGGTGTTTGAGACAAAACTTAAATGGCTTGTGTTTCGTGCTGCCAACTGACCTTTAAACTTGAGGGCGAACTCATAGGGGTTGTAGAGGGTGAGCACCTGCTTGTGAGACGTCTGCTCATCAGCGTAGAAGATGAGCTCAGTGGGGAACACGAACACGGGAAGGCTTCCTTCCACCAGCTCAGGCTGTCGATGCTGCTGCTGCTGCATTGGCTCCAGCTGAGCTCTTCCCCTTCCCCGTCCACGGTCTGCCTGGGCCCCCCCACCTCTCTCTCCACGAACTATCACGCTGCGTCAACTCCCTTTAGGTGGAAACGGCACTTCCCGCTCTCAACGCCTCAGGGCCATGCCGCGTTACTGTGGGGAGACACAGGTGATGAATAAAAGATGCCCTGGCATGCCACTTATTTACATTTTGTGACACTTAGAAAAAAAATTATCCAAGACATGTCATGAGGAAATGTTGCATTTGTTATTACATTTATGTATCCAACAGCTGTTGTTTGTAGTTACTTTGCACCTGAATGGTTTGCATGTGACAAACACAATAAAGACAATTTAATTCACTTCCAAGGATTCAACTACAGCCCAACTGATGCTAGACTGCTGAAGCCATAGAAATGTAATCACAGTAGGTTATATTAATGGTGCTAAGGATGATAGACTATGTAATATTGACTCTTTTTTATGAACTCAAATATGTAACCAATTCCACTGCCCTGGTAAAAGAAAAAAAGCCTCGATAGCACTTACGAACACTTAGGAAATCCAACCTGTCAGTGAAGCAGCAGTGCCCTTCTACCACTAATCTATAGAGTGTACTGATGTTGTATTACAGTATGGTATGCCAACTGTTCAGAAGCAGAAAAGAGTTCTCCAGAGAGTCAAACACAGCCCAGAAAATAATTGGACATCCCCCAGCCTTGCTTTGATTGAAGAGCTCTTCTGATCACGCTGCCATTGTGGAGGATGCAACGCACCTCGAGCTCTTCACTCTGCTGCCACCTAAAGCAGTTTCTACCCTAGAGCCATCCTTGAACTAACACCCCAGAAAATCACCATGATCATCATACCCAAAGGGACTAAAGCTGAAAGAGCTTAAAATAAAGAAATGTGCAGTTTTTTGAATTTGTAATTTATTTATTTGTTATTTATTGATAAAGCGCGTCTACTATATTTTACAAATATGTAATTGTCGCGACATGTGTGTGTGGTATGTATGCAGTGCAGTTTTTGCACAGCAAGTTTTGTTGTACAATCTGTGCAATGACAATCAAGGTATTCAATCAATCATCATCCTTTCTTGTTACGTATTGAACAGCATAGTAGTAATCATATATAATACATTTGTCAGAACTGTACACTAAATTGCTAATATATTTATTTTCTAAATAACTCAACTTTGAATTTAGGAGTATTATTGCTACATTTTTTTTAATTAAGTGGTTGGTTATTTGTTTTTGTTTTTCAGCTTAAGGAGTATAATTCAATAAAGGTTTAAGGCAGGTCGGCCATTTAAGTTCATGGAACTTATTGAAGTTCAAATAACTTAAGTTCAACATGGCAAACAGTAGAAGGTAAACTCCATGTGGCTGGTCACGTGCCCTGATGGTGTTTACATGACTCAAGGAACGAGTCTCGTGGTGTCGCAACACATTTTATACTCCATGTACACAGACACAAAAACAAATCACGATTATGTAATTATACATGTAGTAACATAGCTCTAACATTAATCAGGTGTCTGTGTACTAACTATGCTGTATTAACTCAGTAAGTTATCTTGGTATTCGTATTTGGACAAGGCGTAAGCTAAAACGTAAGCTACCTGAAACTGCAGTGTAATCATAGGAGACAACGTAATGATACTCTTAGCTAAGTGTGTTGGTGACATATTTAGCAGCAGAGAGATTTATAGACATTCAACCATGTCTTTGGTAAACTCTGTAACATGACGGTACAGTCATGTGTTCGCTGTGACACAGTAAAAACACGAAGTTATTACACGACCGTGTGAACCTTAGCTAGCGTTAGCCGGCTAGGAAAGCCCAGATGTTAGCTCATATCCACTTAACGGTGTCCGCCCGCAGTGTACCGCAGGAAATAAAACACAGAGCGGTTTCGTGTCGAGACAGAAGCGAGAGTGAGGCTTTACCTTGTTGTCGTGTCACGTTAACGTTAACCACCGGGGTCGCTGCTTCTGATCCCACCCTGTTGTTGTTTCTCTTCGTCCGTTTTTCTTTGTCAATAATATACTGCAGACCTCGCAGTGCATGCTGGGATGGCGGAGGGCGAAATGCGTGCAAGACGTCAACAAAGCAGACGTAAAGTGCTCCAAGCAAGGCGTAAGATGTTTGTAATAACTTCGTGAAAGCGTATTAAACGCCATAAACACATACCAATTCGGCGAGGCTGTAACTTATAGGTATTGTTAATCATATAAAGCAGCTACAAAATGTGATCGAATATCGCTATTGTATGATGTATACTTAACTACATTAAAGTGCATTGATTTTCACCTCGACCATCAATAAAGGATATCATTGTTTATCAGACTATTTCACCTTGCACAGAGAAAAGTAAAAGCCTTCAGATTTAGGTTCATGTTAAATCGCCTGTGCAATGTCCCCAAAAAATAATGCTGCTTTGCTTTTCAGCAAATGAAAAAAATTAAGTAAGTAAAAAAAAATACAATTGTTTTCTAGGAAAGATAAGGCCTTCATCTGGCATTATGTCCGGGTTTGGGTACTATGACTTTCCACCGACCTTTACATCTATGAGGTATCTATTCTAACCTCTTTTAATATAAAGTCTGAACTTATAATAAACACATATTGGCAGTCAGGATTAATGGTAAAGTATTTGATTAAGTATTGAAAGGACATAACAAGAAGAACCTTAATTTAACACCGATGCTGCCCTCAAGTGCTGTCGGATTTATTACTAATCATGAGAACACATGCCGATCAAGCCGTACGTTTTAAGGTTTTAGAGGCTCGATTGTGACTTTTCCACTGTTATAAATCAACTATAATATGAATATAAGGGTCTATTTGAACATGTAAATAAGTGTATTTTCTATTTCTACGCAGTTTTTAACCAAAATGTGCATTTTCAATTTAGTCTGTCATTACAGCATTTAGCTGTTAGTACAACACTTGATTCAAAGACTTTAAAATGTCCAACTGAAATCTGTTGTATACTAGGTGAGATCACGTAACTGCACGTGTTCTTGTTATGTTGTGTTAAGAGTCGGAAGGACGCACCTTTTGAGGGGCCTTGAACGCAGCAAGAGAGAGATAACCAGAGAGAGAGAGAGAGAGGTAGTGTGTGCGTGTGTGTGTGTGTGTGTGTGTGTGTGTGTGAGTGTGTGAGTGTGTGTGTGTGTGTGAGGGGGGCGGGATGCGAGGGATTTGGCAAGACGTCTTAAAAAATGTCAGAAGGTCTGTGCATATGACATATACAGCAACAACATTAGTTGTCTAATTTGAGATAGACTCCTTAGTGGTAAGGAATACATATATTAGCATACACACCAGAGCCATACACGATGCTCCAGCAAACCCGCCCGCTTAGCATACGTACAATTGAAAGGGTAGGCTGATGTACTGAATACCATACACACGCCATCTCGACCTCGTTATATATTTATATATTGTATGGGGCGTGGTCAATGGAAACAGGCTCAGCCAATGGCGTCGCAGTCGAGGGAGTGGGGCGTTCCGTTCGGTTAGGAGCAGAAGTTGAACAGCGCGAGCCGAGACAGAGCTCTAGAAAGGCAGATAGGGAGAAAGCAGAGGCAACGGCCCTCTTCTGGAGGGGGGGGCTTATTATATCAAATATATACACACATGTGTGAACTGTTTGGCCGCACGATATAGGTCACATGTGGATAACAGTAATTTTAGAAAAGCATACAACTGCGGCTTTACATTTAAAATGCCTATTTTACTTTTCCTGTTAGACACGTCCGCCTCTATGAATCAGCGCACTTATTTGGGTACGACGTATCTGGACGTTGCTAAAGGCGCGGTTGAGGTCTTTATGAAGGTAAATAATTATTTTACCCCGACTTTTTTCAGCAAGTATGTAGCTTCGGTGAGCTTAGGGTTCCTTGGGCAAGGTCGGTCGAAATTAATATATGTTGTTTTGGCTTTCTTTTTTGACAGCTGCGTGCCCGAGACCCGGCTAGTAGAGGCGACAGGTACATGCTAGTTACATTCGATGATCCGCCATACGGAGTGAAGGTAATTAGCAACTGATACAATGTTTACATTTGACCAGTCAAACGTATTTTTCTGTCAGTGAGACTTTATTGTCCTTCTGGTTTGTAGTCAGTGTTGGAAGGTTCCCGTTGGCGAAAAAAACGGCAATTTTTTTGCTCCAAATAACCGCAGACCCGGAGCTGCACTGCCTCCGACCATCCAGCGGACATTTTGCTTTTGTGTTGAGAAAAGTCTCGGGCGTTGAGATGGAGGCGGGGAGATTTATTATCGCCGATGACGTCGCTCTTTTTTTTAAAGTACAATGTCTCGATTGGTTAAAGAGCCCGCCAATCATTCTCGACTCCTCCTCTCGCATCACCCAGGCATTACAATTGGCCGGTCTGAGCTGAAAGTTGATCAGCCCTCTTCATCAATTTTATGTGAGTTCGCTGGAAGAAATTTATCATTATCCATATGAAACTTATTTGTCATTCCGATACTATGAGCATTATGGCCCAGCATACAAACACTTATTGTTTCATACACATAGGCAACAAAGCAAAAAACTTATGAATCATTGCAATATTTTCAGGGGTTTCATGTCAGCAAAGTTATGCCCACAAACAATCAATTGACTTGTTTTATGACCTGGCACTCATCTCTCTTATAGCTTTTCAAGCCCAATAAAATACAATCCTTAGTATCCACACAAACTCCTGAAGTCCCTCATTTGCTTTATGGCTGGTCTGTTTTAGGAATCTCTTGGCTGCTCTATCTCTGTCCACAAACAACACCCTACTACTCTCAACACAATATGCATCGCAGCACTCTCTCTATCCCACGTCATAAATGACGTGAAGACATATTAAATAGTTTTCTTGTTCCTAGTCTTTTTTGTATTGTTTGTATGCCTCTTGGCCAAATTACAAAATACCAGTCAGGAAATACTTGGTTAAATCATCTTTAGTAGTAGTAGCTGGTTTGAGACTTAGAATATGACTACAGAGGCAAAGGTCTGAGCGTATTGTACAAATCAAAAGATAGTCGTAACGACTAGTTGATCCCATATTTGTATAATCCTCTTTATATAAAACATATCAGTACAGTAGACCAACGGCTTCAGCTTTTTCCCCTACTAAATGATAAATAGTATAATATTTTACAGTCTTCATTTACATGCCCAGGCATAAGGAAATAGCTTCTAATTATCATACAAGCAAGAAAGAAATGAATATAACCTTTTATAACTTTTGATATGAGCAAAAGCATTTTTAAGAGAATGTACTTCCATTTTCTTTAGTAGAATTTTAAACATTTATTATAATACTTTTATTACAATATATATTTTAGTGTACTTTCGACTCAGGGTTTGAGTTGTTTTTTTCTCCCTTCAACTAATGTACAGTCTTGCTTAGTGTTAATATTTAAAGCAGTGCAAGAAGCCAAATATCTACACGTGGTTCTTTATTGACCTCCAAACGGACTGTTTTGAGCTCAGTGCCCCAGCACATGTATACTGCTACTGTAGGCCATGTGTAGGACCGGGCTCATGACTAAATGCTCTCCAGTGCAGTCATTCATGTGATGCTTCCCACTACATTCAAGCATTGACCTTGCAGTATTCGCCAAGTCCAGATCATGGCTGCATGCGTCCCACTGAAACAGTCTTGAGTGGTTTAGCCAAACGATCCAAGAAGTGCTACTCGATGCAGAGTCTGCCCTCAACTCCTCTTCCTTCTGCTCTTCCTCTCTTTGTCTTCGTTGCCTTCTCCTTTGTTGTTTCTGCCGGCTCTGTGCACCGAGGATTATGATGAAAGGACAAGGTTATACTGAATGGGGCTACTCTGATTGCACAGTTACAGAGGCAATAAATTGTTGATGTAGAGGGGGAGAGAAGGAGGTTGTGTGAGAGGAAAATAGAAATATTCGGTCGTCTGAATTATTGAGTGCAAGCTAAGACTTACATTTTCACTGGCTTACATGAGGGTATATGTCTGGGTTATTACTTTTCTGCTACGTATATGAATATGTTTCCCCCTTTAGTTTTGCTCAGTGATGTTGTTTGTATGATATTTATCAAACATCATGTCACTCTGAGCTTTTCCTTGAAACTCCACCAAAATGTGTGGTTTTGGAAGGATATCCCATTCATGATTATCCAAAAATCCACCCACCAATTCACAGAACACACATGTAGACACTGGAGCTTCTCTCTCTCTCTCTCTCTCTCTCTCTCTCTCTCTCTCTCTCTCTCTCTCTCTCTCTCTCTCTCTCTCTCTCTCTCTCTCTCTCTCTCTCTCTCTCTCTCTCTCGGTGTGTGTGGTAAGCTTGCAGGTCATCCTTAGATTAAGCCTGAAGCTGCAAAAGTAAGGTACTTGACCCCAGCTGTAGAAAAGTCGGAGACCAGTTTCACACCCACATCCTCTCCCGTAGGAGTTTATCTTCATTATGGAGGGCATTAGGAAGAGTATTTCTCTGATGCTTGTCATGTATGAAATTGAACTCTTTCTTAAAAAGCACCATTCAGCTCCAAATGTTGGCCTGAATTTCCACAATATTATCTTCCATTCCCAGAGCTTGACATAAGCTGATCTCATTTTATGGTTACTTGTTATGTCACGTTGCACACAATCAATGGGTTGCTAAGATACATATATATTTCACCAGGCAGTCGCATGCTCGACACAAATCCCTTTGTGGCTGTCAGTGAACAAAACTTCCAGTTGGGTTTTTCTTTCTAATTACATGGTATGGGTATCCGTGGGTGTGGATCTATTTTGGATTGTGGCTGCTCGTCATGCACTGTAGGTTCAGGCCTCCTCTGCTCCTCAGCTGTGTGAGTCTGCTCAGCACACTGATGTGTGTGTTTCAGGCCGGCTGGAAGGAGAACCACTCCACCTTCATGTGCGAGCTGAAGAACCTGCAGGCGTCTGGGCTGACCACATTAGGTCACGCTCTCCGCACCGCCTTCGACCTGCTCAACCTCAACCGCCTCGTCTCCGGCATCGACAACTACGGACAGGTACTTTGACGGCGCCATCTTATTATGCATTTCCATGGCGGCAGTTGATAATGAGTTAATCATTACAAGCCGCAGCAGCGTGTGGCTAGTGCTGTTTTTGCATTAGTGTGTGTGTGTCATTGTGGCAAAATGTGGTCCTGGAGACAGCGACTGCAGAAGGAACTACCACAGAAGAGGGTTCAACAACTTAGCCCTGTTTTTTCATCTGTCAGTGGACAGATTTTATCTGGACTTTCCAGGTGTGTGGTTGAGACCATATGAAGGCCAGGTTTGAAGATAGTGTGCTCCCATCGTTACATGGTCTCTAGTTTAAGCTGTTTTTCAAGAAAAGATACCAATTTCACATTTTTAACTATTTCCTGACACGTTTAATTGACTAATTGAGAAAATACGTGGTAGATTACTCAATAATGAAAAAGATATTAGTCGCAGCCCTAATTTCAATCAATACAAACAGTGTTTACAGATCAAATACTATGACTGTATACAAAACAAAAGTATCTTTATTTGTGGTTGTGATTGAAAACACATTTGGGAGACATTTAATACCTGATACATAATACAGTAAAATAATACATACAAGACAGTGATGTACCACATTTAGATTGTTTGTTTTAATAAGTACAATAAATAATAAAGTTAGATTGATCGTCAAAAATAATATGTATTGGCTTTTTTTTTTTTTTGCGTTGTAGAATCCACAAAACAAAACTAGTCCTGATGTACTAGCTAGTAATTCAGTACGACCAACACACACTGTAGGTGTTTGTAAATGATAGTAGCCAAGCCTCCAGCTGGCATGTCTTTATTCCTCCACCTCGAGACACAGAGAGGAATATTGACATTTGATCGCAGCTTAATCCACTCCGTTGTCCTCGATTACCGGTGCGCTGTCATCAGCTCCTCACACACTTCGTCTCTGCAAACTCCTGCTCGAAGGCAGAGAAAGATTGCTACGCTCAAGTAGTGTCACAAGGTCTATGCGGCGGGTGTGTGTGAGTCCACTTAGACATTCTGTGTGTGAATTAGACAAGGCTGACCCACACAGTACAGTGGTGGAGGCCTCCGTCCTTAACGAGAAACACAAGGACACAGTTTACAGATTACTGACTCGAGGCAAAGATTACCAGCTGCAACGGACCGTTCATATCAGTATTCAGGTGGTTACCAGAGGTGTGAAGCTAATACCATCCTTAAATATCTGTCTTCAAGTAGACCTTCTGTTTAAATAGTAAATCTGTTGTTTTGCCTTTACTGTGAGCACGAGAGACCAGTTATGTTTTAAGAGATGGGAATCCTTTTTGAGACACATAACCGCGTAAAGAAAAGGGCGACTGTGGCTCAGTGGTTAGCAAGTCGGTCTTTCAATCAGAAGGTCGGTGGTTCGATCCCCGGCTCCGGCAGTCCGTGTCGTTGTGTCCTTGAGCAAGACACTTAACCCTCATTGCTCACCGTTGCTGTGTCTACGGTCTACTGTACACTGTATATCATGTAAGTCGCTTTGGATAAAAGCGTCAGCTAAATGAAATGTAATGTAATGTAATGAAAAGAAAGCAGACTACTGAGAATGAATGAGGTCACTGTTTGCAGGAACTAGGATGTTAATTGATGAATGTTACTGTTTCCGCCTCAGGGCCGTAACCCCTTTTTCCTGGAGCCATCTGTGATCATCACTATCACGGATGGGAACAAGCTTACGCACAGCGCTGGGGTGCCGGATGAGGTGAGAGCACAAACGGATGCGGTAGTTGCTGTTCGTAGTAATGCTTTCTGCCCCGACTGTGTACCGACATGAATAGTACGGTGACCTGCAACAGCTTTTACACAACCAACTCTCCCATCATCCTTTTCTTTCTTGGCCCGGTCTGTTGTGCAGCTGCACCTGCCTCTGAACTCTCCACTGGCGGGCAGTGAGCTGACCAAGGAGCCCTTTCGCTGGGACCAGCGTCTCTTTGCGTTGGTGCTGAGGCTGCCAGGAGCCGCCACGCCAGACACAGAGCAGCTTGGTAGCGTCCCCACAGACGAGTCTGCCATCACCCAGATGTGTGAAGTCACCGGAGGTTCGTCTTTTCTTATTTCTGCACCCCGGCGCGGGTCCAGTATTTTATTTTAAGAATCATTGCACGCCTGCGCTCATAATTCAATTATATTATATGAGATCTTTTTTTTCTTCTCTCAGGACGATCGTACTGTGTGCGGACACAGAGAATGTTGAACCAGTGTCTGGAGTCTCTGGTCCAAAAGGTTCAAAGTGGTGTCGTCATTAACTTTGAGAAGACAGGGCCCGATCCGCCTCTGGTTGGGGACGGTGAGTGGCTCACTGAATGGACACACAGCTGTACAACCCTGCCTTCACAATTGTTAGGGACACAATTAAAAGCAATTGTAGTCATTACATTTTGATATACCCAAAATGTTTCCTACTCAAGAGTCCAGTTGCATGCGTAAAACATGAGTTTCTGAGCACATTATCTCCACACAGTTAATACAGTAAGTTCCAGCAAAGTGTACTGTTGGCAGTGAAACAGGTGAAAGCAGAATAGACTCTTCTGGTCTTAGATCACCACAGTGCAGTTTTACACTAAAAGGAGAACTGAGTACATTTCCAGCCATAAAGGAGTACGAGTGTCCGTGCAAAGAAACATTCTGAGATAATTTAAAAGGAAAGATTCAAAGTGAAATATATTGTTTAAAAATTAAAATAAATTCAAACCAAGGTTCTTGAGAGAGCTGATGAGAATGATGAAAGTTTGACAGCAGTTTCTCTCAAATTCACATTTATTGTCTGTGTTAGAAATCTGTTCTGTATGTGTAATATCTTTTTTTTATTCATTTATTTTACAGAAAACTCAGTGGAGTCGAGTCGTCCGGTGTCATCCTTCAGCACACAGCCGTGGCACAGTTGCCACAAACTCATCTACGTGCGACCGAACCCGAAGACGGGGGTCCCAGTTGGGCATTGGCCCATTCCAGAGTCCTTCTGGCCAGACCAGAATTCTCCTAGCCTGGTGAGCAGAGAGGCGTAACAACATTTCAGCTACACCTTCAGTGTGTCACTTTGCAGGTTAACCCATAAAGAACTTTCTCTTTCACTTTTACCACGTCCGTGTTATTTATTTTGCCTTTCTTTCTCTCTTTAAACTGCCGGTTCTATTTGTATGCCTGTGCTCTGGCGATAGCTGTGGCTGGAGGCGTCGTTTTTTTAGGGTTGTCTCTGTCAGTTCTCGTGAACATGGAATCTCATTAGAGCCACGACAGAATGGTCAGAAAGGTCACTGTGACCTCACAAAACACAATTTTGGTTCGTAGCACAATCATTTATTTGCTGATTATAACAATTTCACACAAATATCGGCTAAAAGGAAGTTATGGCATTTTGGACTGACATGGATGTAAACTGCAGCACGACTTGTTGTCGGAGGCATACAACCTAGTTCCTGTGTCCAACTCTACAATCTCATCCTGAGAGCTCAACTATCTGTTGCTTTTTAAATAAAACACCACATGTATTTGTCAAAACGTCTTATTATCTCCACCTCCTGCTCCCAGCCACCGCGCTCTGCACATCCCGTGGTGCGTTTCTCCTGTGTGGACTGTGAGCCCATGGTGATCGACAAGCTTCCCTTTGACAAGTATGAACTGGAGCCATCTCCTCTCACCCAGTACATTTTGGAAAGGAAGTCTCCACACATGTGCTGGCAGGTATGACAGACATTCACACACCCATCAGCTCTGTTGTAGGGAGTCTCATTCCTGAAATAACTTCATAAGTTATAATTTTCCTTGTTGTCCTCAGGTGTTTGTTAACAGCAGCGGGAAGCAAAATGACCTGGGACAGCCATTTGGCTACCTTAAAGCCAGCACCACTCTGACCTGTGTCAACCTGTTTGTCATGCCTTACAACTACCCAGTGCTTCTTCCACTCCTCGGTAAGACATCATGGCACCAACTCTCTCCTGTAAAGTGGCCAGACAAACTTCTGGGTCAGTAGGTCAGAGCTAATATTACATTAAAAAAGCTTTCCTTTTCTGGGTCACTTTATCCTCTGCAATCTTTGCCCCAAATCATTTGTGGTTATAATTACAAGCAGATGCTGCATTGCGTGGACCTTGGAAATCAGAATTAGGAGCTGTGAATGATACACACCCGAGTTGACTGCGCTCCAGCACAACAACTCGGAAACCTTAATGGGGTTTGCTTCAGCCGGGTTAGCTATTATTAGCAATACCAGTCGAAAAACAACACATTACGGTGCTACTACATGTGATGATGAATGTCATAAACAGTTCATCTTCAATTATTTCTGTGGACCATTCCTTTAAAAAAAACAAAAAGGCCTATAGCAGCATCACATATCTTGGATCACAATGACAAAAAACAAAAGATGACTTTCTTCAGGTTAGCCTCAACGAAAGCATGGACAACTTCATATCTCCATGGCTAAAAGAATCAACGTTATCAAAATGGTATTTCTTCCGCAACTTCTTTACCTTCTGCCTGCCATCCTGTCTGTCATCCCACTTGTTTTTAAATAGCTGGACTCAATAGTTTTGCCCTTCAAACGGAACTCCTAAATGCTACAAATCACCAAATACTAAGTGCAACTACAGTCAATGAGATTACACAAGAGTCTCCCCCTCTGTAACTAAGTCTAAAGGGGCAGCCGGGACATTGACAAATTCTCTTTGGACATGTTGGAAACTTTTTATTTATTGGAAGAATGTATTTGAGTGTTTCTCTAAAAACTTTGAGGAGGACTTGGAACCTCAGCCACTAGTAGAAAACCTGTTCTACTAGTGTGGAAGTCAGACTGCACACCGGCATATGATGTGTGGAGAAGAGAGTGGATGAACAAGATTTAAATGTGTGTCGAATTTGGAGCCGTGTACTAGAGTATCTCAAGGGTAGTGGACTGTAGTAGGCTGATGGTGTGTATTTTATTTGACTAGTTATGTTGAAATCCTCTGTATTTGTGAAGATAATAGTGTCTGAGCGTCTTTGTTTTATAAGGAGAATCATAAAATAAAGGTTTAAAAAACAGTTAATCTCTAGTAATGCTAATTTTCTTAGACAATATTTTGGGTAATGAGGTATTAAGAAGGATAAATGGAAGTGTATCTCCCCACCTGAATACTGATGTGTGAATAATCAGAGGTGCAGGTGGATGGCTCACTGGTCACTGATCCAGAATGCTAAAATGTGTCTCTCCTCTTTGTCTCCTTCCAGATGATCTGTTTAAAGTGCACAAACTAAAACCAAACCTCAAGTGGCGACAGGCCTTTGAGACTTACCTGAAGACAATGCCTCCATACTTCTTCTTGGTAAAGCGATGCGTAATGTGTCTCTTATGCTGCCTTTAGTGAAAGTTCAGTACATGGATTATTTTACCTGCATGTAACTAACGTCCCTGATTTCCTCTTGCCATTTTCTGACAGCCCTTAAAAAAGGCGTTGAGGATGATGGCTGCGCCTAATCTTATTGCAGACACCATGGACTGTGGCCTGAGTTACAGCGTCATCTCTCACCTGAAGAAACTCAGCCAGCAGGTAAAGACTGACACGTGGAACATACAATCTTTGTGGGTTAGGGGTTGTAGATTATTCACAGTATTTATATTGATATAAACATATCAGAGGGAGAGTGACTTCATTCTTTGCTAAGGTCAAAACTTCTCTGTATCTTTAAAGACAGTAGTCTTTGCTGCTATATTAATCCTCTGGGTATCAAATAGAATACCTTTAAAGGGAAAGAATATTTTTTATATTAAAGTTATTGTATGCAATAGTCATCTAAAAGACTCCAAAGGATCAACATAGAAAAGATGTTTCCCGAAATGCTTTGTGGGTCTGTGCTCTTAACAACATTCCTGTTTTGTTGGTACAAAGGCAAAGTTGGAATCAGATCGTCTAATCGTGTCGGTGGGGAAGAAGGCTCCACAAGAGCCCGGCATAAAGGTGAAGAACCACTCCAGCTCTCTCTCTCTGGCCCACCGGCAGGACTTTAAACAGCTGCTGCAGGGAATCACTGGGGAGGGGCCCCTTCGCCTGGTGGACATGAACTTCAAAGAGTTTGCTGGCTTCCAGATCGCCCTGATCAACAAGGTAGCTTTCTAAAAAGCATGACAAGCTTTGTTGTGGGTGGGAAAATTACGTGGAAAAGGGGCGTTATTCTCAATAGTGTTTTATCTGCAGAAAGGATGAACTGATGTTATTTTACTAACAAAAAGAAGAAGATGAACTATATACATATATTACATATACTATTGGCAAGTGCAGCGTTTGGTAGGTTTTCTCTGACTAGATATGCTGATGTGTTTTCAGGATCTGAAACCTCAAGCTTATCGAAATGCCTACGACATCCCAAGACGGAACCTTCTGGATCAACTCACCCGGATGCGCTCCAATTTGCTGCGGACATCGCAAAAACTGATCCGAGGGCAAGACGAAGGTATAAAAATCCCACTGATGCGGGAAACTTCCAAAGAGAATGTGATGTTGGAAGTTATTTTAGTTTTAATAGAATTCTACTGTTCTGCCCCAACCCTGATGAAAGCAGTGCTCAAGAGTTCTCATTTTTACTATTTCTTGATCTATATTATATCAAGCACATTCATTTGCACCGAGACTGAATGGTACGAACCCAATCACCCCAAAAAACAATACGAAACATCTGTAGGACAGCCTGTGTAATTGTTCAGTATTTTGTTAATTCTAATAAGATTGTCCTGTGGTTGTTAGACTATCTGCACAGTATCCCAGTGGCTCAGATGGGAAACTATCAAGAATACCTAAAAATGATGCCGTCTCCTTTGAGAGAGATCGACCCTGACCAACCTAAACGCCTGCACACGTTTGGGAATCCGTTCAAGCAGGATAAGAAGGTAAAAATACATCAGCACAAAATGCAGGCTGATACACTTTCCAGATGCACAATGTGGTTCTTAAAGAGACGTCATCGTTCAACAATCAGGCCCTTCATTCTTTAATGTTGTGTTTTCTCAGGGGATGATGATCGATGAGGCAGATGAGTTCGTTACAGGCCCTCAAAACAAGAAAAGAGGAAATTCCATCGACGCCAACTCAAGTACTACTATGAAGAGAAGGCGGAGCATGTCCCCTTTACTGCGGCGGCCACAGACTCCGCCAGCGAGCCCCAACCACGTGGTGGCGGGAAAGAGTCCGGTAGGGTTTCAAGAGCAGCAGAACCCCCTCAAACCAATCCCACAGCACAAAGGTAAGTGTAAGATGGACCTAGAACAGGAGTTATCTTGAATGTGCATCTACAAGGAATCAGTTGGAAGATATTGCCCGAACGGCACCAAATAGTAGTTCAAATAGAACTACTAAATTACAACTAAACGTTTTCATGTTTTTTTGTGTCCCTCCAAGGGTTGGATGACAACAACGTGGCGGTCCCTGAGAGTAACGGTGACGGGGTTCTTGAGCCCGAGTCGGGGGAGATCTGGCCCGCTGAGGTGGACACTGTCGCAGAGAGTCCATCTCCAGTGAGCCTAGAGGAGAAGGCCGGGCTGGGAGCGACAGATCCGGAAGAGGACATCTACATGACGGAGGAGAGGGAGGTGGAAGATGTTCTAGATGATCAGACTCTGGAGGAGAAACAGAACTGTGACCGACTGAGTCCACAGAGCCTGCTAGAGGACCCCTACGCTGAGCCTGTGGCGCTTGAGACCATATTCATCGCCCCGCTCGACGGGAGCCAAGCAGAGCTGAGGAGTCAGATCATCAAGGAGGTCCGCAAACCAGGGCGAAGTGAGTCAGTGCAGCATGTCGCGTTACAATCACTGGTATTCTAATACCTGGTGGCGCTGGTGTCACGTTGGGACCATTTGACCATCTCTTCATCTCTATGTGGTTTTATTTTTTTTAGACTATGAGGCAATTCTCGATCTCCTGAAGCAGGTGAAAGGTCCAGTTAATGTTCAAAAGTACTTCATCCAACATGCGATCAAAGAGGCTGTCAGGTAAGAAGCTGTGTCTCGTGTTATACTTGGAGGTTTAGGTTAGGTGAAGAAGCTGAAGCCTCACAATAACCATGTCTCTGACACAAAACACGCCTCTTCTACATAAACACTTTTGTCACTGCATTCACTTTGACATTGTAGATTGAATAACCCTAAAGCAGGTATTCAGCTCTCTCCCTCTATTTTCTGCTTCTTTCTAACTTTCTTTGCCTCTCCTGCAGGTTCAAGAAGCGAGTACTGATCCAGCAGCTGGAGACGTCCCTCGCCGAGTTGGAGGAGAACAGGCAACATCCTCACAGCTTCCCAATGACCACGGGAGTTAGTGACGAAGATTTGTTTCATCACTAGGAATGGTAAAAGCTCCTATCTTGTGGACTGTTGGATATAACACCCTAATAAAGAGACAAAGAAAAAGATCAACTGAGGAACTGGAGGGGGGAGGAGAAATGCACTGATAGCAGACACTCCCACTGTCCCTGTGCTGTTACATCACATCCTGTTAGAAACAGAGGATAAGGGATTCAACTGGAGGAGGGGCCTTCAGGACGGATCCACCGCAGATGAAGTGTAATCCCACCATACTGACAGATGCCTTAAGCATCCATATGGCTTTTATCTGTACCGGCACATTGTTCAGTAGACACACACACACACACACACACACACAGACTCCGTTAGACAGATACACAATATGCTGTGTGCATGGGATGAACAGGCACATTCCTGTTATTGTACTTTAAGCGCAGACCTTTCTTCAGCTGGTCTGAAAAGTGTTTGTAAGACTGTAACCAGTTCCTCACCCTCATCATACATATATATACATATATATATAAGCATAATTTACAGGGTTTTGGACTGTACATGGACTCCTCATAACCATGAAATACTAACATCCTCTCACCTGCCATTACAGCAATAGAACATGAGTTCAATGAATGCAGCCGTTGGTATCCAGTTAGAGTTTACTCCTCAAAACACACACACACACACACACACACACACACACACACACACACACACACACACACACACACACACACACACACACACACACACACACACACACACACACACACACACACACACACACACACACACACACACACACACACACACACACACACACACACACACACACACACACACACACACACTCCATTGATTCCCAGTTACAACTTTATTCTGAGGAATTTGTGCATCTGTCCGAGCTCAGTCGACAATCGCCTGTTGTGGATTTTAACAGCTGGTAATCTGCTCTGTGCTGCTTTTTACAAAAACCCAAGTTTTCCTTCTTTGTTTTCCTTTTTTGTTTTTTAATGACAGATGTACACTACTTTTCAATGTTCATAAGGAATATAGATTATTTTTATGAATTTATTTCAGAGTATAAGAAATATTTTGAATGAAATGTTTAAAGTCAATTTTGTAAATCGTTAAATACATATATAAAACCTAAAGTTTTATGAAACTACTCTTTTACAAAACAAAAAATAAACCAGTTTGAATGGTATCCCCAGCTGCGTGTCAGTGTGAGTATTTCAACCTTAAGGTTACTGCTAATAGCCTACAATAACAAAACAATTCAGTTTTGCATTATGAGTGAAATGAAATGGCGTTGCTCTCTGGTACAGCTTAGCTTTTATCAGCTTGTTAATCAAGCAACAAGAAACAAAGGTTTCAACTTTCAGCATCAAATAAAAAAAACATGAGAATTCCCTTCAATGAAGTCACCATCTTCAGCTGTGATTTCACACACACTATCAGATGGGCCAAGAAGTCCAACAGAAACAGCCTCCATCGTTTATATTTGGAACTAACCTCACCTCAGATGAGAAATGCAAATAAAACACTTGCTGAAATCTAACAGCTAATTAAAACGTCATAATTTGGGGCAGATTCCTGAAAAACAGGCAGACTACCGCCACCTAGTGGCCAACCTTAACAACTGATCAGATGGACATTTTTGTGACGCAACAGTCCATCAACAAGGTCATGAGCACATCCCTGCCTTGTCAGCATTATATTAATTACATCCCTCTCACGGACATAGTTTAATATGCAATACCATTAGGATTTGTTACCAATTTCTCCACACCGATTAGGCCGGATGGGAGGGCCGGATGGGAGGGCCGTACGGCACCGATGCATTTCCGCTTTTGTCCGTGAGCCCCTACAGCTTGCAGCAGAGATTTGATAGTGTTCGTCTGGCTAAAGCAATATTCCATCCCCTAATTATGAGAAATAAGACAAAAAAATGATTCTGACACCTTGTAAAATCAGTAAGCCTTTTATTAAATTAAAAACATCTGTTGAATCTTAACAAAATGTAAAATGAAGGAAAAACAAACTTCACCCAAATTAATGTACCATTACTTTCTAGTTCGCCCTAATGTTCACAGTATCAGTGGAACGGCTGTCTAACGCTTCCTGCTCTCCCATCTCACCTTGAGTTAATTTCCTGTGGCCAAAAGCGAACCTCTTTAATGCATACAGGATTTATAGATGAGCCTTCATGCTTCCAGGAAATCATCAAGGAACTAAAGGGTCCTCAGTTCACACAACAAAACTCATTTCAGGATCGCAAAATGTTTTGCCCCGACAGCTGCCGAAGACTGATGTGCGGTTGAAATGAAACAGTAACGAAACAGGCATTTTTATGCCCCTCATACAAAGGATATACAAAGGACAACATTATCCCGATTCAGTTCAGAAAGGACAAAAAAGGGCCAAATGTCTCTGTATCTTAAGACTCCAAAGCGATTACATACTGTATATACAAACAAATCTGCTTGAAAAATTGAAGGGTTGGCACAGTCAGTGTTGAATGTCATGGTGACCACTTTTATGGACAGAGATGCATGTTTGGAGAGCATATTAGTTTATGTACAAATAAAAGTTAATGTAGAGGAAGGTGAATTCTCGCTTTGCCTCCTCCGTCTGTCTAACAAAAAGAAATCTTATCTGACGTGGAAGTCGTTACAGGCATGGAAGGGCCAGTCTCAGTGCAAGTGCTCCAGCTTGCGTAGTCGTATGGGGTTGGGAATAGCTTGCTGGTTGCGCGCAGAGGAGGGCTCCTCCTCCGGCGAGCTGAATAGCACCCGGCCCCGGTGGTTGAAGAGGTAGAAAGACGGGTGGTTCCTCAGTGTATCAAATGTTCTGGAAAAGAAGAAAGTCGTGAAAAGAGAGGAACTGTATAAACGTTTGTTCTACTTTCCAAACGGACAAACAGTTCTGTATGTAGGACGCCTACAGCAGCAGGTGCACTGTAAATACACATGGCCATGCATGACATCATTACAACGGTGAGCACATGTCTCTGCACACCGGGAGCAAAAGAATCAGAACTGTAGGACTCAAAACCCTGACACACAAAACTCAAAACCTACTGATTAATGATCTTGCCATTGGGACCACATGCAGTCTGTGGCACACCTTGTGTAGTGATGCAGTTATTAATCATATTTTACAATTTTATGTTGGCATGGGACTTTAAAAATAAAATCTCATCTCTATGATTTTGACAGATAGAAAAAGATGAGTATTGGTAGTTAAACTTTACATAAAGAAACGTATGATATGTATAGCTGCCGTATGTTTTGTTGTTGTGTATGTTTCTTCAATGCACCTAGTAAATTTCATTACAATTACATTATCTTTCCTGTCTGAAGTGTGAACACAAAAAAAACAAAAGCAGCAGCTCAGGGGCGGTTCAGTGTGTCTCTGTGGGAATTGATCAGGCCATGGTAGTCTCCATGCAGGGTAGGAGGTGAGCGTGCTTCCCCTGTGGCAGAGGACACCAACAGCCACATCATCAAGGGAGGAAGCTGCTGCGGCACAACTCACTTGTTCTTGAGCTCTGAGGAGGCGTCCATGTCTTTGAACTCTCCAGCAATGTGAACGATACCATAACAGGTCATCACAAACGATAGTAAGGTCTGTAATACAATCTGCAAACAAATAAAAAAAAGTTAAGATAATGATGAAATAAGCACAGAGACAGCATTGCGATGAAAGTAACTCACATCAATTGGTAGTGTCTCGTTTTCCTTCTCTGTGAGTCGCATGTATGATCGATCTAATGGGGGAAGAAAAACACATTTTAGCAAGCAAATAAAACGAACACTACAACAGCGGGGCAGATCCCGCTCAGCGGGGACCGTCTGTAATGTGCAGCACTGAGCTCGTCAGACGAAACGTTGGCGGTGATATTTTAACAGCAATCGCTGATGAAGATTTCAGTATTTCATCCCTGTGAACGGGGCTAAGCTGCGCTAGCATCTGGTTAGCTCGTCGTAGGACCGAAAGGCCCCACCTGCTGTTTAATGACCCGACCCGGTGACACCGGAGCTCTCCGGGAATACGCACGGATGCCGAGACCCGTGCTTTCCCTCTCTGTGCGGAAACTTACGCTGTGCTGCGGAAAAAGCTGCATGGGCTAAGGCAAAAAGACCGACGCCGACAACACCTTTCCAAAACGACGAGGCCATCTTGATCCAGGGGGATGAGGAACCGTGTGCAGTGTCGTAAAACACTGGCGTAAAATAATGTCGTAAACAGCCGCAACCATGACGGTCAAAAAAATAACATAATGAAATCCAAGAGAACATATTTGTATTAAATATAATCTTAAATCTATGCGCAAAATATACGCAATGTGAGTCGTTTTAATGTTTGTTTATTGATTTGTGCTTATATATTTGTCATGAATGCAACCCTGACGTGGTAGGGGCTCTTACTTCGAAGGTATTGGTTAACTTCCTGTTTAGCCGCAGCCCTTTCCTGTTAGCCTGTTTCTCATTCAACATTTAGCTAACGTTAGTTACTTCACGTCATCTCTTTCAAATATTTATACGCGGCCTATAGTACTTTTCGACTGAACACAAACATGGCAGAGGCCATTCAAAAGAAATTGAAAGCGGAAGTAGAAAAATATACTCAGATGCAGAAAGGTAGGTTCAGCTAGCATTGCACGGCTTCTCATGTCGTGCCATGTTGCGACGAGCTAACTGGCCATATTAGGACAGCTAGCTATGTGTGAAATTAACTTGTCCGATTTTCGCTGTACGTTTAGCTTATTGTTTATGGTTGCAACAATCACATTGTTTTCTGATACCCGTCTGTTTGTTTAGATGTTAGCAAGAGCATGTCGTCCAGACAGAAGCTGGAAACGCAACTGGCAGAAAACAACATTGTCAAAGAGGTAGTAACTCGCTACTTTTCCCTTTTTAAAAATGATTATTTTATCGACTGTTAGCCCCTTCATTGATGATGGAGTTAGCAGTGTTAGATATTTGATCTGTCTTTCCAGGAGCTTGACCTGCTGGACACCACAAACACAGTGTATAAGCTTATTGGCCCAGTATTAGTGAAGCAAGACCTGGATGAGGCCAAAGCCACCGTCACCAAAAGGCTGGAGTACATCAACGGAGAGATGTGAGTCACTAAAGCTGCGGTCCACTCTATGGTGCCAGTAGTTTTACAGTATGCATATGGGTATGCATATGTGAAGCAAAATGTCAGAGCGGTAACCTCAATGGCCATGGTAAACCCAGTGGTATTTACACTTTATGTCTTTGACTGGTAACATAATTGTCAGCCTGATTATTATGGGTACTTTTTTAAGAAGGAGCTTCCCTCCCTAAAATAATATTGCACAGAAAACATAAAATGCCATCTTGCAAATTTAACTCCCTAAATTCTTACAAATGTGGATGTTGTTGCATAGCTCATCTGTGCTATGATGTTCATTCACATATAGAGGGCAGTGAGGAGTTTTGTGCCTGGACAATCCTCTACAACATCCTTGTTGCAGTCTTCACTCAGCCCCTGTTATTACAGGAGCACTGTGAGAGGGGGTGTGTGTGTGTATTATGCCACAACATGAGACAATGAGGAAAATCAGGGCAACCTCAGAGTGGTGTTAAATTAACTTTAACTGATTTTTAGTGGCCGATATTTTCCTGATTGCCTGCCATCACCATCAGGCAAATAGGATGGCATTCCCCGATAGCAGCGGCCTGCGTTTATCTGATGTCCATCCATCCATCCATTTTCCACCGCTTATCCGGGGTCGGGTCGCGGAGGCAGCAGGTCAAGCAGGCTGACCCAGACTTCTCTCTCACCCGCAACATCTACCAGCTCATTCTGGGGGATCCCGAGGCGTTCCCAGGCCAGCTGGGAGATATAATCCCTCCAGCGTGTCCTGGGTCTTCCCCGGGGTCTCCTACCAGTTGGACGTGCCTGGAAAACCTCTAAAGGGAGGCGTCCTGGAGGCATCCTAATTAGATGCCCGAACCACCTCAGCTGACTCCTTTCGACACAAAGGAGTAGCGGCTCGACTTCAAGCTCCCTCCTGATGTCCGAGCTCCTTACCCTATCTCTAAGGCTGAGCCCGGCCACTCTACGGAGGAAACTCATTTCGGCCGCTTGTATCCGCGACCTCGTTCTTTCGGTCACGATCCAAAGCTCGTGACCATAGGTGAGGGTTGGGACGTAGACCGACCAGTAAATTGAGAGCTTTGCCTTTCGGCTCAGCTCCTTCTTCACCAAGACGGCCGGTGCAACGCCTGCTTTACTGCTGCAGCCGCACCGATACGCCTGTCGATCTCCCGCTCCATTTTACCCTCACTCGTGAACAAGACCCCGAGATACTTGAACTCCTTCGCTTGTGGTAGGCACTCTGTCCCCACCCGGAGGGAGCAATCCACCGGTTTCCGGCAGAGCACCATGGCCTCAGATTTCGTGGTGCTGACTCTCATCCCCGCCGCTTCACACTCGGCTGCAAAACGCCCCAGTGAATGCTGGAGGTCATGGTCCGAGGAGGCAAACAGGACCACATCATCTGCAAACAGCAGAGAGGCGATCCCGAGATCCCCGAACCTGACATTCTCCGCCCCACGGCTGCGCCTTGATGTCCAAGGATTTATCTGATGTGTCACACCAATTTTTCCGGCAACTAAATGTCTTTGGTATTTGCGACAAAATTAGCTGGTGATTTGAAGACTCCACTGTGGCATGATGTTAGAGCATGCCTCAGGGCTGCCATGAACATGTTTGGTTTGTTTTCAAATAAAAGTGAAAGGAATGGTCAGCCTTGTGGATATCATATGAGAAGGAGCGCCGATATTCAGTGTGTCAGACGACTTTCTTTGCAGGGGCACAATTTCCAGAAATGTGGCCCTAATTATATCTTTGAGAAGGGATTCTTCCAATATCTTTAGAATTTGTATTTAGGTCCTTGGCACAATAGTAGGATTAAACAAAGTCAAAAACAGAAAACATTACTGTGGATTATTGGTCAACTTGTTAAATGTAAAACATTAGTATCAGCTCAGAATTTCACAATTGCTGCATCCCTAGTTTCATGCCGGTGTTTAACTGAGTAACACAATCCTTTTTTTTTTCTCCTTTTACAGTCAACGGTATGAGACTCTCCTGAAAGGCTTGGAAAAGAAATCCGAACAGCATCGAGAACTTTTATCCAGTTTACAGCAGGAGTATCAGAGAGCTCAGGGCCTGGCTGTTGGCAAAGTCTGACCAGGAGATCCGGCTACACACACACACACACACACACACACACACACACACACACACACACACACACACACACACACACACACACACACACACACACACACACACACACACACACACAAAAGAAGAATGGCATAGTCATGATTTAATGTAGACCTTCAACATAAGGCTGGTAAACATCTTCTGTATCTTGTCAATTATTTGTTTATTGTGACTTCTCCCTTGTTACTAATAAACGTGTTTTTCATGAAAGGTCATACCCTCTTTTTTCTTTGTTGTCCTTTTTAGTTTGAATTTAGTGGGAGCAGAGTTTTCTCTCTGATGGTTGATCACATGCAGGCATGCTGTGTGTGCTCCTATCTGATGAACAGTATAGCTTTAATTACTGGGGCAGGCCGGTGGCCACCGGAGCAGATGTTGTCCCGTCTCGACCCGCCCCACAGATCTTAGCAGCGGTAGAAGAAGAAAACCGCGCAGCGGTGCGCCATTGTTCCCTTAAAGAATGCGCTCTTCCCCCCCGCCGTCTCCCACCAGCGGAGCATTTAGGCAGCATGAATATTAAATTGCCTTAAAATACTTTTACGGTCTTAGGAGCACAAACATTCCTTAAGCTTGTTTCATACACCGGTATAGGCCTAATTTTAAAATATATTTTATTCAACGTCTATGTTCGACCAACACTCAGTGTCTGGCTGCACGGCCTGTTGAATGCATTGCACGTACCGGAATCTTATGTAAATATATATTATGCTACATTTATGGAAATCAAAATATGGATCTTTTGAGTGTCAAGTTATTTCTTGGCAACAGGTTTGCATTGTAGGGTAGTGTCTGTTTTTTCGTGTTAAATCATAATACGTTTTGTGCACACAAAGGAGGGCTGTGTACAGAAAACACAAGCTTGCATTAAAATGTTTTATAGCATTGAATTTGGACCACACATTCCTGACGACGCTAATAACACTGCTTTACAAAACAAGAGTGTGTTTTCGTGCACGAGCCTGTCACCTCTGGCGCGTGGGTGGCAGCAAACCGATTAACACCTGGTGGTGTGGCGCGTTTACAATACGCAGACTTGGGCTGTGAAGCTGGCCGACACGTGGCAGCTGGTGATGGCTATATATGATATAAATATTTGTAAATAAAGGCTAAGCCATTATGCCACCTACGAAATTCCGTCAGATATCATTATTAATTATTAAATAATTTGATTATAGGTGAGTTCCTCACGCTAGGAAGGTTCATGTAGGTCCTACGATAACAAATCACAGTGAACTGAGGGCTCGTTATGTGACCAGCAATCATCACATGGTTTGTTGAGGCCAAATGGTGATTTAGCATCACTCTGCCTTTACTGTGTTCGCGCTGATGTTGCAAAAACCAACAGAGCAGCTGCTGATGGAAACATGGAGCAGTGGTGTGGTTTCTGAGGCTGAAACTGTCAGAGGACCATGCAGCGTAAGTTTAAGGTCATTTAGAGATGTACGTTTCTGCGTTCTTCTGGTCTAATGCAGACAAAGTGGAGACCTTTGAGTTGATGCATCCGTGCTGGACTAATCCTTCTCTGTTTTACACTCACAATAGATTAATTTAATCTTCATTTAGACAGATGCCTCCCAGATGAAAGCTTAAGCTGATTCTGACTTTAATTGATTTATTTAGTCCTGTGGGCTTTTCTTCGGGGGAGTTTAAACCCAAACGCGAACAAAGGCGCTTCCTGTCCAGAAAACTGCCCCTCAGATAAAAGATGTTTTCAAACGGCATTGGAAGGAATGTGTGTATCCACTAGCGGGCCTAACCAGAGGGTCACAAGATGATGAATGGCATTTAGTTTGTTTACCTCTTTAGAAGAGATGTAGACCCACATCTGAAGAAAATATTGAAATGAAACAGAAGTGCAACACACTTTAAAAAGGGTCTGAAGCCATGGGGTTTACGTGTCTCTGAAGTTTCGAACCTCTTCATAGCCTCTTTGCTCATGCAGGATAAAATATTTTCTAATTAAAGTGCATGATTTAATTTTAAACTAAATGCCTTAACAATCTGTAATAGCCAATAATAATAATCCTCCACATTTAAATTGTTAGACTCAGAACCATTGCGATGAGATGAAATGCCTTCCCTCGTGCTGATATGATCAGGATGGTAAACAATTATAAGACCTTCAAGTGCGCATTGATATGTTGATGTTGCTTTGCAGTCGTTCAGATGTAAAAGCACACGACATCGGCCATCACCCAAACTGTCCACACTCTTACGCATCAGACAGACCCATCCAATCTGCAAATAGCCTAAAGTCTCAAATGACAAAACCCGGATAGAACCCCGAGTCCGCATCCATTCCACGCGTGTGTGTTTTGTTTGTGGTTATTAAGAACGAAATGTTGTGTTATCACGAATGGGTTCATCCTCCCCCAATCATCATCATCACCACCACAGACAGCTGCTGTCTCGGCCCATTTACTGGCTTCTCACCTGACAATTTGAGTAGGCGGTAAAAACATCTAACAACTTAAATGATATTGTTTGTTTTGTATAATTTATAATTGACCCAATAATGCGTCAACACGTGTAGTGTGCATATTTTATTGATGAACTTAGACAGTACATATTTCGTAAACTGGATAAATTATTGTCTTGACAGAATATTTTTGGGAGAGCATGGACGTCTAAAGTGGGTCTTGTAAATTGGGGGCGTCCAGTTAACATATAGAGCAGTCTGGCTGCTGAACAGTGTGTGAACGACCCTCTCCTTTGCTTTTCTACATTTGAATAAACTGTACTTAAAGCTCCAGACGCATCGGTGTCCCCGCCATCAACATTTCAATGGATGAATGTGTCATATCGGCTGTCCAGCCTGGATGAAGTACGTGTTAACTGTCCCTGGATGTCCCCCTTCTTTTGAACAGTGTAGCTGTAAAGACTGCTCAAGTACGAGCTGTTCACACAGCAAAGAGGCCACTCGGAATGTTCAGGAAGTTGTGCTTTTATTTGAAATGGGAACAGAGCAAGCACAGTCATAGAATAAATGCATGTCGCCATGCGCATTTTACGCACACATTCGTGTTACAGCAAAAAAAAAAAAAACATTCTGTGGACACCATGGCATAAAAAAAAAAATGCTTCTCATATATACAAATAATAGCAAAAAAGGGAAAATACGCGTGCAAAATAGCAAATCCTAAAGAAAAAACACCACGTGGAAGTGGATAAATGTTGAGTTTTCATGGAAAATATCTTCACTTTACAAAAGTTAGACTGTACAATAGAATATATATATACAGTCTACAAGACATGTCTAAAATACAGTGTGCCAGAGAGTCCCGTCACTGAGGCCAGGGCCTCCACACAGGGTCGGTGATGTGCGTGCAGGCGGCCGTGGAGGAGAGCAGCTCCCTGGTGTCCCCGTGGAGCCCAGTCCTCTGGGGCAGGTAGGGGTGAGAGACCCCGCTCTGGCAGTGGTGGTGGGCCAGGTGCTCAGGGGACAGCGCGGCCTGAGCCATGTGGATGTGTCCGGGAGATGCAGGGTGTGTCTGGGGCTCGGGCAGCGCAAGAGAAGCCTGAACGGGAGGCTCCTCGGTGCCCTCCAGCTCCTGGCTCTTGCTGGCTATGAAGTGGCTGACCCGCAGCAGACAGGATCTCATGCCGTCATGGAAGCTGTGCTCGCGGGCGGCTTTCGGCCTCTGCCCCCCGGATGTTGACCTGGGATTCTTCTCATCCCCCTTCCCTGTCTTCAGGAAGTTGACAACACTTTCCAGGATCTCTGCCTTCTCCACCTTCGGGTTTTTCAGTTTCTAAAAGAGGAAGAGTACTCTTACTCAACATATAGTATAGACTTAAAAACGCCACCATTTGATCCGATATACAGTAAATAAAGAGCATGGCGCGCAGACGTACCTCATTGTGGGTGTTGTCCAGCATCAGAAGACGCAATGTCTCCAGACTTTGGTTGATCCGCTCCCGTCTGCGTTTCTCCATCATAGGTTTAGGGACCTTGGGATTGAAAAAGTAAAAGATCACAATTACAACCCTGAAGAACATTTTAGAGGACTTTAGAGAACTCACAGACGGAGTGCAGGAGCCAGAACGCAGCATCTCACCCTCTTCGTGCTCCTCAGTCCGTACATCTCTTTTGGAGTTAAGGCTTTCATGCTCAGAGTTGACTCGGGTCAGTCCGTCCGTACAGTGGATCCAAAACGAAGAGCGGCCAGGTTCGGATGAGCCCTCGTTGCGATGTGTTGATATCCCTGCAGATAGCCACGCCCCCTGTGGGACACGCCTCTCACCTCCACTGGGCAGCACGCGGCATTGACACCGAATTTTTATTTATTTCGATCTAATCCTCTTCTTTTGTAGATTAAAATAAAGGGAGCGTGCCACGTGGTCTGTCTTGCATGCGTCACAAGGATCCGTTAAAGGATATACAATCCTAAAACACTTCTTTCTGACTTAAAGTCATTATGCAAATAATTTATGCACTAGATTATTTCTGATGCCAAAACAATCTCCCTTGAACTGCTTTGTTTGTGCATCTCAGGACTGCCTTAGTTTTCTTTTTAGAATTGCTTGAGTCATTTAATTGATGTTATCAGGTACACTTCAACAAGGTGCAGAACCTATAAAATAGGCCTACTGCTAAAACATAATGAATGGCTTCACCACTGTTACCATATGCTGTTTGTACGTTGGATGAAATCATAGGCCAAAATAAACACAATGATGTCAAATTAAAGTACAATTTCGTTACTTTAAATATTGACATAATGATATACCGTATAGGTGCAACTGGTTATTGATTTGAAACATCTTAACGTGTCTCTGGAGCTTCCTGTGCATGCTGTTCACACTAAACGCCTGTGTTGTGTGGAGGAGCGTGTTTGCCATTAGACTGATCCCACTGCTCCTTTGACTCCTTTGACCAGGATGGTTTCAGACTAAAGCTTGAGCTGACTGGCTTTGAGTTTTTTGGGGGGTAGTAGCTTTCTCCGCACTGCATCTATGGCCGCCTGATCCCCATAATAGGCTTGAGTGTGGAGATAACACTGGGATGATCGGATCACGGGGATCCCGTAGATTAAGTGGCCTTTCAGAGGCAACGACACTTCCGTTTCAAATCAAAGAGAGAGCGATTAGTGGCGGCTCGGAGATCACGGTTTAGGTAACCATGGAAAAGGGGAACTCAAGGAAACTGACTTTTTTTATACATATGATCACAATTCCCATTATAGCTAGTAGAGGAAGAGGAAACGCATATTTAATTTCCTTTGATTAGTGTAGTTCTAAACCACGTGAACCCGCCCCATAAATAAGCCTCATAACGTGCTCGCCTGAGCCTGTGATGGAAACTAATTAGTGAAAACGCGCCCTTTGGGTGCAGAGAAACGGACCGTTGCCTTCTAATATCGTGACCCGTGGGGTGTGTCGGCCCCACTGACAAAAGAGTGGGAAATCAAACGGGGGCTGGGAACACGTGAAGCCGACAACTGCTTCCAGTTTTAGAGAGGCGTCTTGTGTGAAGTCCAAACATCGGGTGTCGCGCTGACCCGAGGCCGCGCACACTTCACACTCAGCTGTAATCATCATCCTCACACTTCACGTCGGCGGACACACGTGACGTGCTGCCTTTTGCCCACTGCAGTTGGTTAATCAGTTACATTATTTTTATTTTCATATTAGGAAACTAAACTACACACATCGGAGAGTCTCCTTCGTGTGTGCTGTGTTGTCATCCTGGCTGCATCAAATCGGCTCCTTCGTTTGGACCAAACCCTGCTCTCGTTTGGTCCTTTTCAGCACGTATTCAACGTGTGGATGCCTCACACGTCATAAAAAGTCCTCAAAGCTGCCCACTTTCTCACTTCATTTCTGTTCCCACGAGAAAAAAAGAAGTTTCCCAGAGCCTCACTTCTGGGAGGCGTTAAAGGTAATCAGGGGGCTCAGGACACATTTGGCCACGCATGATGAAATCAATAAACGCTGCATGAGGAGATCATGATTATGAGAGTTTCGATATTCACTTATAATGTCTGAAATGTTCTGAGGCAACCGACATATTGTGCTTAACCACCAGTGATCTGATAAATGAAACAAGGATGATGTAATCGTGGTGTTGCCTTTAATATAATAATAATAATAATAATAATAATAATAATAATAATAATAATAATAACTAAAACTTATATAGCGCTTTTCTAAATACTCAAAGACGCGTATGTCATGTACGTTTTTTTATAGATACCTCTAACTGGACCTTGTTTTTATAGTTAATAACAAATGAAAAGGATGAGCACACTAATTTATTTTTGCTTCATTATTGGTATTTGGTGACATTGTTGTCTTTAATAAGTCATGTAACTTATTTTTAGAAAAATCTCACGACCTGATCACTGCTTGAAATTAATAGTATCGATTTCCTTCATGGCCCATAATGAAGTTAGGACAGACCATTTTCGGCTGCGTGTCGTCACTCCCACTTGTCAGCCAATCAGAGGCAGCACGAGCTCGATTTATAATCGGCCGCAGGCGACAGGAGGCCGCTTTCACTGCTGCTGCCTCCAGTCAGGACGTTTGGACCAAACTTACAACATGACCAGGAAACTACAAAGCCCAACTCTGGAGGATGGCAAGAGAAAGAGGGTAAGAACTTCTTTAACAGCTACTGGTATTATGCATTATGAATGTTATTTTCAGACTGTATTAATGTTAATTATTAATTTAATAATCCTTCTAAGCCACTGATTAAAACTATTTTTCACTTTGCAAGGCATGATAACCAACATGGTTATTTTCCACAATCTGGCAACCAAAGTTGTTCTAATGATACCTGACAGCAAGTTCCCCACTCACAATGTGGTTTATGTCCTCCAGGTTCTCAAACCAGTGGTGGAAAAGAAGAGAAGAGACCGAATAAATCAAAGTCTGGCTGAACTGAGAAGTTTGCTTTTGAACCACACGTCTGATCCAGTGAGTCATGCTAAACAAAATGCCATCCAGCCTCTCGTATGTAAGGAGAATCATAACCTTACAATGATGAAATGTATTCCCTCCCCCTTTCCACGGTTATCCCCACAGCGGCTTCAGAACCCTAAAATAGAGAAAGCAGAGATTCTTGACTTGGCTGTGGAATATGTTCAGAAGTGGACAGATGTGAGGAAACTGAGAAAGGGTTAGTCAAACAAAGTATACTTCTTTAAATCTTTCATAAACATCTCTTTTTTTCTGCATGCAGCCATCTGTGTTTTAATCTTACACCCTGTTGTGTGTCTTTGCCTTGCTGCAGACTCCACTGACCTTCACATGAAGACTCATGCTCCTGTGGTAAGCCTCCATTGCTCAGAGTCCAACGCTCCCACTCTCTTCACCATCGAGGGTGCAGGCTTTCAGCAGTGTGTGGCCCAGCTGACCAGCTACATGCACAAAATAACCCCAGCACAGAGAAGCGGCCTCATCAAGGGCCTGAAACATCACTCAGAGAGCCAGCAGCCGAACAAACCAGACTTCAACCCGAGGGTGACGGACACCGAGGGGACCAAAGGGCCACATGGAATATCTGCGGATGTCATTTGCACATCTGAGAGAAAAGAGGAGACTCTTAAGTTTCCATCTCACTCCCCCTTTCAGCCCCTCTCTTGCTCTACACCGTTCCACGACTACCTGTCCCCTCCTCCCTCTCCTTGGCTCTCCCCTTCTTTCTCCACTTATGCCACCTCTCCTCCTTTCCCGTCATTTGCCTCTCACTTCCCGTTCCCCCCCAGCTTGTCACCTCTGGCTTCCAACACCTCCTTCTTCAGTTTCTCGCCCACTGCCTCTCACTCTGGCCCTCCTGCCCTCCACTGCCCCCCTCTCCTCACACTGAGATCCCCCCCACACCCTGCTCCCAGGGAGGGGTCACCAAACTCTTCTTCGACCATGTGGAGACCTTGGTTTTGATGGAGTGCATCAGAGACTGACAAACTGAGAACAGCAGAGCCACCTAGTGGGATCTAGCTGCGATCATTAGCTGTGGAGAGGATGAAAAACTCTCCATGCTGGAAATGTATAGTGTACATATTATTTAAATTTCCTATATTTTGTATTTCTCTTCTAAATAAAATTTGTGCTGAAGCTTATGAGTCTTGCTTTGTAGATTTAGTCATCAGTTGCCTTTATCAAATACATGTGAGTCTGCTATAATGGTACACCCGTGTGAAACTTTAACTTTTCTTGGAACCAAATGATCACAAACCAAACTAGTGTTTGCAGTTTAGAATTTAGGCATGACATCTATGTGATGAAGGCAATACTATTGTTTCAGATAATATATGCTTGGTATATGTCTAATATCTTTATGAACCAGTGTAAATATCTTTAAAGCAGCAACAGGCCTTACACTTGTCAAAAAGTGATAGCAGCGCTTGAAAGATGTCTCAAAATGACTTAATTTTCTTTATGAGAGTTATTTGACAGATTATATAATTTAAATATCATTTTATGCCAAATCAAAGTCATAACAATGTCATAGTATATGAGATACAAAATATAATATAGTTACCATAAAATGTATCAAAAAAAGCATAGTATAATATGCCATGTAAGTGATAAAGACATTCATAAAAAGTAAAAAAAAGTATAGCATCACATAAAAAAAAAAAATAATGCTCTAAAATGTCACAAAATATTATAGTATGAGATGCCACAAAAAGCCATAAAACATTGAAAATTAAGTCTTCCCGCCTCATATCTTTATCTCCTTAAACACTTGTGTAAATGCATTCATAAACTGTAAAACATTTCAGGCCAGTTCAACTTACAAACGAAAGTTCGCCTGCTGCCTTGAAAAAGCGATTTCACTCAACTTAAAAATTTCCTTTGATTCAACTAGGAAATGTAAGTTCATAAGGTTGATGTAACTACAACGAGCTAGTTGTCTCAACATGATGAGTCAAGTTGAGTGAACTTTTAGTCCCTTGTTGTTTAAACTTGATCCACCAAGTTAAAATAACTTGTACAACTTGCCATTTTAAGTTAAGATGATTTACATCACAAATTTGTTTCAACTTGCATATAAATGTTATTTTGACTGATAATTGAAAGTGTGCTTGCTTTATAAAAACGAAATGACCAATAATTCTTGATTCTGTTAAAAATATATAACATTTATTGGAAGAAAATATACACAGACTGAAACATTGGCTACAAGTACATCTCAACACACCCAAATATACATGTGTTAAATACATGTTTCCCACATACAAGTGGAGGCACTCTGACAGACACTGACAGTATGTGTGGTTGTACAATGACAAATGAGAGATAATTACAACAAGTTCATACGTTTTCAATATAAACATAAGAACATTGTAAACACCCCAAAAATGGATACACACAACTTAATTGCATACTTTCAAAAAAAGGGAAACATATAATTAGAGACAGCTGGAGATAAGGTAGTGTGGCTGTGAAGAGGCGATGGGATACTGAGAACTTTATAAAAATCCATATAATACATTTTTATAAAAATGTATTATAGGTTTGATTTCTTAAACACAATTCTAACAGCCCCACAAAAGGTGTTACGTGTCAAAACAACCAATCTACAGTTTAGAAGAGTTTTAGTCTAAAGCTTGACTTTGATATGTGCTCTAATTGTTTTACTGGCTATATTTATAATTATTATTATAATCTGGGGCAACTGTGGTTCAGTGGTAGAACAAGGACGTCCTTCAATCAGAGGATCGGTGGTTCGATCCCCGGCTCCGCTAGTCCATGTCGATGTGTCCTTGGGCAAGACTCTTGACCTCTCTTGTGTGAATGTTAGTTAGTGATGGGCAGGTGGTACCTTGCATGGTAGCTCCTCCCATCAGTGTGTGTGAATGATGACATGTAGCGTTAAAGCTTTGAGTGGTAGGAAGACTTGAAGAGAGATATAAAATATACAGTCCATTTACCATTTATCTGAGCAGTTTGCTTCTGAGCCCATGGAATCTTGCTGAGCTCTGGTCCGGTTTAATGTTCATGAAGGAACTCAAAGGTGTCGTTCATATTACGGGGGCACTCCAGGTTAAGGCAGTAGATTGTGGCCATCAACATGGCAAAGCCTGTGGTACGTCTCTGAGCTCGTGTTGGATGATCTTCTCTGCTACTTCGGCCACATCGAAGACTGTCAAAGGACCTGGAGACATATAAAGACATTCACATCTTAACAGAAATCTCCAAAATAGTACTAGTTCAATGTTTGGAGAATCCTTATTAAAAATCTCTAAAACAAAAAAAAGGTGAAGGAGACTATTGAAAAAACAGTTTGTAATTATACAAAATCTCTGTAAAAAATAGTGTGGCTAGGGGTAATAAAACTAATGAACACAAAACATGTTACCATTGTCACATTACAACCATTGAGTGTAGTAAATGTGTAAATACAGTGTCTTACATCACACATCCGGATATTGTCCGAGGGATCCTTTGAAAGATAGCATGGAAGACCAAGCAGGGCAGCTGTTCTTCGGTTTTGGTTTGCATCTTAGGAAAAACAGATAAGGGTAGATGAATGCAATATCAAAGGTATAATCCTAACTTGAGTCCTAAACACCACCGATGATGATGTCCATGATGATATTTATAATACTGGATTATTCTTCTTTGTCAATTAGAGGGGAATTCATAAAACTTACATTTCCACGTCAAGTACTGGACATTCTTGATGACATCTGTAAATTAAAAAAAAACAAAAGAATTGCATATTTAGTGAAATGAGTTTCAGACAAATAAAACCCACATATATTTGTATTTATTATAAATATAACATGCATTTACTTTATGCTTCAATTATCAATCTTTTACATTTCTAAATGCTGTCTGCTGTGTGGGTGCAAACATGCACCACGCGGCTCGCATTTATACAAGTAATTACTGGCATACAAACTAAATATCAACCCATTAACAAATACATTTTGCCCACTGACAAAGAGCAAGCAAAGAGCAAGCAAAGCATGGGCACTGACTCAGCCTTCAATGTGAATCCCTCAGCCATGACTCTATAGCCTGCTTAATGTTCGTGGATGCTCGTGTTAGGTTAGCTAGCACGCGCGAGCTAGCTAGCTAACCTAACAAGCTAGCTAGTTAACCTAACAAGCTAGCTAGTTGGCGGGTAATGAAAGAAAATTGCGGTCACTTAAGAAAATGAACCAATAGCTTCTAGTTCTACATTAATTACTTTTTATCAACTGCAGGACAAATAAAATAGGTCAACCATTTGTCTTAGAAGTTCATGGGAAAAACTATTAAGGGAAATTGTTAAGCTAGCTGAATATTAAAGCCACACAGTTAGCTAGCCTTTCCAGACCATTGAAAAGCACATTACATTTACAGTTACATTACTAACGTTACCCATGCTATTAATTAAGAAAATTAATTAAAGTCATAATTTAAACTCACCTTCATGTGCCGAAGCAAAGCGAGAGGAATCCTCAGCTCTGTTCAGTCCGCTCTACTTGATGCAGGTGGAAAGTAACGGTGAATTGCTCCGCCTCGATTCACTGGAGGTTGTCAGGTTAATAGACTCCCTCCGCCGGTGGAAGTAGTCCTTTCTTGTTTACCACAAAATGCCAATATTTTCATTGGAATTTAAGTATTTGACTTATCTGCAGTGTTTATCCAGTAGATTATGGCTAGGCTTCAACCTGGCCATGGTTTAAAAAAGACAGTTTCCCTAAAACTCAAACATGACAACATTTGTTCTTTTATCCCCTCACTCCCGCCTTTTTCCAGTCTTTTGTTTTTTTACTGACAACTTAAAGAGCCAAGTTGAATTAACTTGAACAAATTTCAAATAAGTCAACACAACGCATTACTGTAAGTTTAACTACGTTTAACTTGAACAGTTAAGTTCAAAAGCTAAAACTTATCAGAGCTCTTTGAGTTAAAGAGAAGTAGTAAGTGGAAGTAACTAAACAGGGCTGTGATGTTTTACAGTGTATGAGTCCATCCAGGATCCTCCAGCAGGGTCCAGGGTCCGGTCCCTTGTTGCAGTGGTTCCCCGTGTCTGGTGGGGAGGTAATGGTGAGGGTGCACCGTGCAACCTGGCAGATGGACTACCTGAAGTCAGGGACATGTGTGCTGCTCCTAACCCAACGCAGTCCTTATCCACTGACTTCGGGGCCAGCTGACGATTTTCTGTTGGCTGACCACATGATAGCGCTGTTGAGAGGGAAGGCGTGAGCCCTTTGGTTAATTCCAAAAGGAGCAATTTGTAGATGTATCTTTGGGGTAGGGTATACTTTAATGAGCATTTCCAATATTTCTTGTCAAACTAAAGACTAAATGATGAATCAGTCAATCGAAACTCATCTGCAAACTTGACCAGCTGGGACTCAATGCCTCGCTGTGTAACTGGCTGCTGGACTTCCTCAGTGAGAGGCCACAAGCAGTACGTGTCGGCAACAACACCTCGAGCAGCATCACACTGAGTACAGGGGCCCCTCAGGGCTGTGTGCTCAGTCCACTGCTCTTCACTTTGCTGACACACGACTGCAAAACCACCTACAGCACCAATCACCTGGTCAAGTTTGCAGATGACACAACGCTGATAGGTCTCATCACCAAGGATGATGAGACCCTCTACAGCAGACCTGGGCATCTTACGGCCCGCGGGCCACATCCGGCCCTTTGTGCGTCCCTGTCCGGCCCGCGTGAGGCCAATCATAAATTACAAAATAAATTAAAAAAATATCTATGTCGAGTGTGCAATACAACGGTGCTGCTTTTGTTTTGAAAAGCGTTATTTATGGACGTATATCCGTGCGTAACCTGTGAGTGAAGGTGCACAGCAACAAGTGATGCCCGGTTACCCCCGAGATGTCTGCTCACACTAAAAAAAGAAAAGTTGATGACGAATGCCGTGTTTTCAAGAAGACATGGACTGCCAAGTATTTCTTTACAGAAATTAAAGGTAAAGCCGTGTGCTTAATTTGTGGTACACAGGTTGCTGTGTTTAAATATTATAATTTGAATCGCCACTACACGACGAAGCACGAGGATAAATACCGGAATCTGTCTGAAGAGCACGCAAGGGAGGCTGATGCGTTGATGGTAAAACTGCAAACCCAACAAGGACTTTTTACCAAACTTCACACCCCCAGAGATGCAGCCGTCAGGACAAGTTTCGTCATTTCTCACAAAATCGCCAGAAAAACTAAGGCGTTTTCTGACGGAGAGTTTATTAAGGAGTGCTTATTGGACTCTGTTGCGCTGATATGCCCGGAGAAGAAGGGCGCATTTGAGAACGTGTCACTCTCCCGACGCACTGTAACGAGGCGGGTTGAGGCCATCGCTGGAAACTTGGAGCTTCAGCTAAAGGACAGAGCGGCCGACTTTGACTGTTTTTCTCTGGCTTTGGATGAGAGCTGCGATGTACGTGACACCGCCCAGCTGCTCATCTTCTTACGTGGGATAACTGCAGACTTTCAAATCACGGAGGAGCTGGCAGCCATGCAGTCAATTAAAGGGACAACCACAGGTAATGACTTGTTCACAGAGGTAAAATGAGGTGGAAAACATAACAAGCTATTGTTTGTTGTATTGCAGTATTTCTATAAACTTGTTAAGTTGTTTGTTGTTTTTCCTTGTTTGTGGAACAAAGTTAAAGTGTGAACAAGTTAAAAATAAATTGCAGTGATTCAATGATTGTTTTTGTTTTCTTATTTCAATTTCACATAGCCTAATATACATATTTAAGGATTAAGAGTTTAAATAAAACCATCAAAATAAATCTACTTTTGTGTTAAGTTAGGTTAAATTAAATTATTATAATTTATCTTACGGTATATCAAAAATAATATTGAGCAGAATTTAATTGAAATATTGTCGATGTGGCCCTCCAGCAGTGCTCGGGTTGCTCATGCGGCCCCCGGTAAAAATTAATTGCCCACCCCTGCTCTACAGGATGGAGGTCAACCTTCTGACCACGTGGTGCGGAGACAACAACCTCCTGCTCAACAACAGCAAGACCAAGGAGATTGTTGTTGACTTCCGGAAAGGCCAAACTCACACTGCTACAAGACGTAGTGTACTCTGGAAATAATAAATACTGCAAATGTTCCTTTGACTGCATGACTTCATGGGATTAACTTTAAAGCTAGTTAGTCAGTCAGGAATCAGTTACTGCATACAATGGTTTCTTTTTTGTCCAGTTCAACTGAATTATCAGTTATCAAAGTAACGTGAGCGTCATATTGCTGTCTACTGACATTCAGTCTAATGTGTGTTTACAGCTGCAGGCTGCACCTCTCAGGCTGCGGCCCTGAGGAAACTGCAACCCTCCAGAAGGCAGAGGAGCATCAAGAGGCCCAACAGGTGAGTTGATGTGTAACATGTTTAATGTGAGCTTCCTTTGGGGATTGCCTCATTTAACAAAACTATGTCAATCTTTGTATTTACGGCTATTGCTTCAAAATCATTTTATATTTAATGAATATTGTTTTGTCCTCTACTCTATCGTTTCACAGCTAATCTGTTGGCTCAGAAACCTGGTGGAGACGTGTTGCCTGGACTTCAACTGGACGAAAGGTCTGACGAACAGGAGTTACAGTTAAAGATAATGAACATTGTATGCAAACTAAACTAAAATGTTTTTATTTTAATAAATTGTTATTGTGACATGAATATACTGGTGTTTGGTTTTTTTTCCCCGCCGCAGACATTTTTTTGTTTTATTGTTTTAAGTGTTAGCTTCAAAGTTATTCTGTTTAAGAGTTAAAAAGGAGTCAATTTAAAATAAGTAAGTGTTGGATAAAAAGTACACTAATAGGGAGTAAATACAAGAGTAAATATGTTTTAACAATGGCAAGAGTCAGTGGAAACAACACTTAGTGTCAACTAGGTTTAACACTCATGAAGAGTATATTTGAGTCTTAGTGTCAAATGTAAATAACACTACAAGTGTTATTTACATCATAGTGTCAAATCTGAGTATCACTTCTCAGTGTAGTGTAGTGTCAAATTCTAACTCTTACCAGAGTTAAATCGACTCTGAAATTTTAACACTATCTTCAGTGTAACTTTAACTCTCTGTAGATAGGGACCATATGTTCACTGACTCAGTGTTAACATTTACTCTTTAAGTGTTGCAATAGCACTGTCAATTTTACTGTGCATCACCCACCACTGACCATCAACGGTGTGGACATTGAGCGAGTCAGCAGCACCAAATTCCTGGGGGCGGACATCAGTGAGGACCTCTCGTGGACAGCTAACACTTCATCGCTGGCAAAGAAGGCACAGAGGCGCCTCTATTTCCTCCGCAAGCTGAGGAAAGCGGGAAGCCCCCCATCCATCATGTGCACCTTCTGCCGTGGCACCATTGAGAGCATCCTGACCAGCAGCATCACTGTGTGGGGGGGAAGCTGCACAGACTACAACAGGAAAGCCCTGCAGCGCATAGTGAATGCAGCTGGACGGATCATTGATGCCTCACTCCCCCCCTACCCTCCCTGCAGGACATATATGACACCCGCCTCACTCGCAAAGTGACCATGATTGTGAACGACTCCTGCCACCCCTCACACGGTCTCTTCAGCCTCCTGAACTCCGGTAGGAGATACCGGAGCCTCTGGGCTCGCACCACCAGGCTGTCCAACAGCTTCATCCACCAGGCTGTCAGGAAGCTGAACTCTCTCCCCACCCTCCCACTCCGTCCTCTTTAGACACACATGTCTAAATGCTGCTAAACTCTGTCTGACTGCTGCTAACATACATAGTCATTCACAGTTCCTAATTTATGTTGTTATAACTGCTTATATGTTTCTCTCTTTTTTATTATTATTATTATTATTATTCACTTTATGTTGGACAGAAGAGAAACGTACTTTCAATCTTTTGTATGTTTGCACAATTGACATTAAAGCTGACTTTGACTTTGAAAAAGTAGTATATGCGGATGCATGGCATACACATTAAAACAGCTGCTGTGATAACCACCAATCTCCTTACCTGTGTCAGAATTGCAGTGTTCTATTGCCCATCTCTTCCTGAAGAAAGCAACATCATCCCAGTTCTCCAAAATCTGGGCATTGATTGACCCAAAGCCCAACTGGACCAATGAGGAGCGGGAGGAGAGGATTCAGGAGGCACTGCAGAACTTCCCGTACAGAGAGAGGGAAATAGAGAGAGGCAGGAGGGCCGGAGGAGGTGGAGGGAGTTAAGCATGGGAAGGGGACAACGAGGGAGCGATCAGGGTCAACATACAGACCTGTCTCTCTCCTTCCCTTTCTTTCCAAAACCCTGGAGCGAGCTATCTTCAATCAAGTCTCCTCCTTCCTCCACCAGAACAACCTTCTGGACCCTCACCAGTCTGGATTCAAGGCAGGCCACTCAACAGAGACTGCCCTCCTTGCTGTCTCAGAGCAGCTTCACACTGCGAGAGAAGCCTCTCTCTCCTCTGTCCTTATCCTTCTGGACCTTTCTGCTGCCTTTGACACAGTGAACCACCAGATCCTCATCTCCTCCCTCCAGGACCTGGGTATCTCAGGCACTGCGCTCTCCCTCCTCTCATCCTACCTCAGTGATCGGACCTACCGGGTAACCTGGAGAGGATCTGTGTCTGAACCTTGTCCTCTCACTACTGGGGTCCCTCAAGGATCAGTCCTCGGTCCTCTCCTCTTCTCCCTGTACACCAACTCTCTTGGCTCCGTCATTCGCTCGCATGGCTTTTCCTACCATAGCTATGCTGATGACACCCAACTGATCCTCTCGTTTCCACAATCGGAAACACAGATAGCAGCACGAATCTCTGCTTGTCTGACTGACATTTCACAATGGATGTCCGCACACCACCTGAAAATTAACCCTGACAAGACGGAATTACTTTTCCTTCCAGGAAAAGTCTCCCCCACTCACAACCTGACGATTACTTTCAACAACTCAGTCTTGGCCCCGACCCCGACTGCCAGGAACCTCGGTGTGACCCTTGACAGTCAACTCTCCCTGACTGCCAACATTACCGCAACAACTCGTTCCTGTAGATTCATGCTGCACAACATCAGGAGAATACGTCCACTTCTCACCCAGAAGGCAGCACAGGTTCTCGTCCAGGCTCTGGTCATCTCGCGTCTAGACTACTGCAACTCCCTCCTGGCGGGTCTACCTGCTGGTGCCATCCGACCGTTGCAGCTCATCCAGAATGCTGCAGCTCGACTGGTCTTTAGCCTCCCGAAATTCACCCACACTACTCCGCTCCTCCGCGACCTTCACTGGTTACCGGTGGCCGCCCGCATCCGCTTCAAAACATTGGTACTGGCGTACCGTGCAACGAACAGATCTGGTCCAGTCTACATCCAGGACATGGTAAAACCTTACACCCCAACTCGTGCGCTCCGCTCGGCTTCTGCCAATCGGCTTGTAGCTCCGTCACTGCGAGCTAAACACTCAACAAAGTCTCGACTGTTCTCTGTCCTGGCTCCTCGATGGTGGAATGAGCTCCCCATTGACATCAGAACAGCAGAAAGTCTCTACATCTTCCGTCGCAAACTAAAAACACATCTTTTCCGACTATACCTTGAATAAAGGAAGTAGCACTTTAGTAGCACTGAAACGGCTCTTACTGATAGCACTTTGTAGTTGAACTTTTTGTCGAAATTGTACCTTCGTGATTCTTGTTCTGATTCTTGTTGTAAACGGTAGAATGCACTTATTGTAAGTCGCTTTGGATAAAAGCGTCAGCTAAATGAAATGTAATGTAATGTAATGTAACATGAAAACAAGCTTTTCAGGAGGAGGGGCTGGCATACAACCCATGCCGTGGTACCTGCAGAGGTGAGGGCACAAGGGTGTTTTAGTGTGAGCCTACGTTTTGAGATATCTCTCTGAGATGTATGTTTGCTCTATAGCCTTTATAGGCCTTGAAGAAACTTAACAGCAACATGTCTTTAAAGACGCAATTTACTGGTTGGTCAAATTAATACTGATGGGTTTTACAGGGAGTCACATGCTAGAACTCTGTCTTGGCCGGCCAGTGAGGGAACCATGAGGGTGCAGAGAAGAAGAAGCCACTGGCCAAGAAATATTGACAGCATACAACTCCCAGTAAAACGATACATTGTACTGTTTTATTTCTGTTTGGTTACGGATTAAACAAACGAGGTGCAACATATTAATCAATACGCTTTACAAGTGCTTGAATGCAGAATTCTTCTTATTGATTTTTTACCTTTTGTACAGAGCCAGGCTTGCTGTTCCCCCATCTCCCAGTCTTTATGCATAGCTAAGCTACAGTCTGCTTAAAAACAAACACAAGTGATATTTACATTCACTGTTACTCACTAAAAGGTATTCTGTGTATCTTTGAGGTCTAATGAATGTGTCGAGGACTTTTGCTTCCTCATAAGGCGTTTGGAAAGCCGATTTTTAACTCTACATTCTTCACATCCATGTTTACTAGCTAGCAGTTTTGTACATTGCTGCTGGAGCATTACCACCAGGGGTATGCCACAAATAGAGACCTAATAAATATCAGAGTATGTTATACAAAAGTCAATACTATTAGAAGTATATTTAACCATTTCATAAAACTGTCATAAAAATCATGGCCACAAATATACCATAATAATGTCTAATATATTGTTTTAAATAAAAAATGGAATGGAATAGTTTTATAAAACAGAATACCTTAGATATGTCTTAACAAAGTGATAGTATGGTGTTCCATGAAAAACAGTCATTATAGCATGCCATACAAATCTCATAGTATAGTATGCCATACAAAAGTCATAAAATAAATTATTATACGTACATATGTCGTAAAAATGTAATTTATATATTTTAAATATATCTCAGGGTATGTATAACACATACATCACAATATCACAGTATGGCATGTCCTTAAAATGGTGTAAAAAATAAAATATCACAGTATATAGTATGCCATAAAAACGTTACAAGAATGTTGTAGCGTAGCATGCCATAACAGTTGAAATGTCAACGATGCCATAAAAGTCATAAAGAATACCACCAGTAATGTAATATTACATACATATATTATTTTATGCCATAAAATTATAAAGTTTTGTGTCATATAAGTGGCAAGCGTGTGGCAAGTCTATGGCAGGCGTCAGCTAGCTGTCAAGACAGCGACGAGTCTGTGGCAAGTCTGTGGCAGGCGTCGTTCGTCACTCGTTCGGCACCCCTGGCATGTTAGTTTAAATGTATTTTGCTGTCTCTTATTTACACGTTATGAAATTGTACATCTGCAATTGTTAAATAAAAAAAAGAAGAAGAAGCAAGCTGCCAAGCTGAGTGGGTGGAGCCATATTTTCTGGGAACCCCCATTGTTGTTAAGGTCAGCTGCCGTAAATCATATTTATGATTAGTTGAGTCAACTGAACCCCCGGTCCTCTGTATACATCCTGCGAGCAACCTCGTTGTACTTTTTTGCTTATAATTCATTTTATGTATGTATGATTTTGCTGTTTTGAAACAAAAAGAAACAAAATATACTTGTGGCGAAGGTTCTCCCTACCCGGGGTTCCATGGCTCCGGACATACAGGACAGACACGTTGCTTGCGGGTTCAACAGGCTTTATTTCACACGTCAGCGTCAGCACTTCTCTCATGCTCTGAGCCTCCCTGCAACTCTCCCTGCTGGGCGTGTCCATTGGTTTCAGCCGCAGCTCGCTAACGAGCTGCAGCTGATCCCAATGAGCGCGTTTCTCTCTCTCCTCTGCCGCAGGTGCGCTAACCACGCCCACAGCCCCACAATACTCTTTCCAAATAATTACTTTGATAGTCATTTACAACAATTGGCTAAAATAATGAAAATAAATCATCCTTTTTAATATAATTTAAAACGATTTATTAAACTGTTTTTAAATATAAGTCAAATAATATCTCCACTTGTCCTCTCCTTATATCCGGTGCCAGTAGTTGTCACAGGAGTGCCATGACTAGTCAGAGACTTGCCACAAGTAGTCAGAGAGGTGCCACCACTAGGGGGCCAGTAGTCAGACAGGTGCCACCACTAGGGGGGCAGTAGTCAGAGAGGTGCCACCACTAGAGGGGCAGTAGTCAGAGAGGTGCCACCACTAGGGGGGCAGTAATCAGAGAGGTGACTCAGTCCTGACACCTGACTGACGCCTGCCACACGCTTGCCAAACGCTTGCCACACGCTCGCCACACGCTTGCCACACGCTTGCCACACGCTTGCCACAGACTTGCCAGTGCCACAAGGAGGAGCTCGGCCTTGCTGCATAAAATAGCCATAGTCATACAAAGTCATTATATAGTGTCATAATAAAGTAATAGTATGCCAGAAAAAAGTGATAATTTAGTATTTTGTGGGAAATTAATATGGTTTGTCAAAAAGTAAACATCTCTGAGCTCAGAAGAACAGCCCTGTTTTCACGGTGATGTACGACCCTGCATACTCGTACCTGCAGCCATCGGCCAACTGTCTGGGGACATTTTATGCCAACGATAGTGATAGTTTGTAAAAAGTTTGCTGACCTCCAGTTTCCTCACCGCTTCGTGGGCGTCTGGCTGAACTTCTTGAAGAATGTCACATTAAGCTGTGCAAGGCAAAGTTGCTGCAGTGTCAGCTTTGACAAGCCCTCAAGGATGACTTGAGCAGGTATCACTCGCTGCACTTTTAGAGTCATTAAGCCCATTCTCCTTGTCGAGCTCATCTCTTTCCTGAGCTTAAGCGTACAAAGAATTTGTCTAGACCTATAGGGTATACAGCCATTATCACCTTTAATGTCCAGGCCATTGATTGGTTGAATGGGGTTCTCTGACAGATTGCTGTTGTAGAATGAAGCAGATCTGGTGATCAACAATAAAAGTCAACAATTATATGTATATTAATATTATTTTAAATCCTTAACTGCTCTCATAACTTGAAGTAAAATGTTCACTGTGAGTGCCCGTTTAGCTTTCGACCAACAGAGGGCAGCATTGACAAAGTTGAGTCGTGCAGCATCATTGTCATTGGGGCTAAAAAGAGGATGGTATGGAGCCATTCCATCAGTAATAAGCCCAAAATGTCAGATCATCATTCTTCTTTCTTCGGCCTGTCAATGCTCAGTCCAATCTTTATATGATGATCAAATCTTTAATACGCGCTCTGAACATTTTCAGCAGGGAGGCACAGACAGGTTGGCTTTAGTTAACAGAATTCATCACAGGATAGAACATGTCTTTGGATAATAGTTATCTTTCCCCCCTCTTTATCCCACTGTGCACTGAAGAATCTCTCTCTATGCCATTAGTTATGAGGTGGCCATTGTTCTTTGTCAGAAAAATGAGAGGGCGAGCCCATCACTGGGAGCTTGATTCACCATACTGTCTCTGTGTGTTTTGATCATTCTGCTGCACAGACATATGAGAGCAGAGAAGGTCGCTCACGCCGGAGAGGACGATTGCTGCGGCACATAATTAATAGGTTAAGAGATCACCCCTTGGAGTGACCTGACAATGGTGGAAAACTCCTTGGCGTTTTCTCGGAACACGCTGATTAGAGCTGATCCTGTTACCCTCTTTAATCACTGTTTTTGTTTGCCGTCAATGCACCCATGCATTCCTGATTTGGAGAAAGCTCGAGCCGTTGTGCTGTTGAGATGTCACAGGTTTGTCAAGGCCTGCGGAGAATCTCTTTGTGTAAGTGCAATTTCAAAAATAAAAAAAACCCTGTGCACCTTAAAAGCATACACACAAACAGCAAGAGTGCACGTGACAGGTGCTCTTCAGTTGTCCCACCTCATGTCTGATTAGTGATTCACTTAAACTAAATACTTCTGCTGTTCCTTGATAAAGTAGTTATTTTTACTGTGACAATCTACTAATACATCTAAATGTCCTATGAGATTGTCCAAGTTAAATTTCACTGACATTTCTGTTCTCCTTTCCTCATTCCACAGGTCTTAACCAGTTTGTATTTAAGTATTTAATAGCAGAGGGTTATCTTACACAGAGGGCAGAACTAACTTCCCTTGCCAACATTTACATAAGTGCACAGATCCAAAGACCATTTCAGACTAATTCAGACGCACACTGCCTTGGGTTAGATTACAATTTAAGGAAAATTGTTCACATTCAGTGTAACGCCTTGTCAAGCAAAAGGAAGGATTTAAACTAATGTGCAGTAGTAGATGTAAGAAACATTACATTACATTTAGCTTTTATCCAAAGCGACTTACATGATATACAGTAAACCGTAGACACAGCAACGGTGAGCAATTAGGGTTAAGTGTCTTGCTCAACCACCGAACCTCTGATTGAAAGTCGGACGTGCTAACCAATGAGCCACACCGTCCATAGTATCTAGTAATGTGTCAAATGTGAATACCTAGATGATAAACTGTTACATTTTGTTATCCAAACCGTCTATGTCTAATATACTATCTAATGAAATGACTGTGTATTCTTTTAGAGTTGACTCAGCTTGATGTTGGACCGCCCATGGACACACTGCTTAGATTTAAGGACGGCTGCAGACTCAGTCAGCATCCCTAAAGGAAGACTCCTCACTCAGATCGCATGTCAATACTCAAGAATGTAGATCTGTCACTACTCACAACTAAATATAATTTTTCCTCCCTTTCATTTCTCTCTTTCCCTCTCTTTGCGAGGCTCTTTGAAGTAATAGTGAAAGGATCCCAGACTGTAGCAAATTACCTGAGGACTGAAACATTTTTGACATAAGTCCTGAGAGACGGGGCGAGCCACTTTTCCTGGCGGCCCCTTTGCCGTTTTTAATCTGGGGCTGAGGGAGACAGCAGCGCTGACAGAATGATGGGACAGCTGGACATGCTTCCAAGCCAGCAGCAACGGGCAAAAGAAAAGCCAGGAGAAGGGCCACTGCAGACATCTCACCACGGAGCCAACAACTCAGGACAGCAGACAGTAGCAGGATGGAAAATGGCAAGTATGCACAAAGGACACCCGTCTCCTCCATCTTGACTTTTTTCAGTCATGGAGGATAGAACTGTAAATGTTAAACCCCCCAAAACATTGATTTGTTTGAGTCTTATTTTGGGCACAAGGTTCCATAGTTTTATGATAATTAATTTCAGGAAGAGAATTAATGTATTATGTTGTATAGTTAATTTCTTATGTTTGGCTAGGCTAGCACCATGGCTTCTCAGAGGGCTCCACTTCTGTCCATACTTAAATATCTCAAAAACTATTGAAGAGATTGCCTTTTGTACAGGTATTTGTGGTCCCCAGCGGATGAATCCCACTAACCTTAGGGATCCACTGACTTTTTATCGAGTTCCATCATTAGGTCAAAATGTTCAACACTTGCAAAATGAATGACATTCCCATCAGCCTCAGCCCCAATTAGCACATGTTAACATGCTCACATGCTAATAAGCTACGGTGTGAACATGGTAAACATTATGCTAAACATCAACATGTTAGCATACTGACAACAGCATTTAGCTCAAAGCACCACAGTGCTAAGTACAGGCCCACAGAGCTGCTAGTACGGCTAGCATACTCCTGTACTTACACTTCATTTTTTGAGTGCTTTACTAAAACTGTATCTCTATGTAAACTTATAGTGTTTGCTTCTCTTGAGTCCTTTGACATTTTGCACAACCAGAGATAAGTCCTTACTGGAACTTTATGTCGTTTTGCAGGAATTTAAGCATTACCTACAACTGATGCACATAAGGGAGCCCGTGAGGTGATCTCACCCGTGGCGGGATCAGCACATGATCTGCTACTGCTGATGTATCAGATGACCGAGAATACCGGCAGGTGATCAGAGCAGAGTAGTGGCCAATATGGGACATGGGAGGTCCCGAGTGGATCCGACCAACTTGCCCCAGTATATGAGATGTCCCGGCTAATATGGGAGTTGGCAACCTTATTTGTTTCCAACATATTTGTGTTGATTGCTGCACCTCTGAAATTTACTTATTACAGTAAAACATAATTTATTGTTTGTTTAGCTTAAAATATAAATTAACCAACATTTTCGGGAAATAACTGCGCACAGCTAATATCCCTGCAATAACGCCATAAAGCCACTGTATGTACACTTCATTTATGAAGAGATTATACAGTCAACAATGTTTTAATTCGTGGGCTTTAGAGATGCTGGTACAGGCTAGTGGTTTCCGGTTGAGGGTATATTTACTTTAAATATGAGGGTGGTATTGAACTTCCAGCGTAAAGCTCAGCAAGAGTAAGAATAAGTGCATTTTCCAAAATATCAAAATTTTGCTTTGCGATTTAAAACCAAGTTTCAGTGACTTTAAAAAAGACAAAAAGAACAGGAAATGAGAGGTCATTAAATTCAGCTCTTTGGTGGACAAAGACATCGGAACATCCCAAAATCTCTCCAGGAGATTGATTGTCTCGGCAAACATGCTTAAAGCAGACAGGAAGTAACTTGAGCCAAACAGGAGGGAATCAAATCAGACATCGCTAGCTTGCTTTTCAGGGCAGGACAATTATATTTGACATAAGGCGCTTTTCACTCATGCATCAGTGCTCTCCACTTTCATGGGCTGCTATCACGTTGGTCCAGTGGTTTGCTTTTCTTCCTCTCAATTTTACAAAGTCATTTTGCTGGAGATGATGAACAATGGCCGCCTTTTCAGAGATTGTATAACCTTTTCTTCCTCAGGGTCCCCGCTGCAATCAAGTATGCAAGAGTGTATTGTCATCCGCTTTGCTTGCGCGGTCCAAATTGTAATCTTTCCTGCACTGCTTAGAGATATCTTTAGATTCAAAGGGCAATTATTGTGAGCGTGATCTCACCTGAAATCGGGTCTGTATTAGTTTCATGGCGTTGCCACATTTTTTGCCAATTTGTTAACTTGGGGTTTTACTGAAAAGTATCAAGAATCAAGCCTTGCATGCATGTCTGCCAGTGCCTTCCTGTGTTTTGTGTTTGGGCTCTGGAGCTGTCTACCTTGTGTCTGGGAACATGCATCCTCCTCAGCCTTTGTGACCCTGTCTTCCCTCCCCCTTGGGTGGGCTGTGACCCTGCTAGCCTGCAGCTACTGCAGGTTACAAACTCTCATCCTGGAACGCTTGTAATCCCGGGGATGTACTTCAGTACACTTTATGCTCTTTGCCCCTTTCTAAAATTTGGTAAGAACTTCACAGGTCACAGGTCAAGGTACCAAACAGAAGCTGCAGATAAAAATAGCAACTGATACATAGGTCATCTAAAAATACTAGCTCCTGTCCATTCTCATTTAGAGAACACTTTGTTTTGCCGGCAACCTTTTGGGAACTTTTGACATTTTGTCCTGGTGTCACCAGAAACAGGAGTGGGAGGCCGTTTTGTTCGCCAAAAGGAGGCTAGATGATAAAGATGTTTTTTTTTTTCTTCGTATGTAACCTCATACTGCTGAGAAAATGTCAGAGTGCAGGAGAGAGTGTGTGGACATCAGATTCTCCGGTCCCTTAAGGGGCCCCCTGCACTGACGAATAGAGCAGTCTGTACTTATCTGCATGTAGAATTCCTTCGGGCACTGCAGCGTCTGAAGCCAAGATTTTGAACAATGTAGAGCATACTGAAGAAAGGTCTAAAATTAGTCTCATTTGCAGTTTCGTTTGATTTATATTATGGTTTAATTTACACTAGTTGGGCCATATTTAAAAGTGAAGTGGAGATAAAGGGTGGGATGAAAAAAATAACAGGTACCTTGATGCACATTTCCCAAATGGTTCTAAATTTACCACCAGGGAAAATCTATAATCAGAAACGTGTGTTCTTCTAGAATAGGAACAAACAAATCAAGCCAGCATTCAAAATATTTATAGACTTCTTACTTGCACATTACGAGCATGGAAAATGTGCTTTTTTTATTAAGGCGTCACAAGCTGACACCTGGCAGCGCGGGTGCAGATGAGCAGTGTGCTCTGTTTTGGGAAGTTGGGGTTTCCCGCTGCGGCTCCATGCAGGAACAAGCACGGAACAAGCGCTACAATAAAATAGGAAATTACATACCTTCACTGCCAAATACCTGCACTCTGTGCAGCAGTCTTCACTGTGAAGGGCTCAGTGGTGGTACACTGATCAGACTGACCAGAAGGCACTGACGCTCAAGGGACGGCAAACCAAAGACTTCCCATGAACATCAGCACACTAAACTAAGCAGGTGGTCACGGTAAAATGTAATTTAAACAGAACTTCCTACTCTTTGCTTGCACTACACACTAGCTATGTTAAGTGCAGATGATGTTATGGAAACACATGGCTGACCTGGATATTTAGCTGGATTTATTCAAACCGGAATAAAAAGCCGATGAAATTCAGATTAGAAGGCGATGCGGCTGCATGAGCAATGCAAGAAGATATGGACCCTCCAAGCACAATGCATCCTGGGTCATGTAGGCACTATCAGCACGGTTCAGTGAGCGACTCAATCAACTCACTCAGCTCTCTCCATCCATATAGCATGCATTGAGGACTTTATTGCTACAATTGACTACAAATACCATCAACACTGACATCTACAAACAACGTTGCAGAATCTCTTTTCGACATCAGTGTTTTACCCTTGTCTCTGTGAGCATGTCAGCAGTTAGCCCAAAGCACCATTGCCCATGTATAGCCAGAGCGGCTAGCGTGGCTGTAGGCCCGAAGTCTTGTTTCCACTTCATAACGACATCACAGAAAAGGGGGCACAGCAGATGTGGATATCCAATATATCTTTGAGAGATGAGGATTTGCAGGTTTGTCTTTATCAGTCATACTAGCTCCATGCAAAGAAGGTCTGTGGTCTCTCTCTCTCTCTCTCTCTCGCTCTCTCTCTATCTCTCTCTCTCTCTCTCTCTTTCTCTCTCTCTCACAGTGATGTTTCCCTAACTGGCTGATACGTATCTAGTGACATCTGGGAACACCATCACAACTGGCTGTGCAGACAGAGAGGCTTCGTCTCTATTTGTTCTGCGTCAGCAATTTGCTAGTAATGCGTCGACTGCTGTAATGTTGGAGTGCCTCTCATGATCTGGTTGAATTCTTTTTAAATTTTTCTTTAATTCTTTTTTTTTTTGTGTTAACATGTTTGTATTATTTTTGTTTTTCATTTCTTATACAGAAACGCACACCAGAAAATGCAACAATGTGTGGGCTTGTTTCCTCAAATGCACCCGCTTCCAGCTTAAGGCACATTTTAAGAGATGAGCACGCTATCTCCTCCTGAGAAGTGTTGCGTGAGACGATGTGTGTGTAGTTTATCAGAGATTTTCTTCCCTCTCGTTTCATCCAGCTCCATATTTGTAAGTCCTTCATAAAACATAGTAGCCTCCTCTTGAATAAGATGAGACTTATCTTTCCTTCAGACTCCCTCCTCTATTTTCACTGTGGTCTAAATGTGTGGACCACCAACCTCCCATCTCCCCGAGGACTGAAGGCGGGGAGATATGATGAAACAGAAGAGATTCTGCTCAGAGCTACGGGACCTGGTGGTACTTTGTCTGGCCCATCTAGATTGTCCTGATAGGGTGCCACGATAAGTAACATGAAAGTACCCTGTCATCAGCTTTTTTTCTTCTCTTCTCTTCTTCCCTTCAACATCACAGCGAAGCCTTCATGAGGCAGATAACAGACAATACTTTTGCATGTTACTGCTTTTAAGACGTAAAATAGATTTCAAAAAGGCTGTGCGGACGTCTGCTCGCTTCAATGATCCACCTCATTGGCTCTTGGGTTGTCATACCCATCATAACCATGTACTGGACTATATTTTCCATGAATGGTCCCTTGACAGCTCATAGCTTGAGGGTATCAGTAGTGTTTTATTATCGATCTGATCTCAGCTGATCCCTGGAGACCCTGAGTTGTTGTGCCAGGCTGGAACAGGGCCTCCCAGGCTGTGATTTGTGAGTTGCAGTGAGGTCGTGAGCTGCAGCGCCAGCTGATTTACACTCTCCATCTTCACCCTTACAACAGCGTTTCTTCAAAGTTGGCTAATCTAACTTTATGTGTTGATGGCCTCGCTGTCAGAAGGAGGGGCTCGTTTTGTGTTATTTATAACATGAGTGCTGCGGTTGCTTTTGATAAATCAATCTTTTGTCTTATAGCTTATAAGTCTTACCTCTAACGCTCATGAGAGCACCTGTCTCTGAGATATGCAACCTCCCTGATGATGGAAGTGAACGACATTTTTCTTGTGGTGCTTCCAGCATTAAAGCAGACCACACTGTCAACAGTTTTCATTGAAATTACAAAAAATATATATTTCAAAGTATCTGGGGCATTGTTTGTGAAATAACACATAGCTGTTGAAAAATGTTTCAAGGCTGTGAGCACCTTGAATTAAACTCTACTCACCTGTATTGTAATGTGGAGGAGGCAGACATCTCAGACATTAATATCGTACAACATAGGCCAATTATTTAGCACTAATCTATATAGTTATATCAACAGTGGATTAAATGACTATGTGTGATGTAAAAGTAATGAACCCACAAACAATTGTAGGGAACCTCAGAAACCTGGCAAGCACCAAAACAACAGACAGACCGAGTTAGCGACCAGCTGGTGAACAAAAAACACACTTCAATGTCGCTCAGTTCAGCTGCATGCGTAACACGTAAACGGTTTGCATGACGTAATAGTATGTCAATGTTATGTTTATAGCCTGTTATGCGGCCCCAAGTGGCCAAAAAGAACAAGATAAAAAATATTTGGAAATCAAATTTGCACTTTTACCTCCACTCCATACATCTTGGGTTACATGCGAGTCAAGATTTTATATCCAAAAATACATTCACAAATGTGATGCATTGTAATAGAACTCATCAAGGGGCCATTTCTGCACAATGAATACAGATGGACAACCTTTGCACTGTGGTAGTGCTACTTAAGTTATGCATTTGAATACTTCTTCTGCCACTCAATCAATTAAACCAAAAACACCTGCATGGCTCGATACAACAAGAGGTATGTGAGCATTTCTCTTTTTTTTATCGTAATTTGGGTTTACTGACCCTTCTACATATTTCTGTTCAGGTGTACCAACCATCACGGATAAAAGAACACATTATTCACTTCTCAGTGCAGCCACCACTCACTGTCCGAGGGTGCTGGCACAAAAGTTCCCCTTTGGCTGCACCTTCACTATCAATAAAAGCAACCTCTATTCCACACAGTTTTTATAAACGTCACTATGAAAATAAGTAAGAAATCCTGCGTCTGCACGACTTGTGTTTTACTTTAATGAATGCACGTGCATGCTTACAATCCTGATAGCATTTCCAGTTCTCAGGATGACGGCTTGCTTGTTGACACAGCAGAAGCTGCATGAATGTGTAACGTCTGCTGCTCTCTAAACTCGCTCCTATCAATGCTGTTATGATTACTCTCTGCATCCTTCTGGGTCAGACCAAAGGAATGAGGTGGTCCCTGTGAAAATAAACATTAACAGCGAGATGTATATTACACCCGATTGTAGAACATCCACCAATGACAACATAAACCCTCACCTATCTTCCTTCAGGGCTCGGGATTGTAACTGCTATTGTGATTGGTCACCACAGGTGAGGCATGTTGAGGAAACGGCATGCCTTTCTCCTCCCAGAAAACCGTCTTTGTTTGCCTCTGACAGGGGGAATGTGTGGCTAAGCATCGATGTGGCACTTTGAGCGCTTGAAATGAGTCCCCTGTATTTTCCTAATGTGCACGGAGATGCACTTTGATCCTCCCGAGCGGGGGGCTGTCAACTACCTGAGAGAAGCTCGTCCCGGCTTATTTCTCTTAAAGGTAACGTCGATTTATTTTTCAACCATGCAGGTAAACTGGTTGTGTTTGTGTCTGTTCGGGCCTCAATGGCCGTCTTGGAAGCTGAACAAATAAAATATTTTATGCATATTTTATATGAATTCTAAACTTCTCTCCTTTTCACAATCAAATCGTGCCATGTGTTTCTTTGCGTTTCTAGTTTCATAACACGGAGACCTGACCTAGCTAGTTGGCAACAGGGTTGTGTGTCCTAGTGAAGGAGCAGAGCCAACCAGATGGAAGGAAAGCAAACATTATTGTGGGAATATAAATGGTCCTTCGCTCAAACACTGGAACATTTGAACGACTCCCTAAACTATTCTGCCGGGTCTCAAGGCTTTGAAGTCTAATTTCTGCCCACTGAAGCAGACAATACGGACATCTTCTTGGTCGAGGCATGGGAAATGAACTTGGGACGCACAGGTGAAACTCTAGACAGCTTGAATATGATATTTCCTGTGTGTTCAGCTACTCTATTCTTGTCCAGATCTGTATGATGATTAGTTACTGGGACGTGGAGAGGTATGCATGCCTGCTGAGCAGGAGGAAGGGGAGGACAAGGCCAAAGTATCTTCTAAATCCCCCCTTGTCCAAAGACTGCTAATCTATGTATTCTTGTTATACCAATCACTGGACTGTGAAGATTTCCTACATGTTCTCGAGGATCACTTTAGCCTTTATGTGGACTATGCTACAGCATTAGCATTACGATTCCTCTCAGGAGGCTAAGCTAGCAGACGCTTAACTTCTTCTTTTGAAACCACTTTCATAAAATCTCACTCTTGCAGATTTGGTCCTGGAATGTGGTGAGACATTCAATTCACTTTCTCTCTCAAAATTATACTCACACAAAACTATCCGATTTTTTTGACAGCTAGCGGCACTCCATATGGCAATGTCTGTAGGCACTTTGGTTCAGACTGAAATATCTCATAACTATTCATAACGGACGAATTGTTATGAAAAATCCTTATTTCATAATCCCTTTGGTGAGCGTCTCAGTCTTCATTTAGCACTTCCATCAGGTCAAAATTTTAATTTGACCATTACTTTATGACCAAACACTTCCAAAAATAATGAAATTCTCATCAGCGTCGATTGTAGTTTGTGTAAAGAGCTAATTAGCAACAGTTAGCTTGCTAAAACACTACACTAAGACAGTGAACAGGGTCAACGTTAGCATGCACGCTGATCTTAGCATGTAACTCAAAGCACTGCTGTGCCTCAGTACAAGCTCACAGAGTGGCTAGCATGACTGTGGACTCTTTTTCTTTATTTCTTCTTAAATTTAATTACGTTTGGGACAAAAGTAGCTCTCAACTATGCACTTGTATTTACTCAAACACTGTGACAAACTTAAAATATCCATAAAATCGGCCTAAAATCTATGTTGACTAGATTATAAGAACGACATTGCATGCTTATATGAATCAACACTAATGAAAAATATGTGTCTAAAAGTTTATTTTGAAGGGCATAGCTTTTTGCTCTGGTTTTACCTCTGATCAAACTCTGAATCAATGATAATCTAGGGGAAATCAGCAGTCAAAAGCAAGCCGTTTTGGAGTGATTTTGATTGATGTGGATGGATCTATAAGACGTCCTCTATGGACTTTGTTTGTGCTACCTGGTCTTGTGCCTCTGTAGTGGAGTGATGTGTCTTTCCTGGCCAGGGGATTTCCTTTTTCCAGAAGCACTCAAGGTTATTATTGTGGAGGAGGATCTGAGCTCTGCAGCAACGCCTGTTTGAAGTTCCCCACAACATTTTACGCTGCTCACACTCCCAGAGATCACAGCGAGAGCAGCCATAACCGTGAGCCCATTCACTGAAAAGTCAATCACATCGTCTCATTTCATTTGATTAAAGTCTATTTTAAAAGGTTAAATTCATCATGATAGTTGTGTAAAGTGTCTGAATCCACTTTCCACCTTTTACATATTTCATAATGTGATTACGGTTGGAATGCAGAGATTTGAGCATAACATGTTACACTATTGAGTCATGTTGATTCCTCTGAAGTGGTTGTCTGCGTTGGCTCAGACTCTCTGTTCTCCAAAACAACTGAGACTCAAGCGGCACGCTTGGATCACTTGTGCCTCTTAACTCGCCGGGGCTTGTTCATGTTTAGCCCTGTGATTAATACAATGTACCTATGTAGGAGTCACAGATTAATGTACTGTATGGCAAAGCCCTGTTCAAACTCTGTGCAACAATCTTATCAAAGAGATGTCCTGTTCACAATTACTAGACTTAGCAGAAAGAAAGTTTTTTATTTTGTTTGACTGCCCCACTAGCTAGCCAATCCCCACAGCATGCCCCCCCCACACTGTTAGCTCTGTCAGCCCCGTTGTCGTTGTTTACACTGTATGTGTTTTAAGCACCGTTAACTGGTTCATCCGCCGCCATGTTGAGAGATGTGTGGAGGCAATCCCACAATCATAGATACACTCTGAATTTGGAATTGAGCACAATAAAGCCAAAAAACTAAAAATATGTAATAAACAACAGCATTAGATTGGTAAAATGGCGGTGGTATATGGATACAAATTACCTTGCATGTCATTATTTAAAAATATGGAGCAGTTGGTCACTGAGATAAATTGGCAGCAAAGCTAATTTGCTGCACCTTACGCAGCACTAATAGAGTTATGGTGAATCCCACTGCTTTTCTTGGCATGGCAGCATTCAAACACAGGGATTTGTCAGGCATTCATGCCAGCCCGGTTTGTTCAAGTCTATATGCTCGGTCAAACAAGCTATCCAGACCCTAACTACTCAAGGTCAATGAACCAGCCTCAACCAATCTTCTCTGCCTCAACCAGCTAGGCAGGGTAGGCCAAGAAATGCATTGGGATTACACGTACTAATATTACCTCCATGTTGTGGTCCCATTCATTTTGCTCTTAGTCAAGTTGCTGAAAAATGAAAGTATCCTATCGACTTGAAATGTAGGGAAATACAATGTGTCATTATCCTGTAATCACCACTTCTGGCCACAGCAAACGCTGTTCTGCAAAGAAAGTTACATAGTCTTGCTTTAACCGAATAACCCTTACCATACAATGGAATTGCTGCAGTAATCTCAAACCACAAATCACATCACAACCAAATTGCATTTGACGGGAATATATTTCAGCATAAAACGTTATTGGTTTGACTGCAGCCTCGTCTCACATTAAGCTGCTCTCAAGCAGAAAAATAATTAAAACAAGGTCTATTTGTCTTAGATATTGATCTCTATTGATCTCCTGTAGACATTACTGCATCATTTGTTTGGTGCAGTGCACACACTGAGACACACTAAAACTATTTAAATGACAATTTGAAAGCTGCATCAGTTTTGGCATCCCGCTGCAGCCTCCGAGCCTCTATGCTGGATTACGCTGTCAATCAAGCTGTGGAAAAAATGTCCTAAGTGTTTCTGTTATTACCTCAGATCAAGCAGTCGCTGTTTTGAATGAGAGGATAACAAACAACATCCTTTCGAGCCTGTAAGAATGTTCTGTGGTCACAGCCAGGAATAATTAGTGGTATTCTGCAGGTTTTTGGACTTTGGCCAAAACCTGGCATTTCATCTGCCACTGAGAGCTAAACGTATATTGGGTTCAAATAAGATGAAATGGGCAATAGATGTGCAAGGTTTCACGGTAAATTCTTCTTGCGTATCGTTTTTCCCTCCCATGTCTTTATGTCGCTCGCTCTAAGCCCTCTTTTCTCTCTTTCTCCCCTTGTTTTGTTATTTTACCTGGAGGTGCAGGTGTGAAAAGGTGAGGCCGTGGAAAAACATTCGATTCCGTACGCTTGTCATGAAGGAATCCATTGACTGACCTCTGCATCTTGGCACACAATGACGAATGGGTTTGCAATTTTCCGCCTGACTGAGGGGCAACAAAGCACATTTCCACTTTCTTCGGTAGGCAGTGAGAGTACAGTCTTCTTCTATGGTGCTCTTCAACCAGGCAGTGAGCAATACACATCGCTGGACTCCTTACTTTGGCTGCTCTCACGATCAAAATAGACAATTACACTAGGTATGAACTATCAGGACACAATGACTTCACACAGTGAGGTAATCTGTTGATGAAGAAAGGAAGGCTTGTTTTTCTTGCCTAATTCTGTTTTGTATGCGCATCATGTATAAATTGATCAATTGTGTATATATTTACATTATATTTTGTGGCTAAAGGCGGGCTGCAGAGTTGCATTAATGTCCTGTATTGGAGTATGAGAGTTGGTGTTAGTGTTATTTTGCAGCACGTCTTTCATTAGTTGTCTGCTGCAACAGACTTTTGTCTCTTTTGATATTTAGTCACTGGGCAGGAGCTGACTGGTTCCTTCTCAATAAAATAATGTAATCTAATCTTTACTGTGAAAATACATCTGTCATCTCCCCATAATAATGTTTTCAGCTTCTTTTCCCCCCCTTTTCATTAATGCACAAGCGATTATTATATTGATTAAGTGTTAATAACACCATTCAGATCTCAAAAACCTCCAGCTCATATGTCATTGTCTATCTGCACACAGTTTGTGTTGCACTTCCCTGTGGGATACATCAATCTTGTTTATGAGTACGCTGCATCGCTAACGACGGCTGGTAATTCCACGTTGCTAACCAGTGTTTTCACTGCTGATTAAATTGCTTCCAAAGCCTACAAGAATGTTTAAAGTAGACGCTATGGAAATGAACCAATTGACCTTTTTTCTGACCCTAAAGATCTCCACGCCCTGTGGGAGCAGAAACTCTCAGGCGGCACCAGAGTCGCAAAATCAAAGGGATCTATGCTGTTATTAGAGACCTACTGCCACTCCTCCAGCATGGCCTGCACACATGTGAGAATATCAAACTATTTTTAGAACATTTGGCCGGATTTTATGGCCTTTCTTAGTTTGATTACTGCAAAAAAAATAACATAAACCATAACATATAACCAGTGATAAAAAAAAAAAGCGATTTGTTTGTGTGCTGTTTGTGTCCGGCCGAGCAGCCCAGCAGGGCGTTTATGTCCTGTAGGGATAACCTGTCATGGCGCTGAGAGCCTAATTGATGCCTCATGCTTTTCAGGGGGCAATTATAGCGCCCAAATGTCAAGACCTAATTTGTGACTCTGTAATGTGGACACATGGGCCAGAGGAAGGGGTGACACGGCTGCTCCGCAGGGACTCACACATTGGTTTGGTCAGCAGATGTGAGGGGCTGGGGTGGATGAGACGACTTCCCAAAATAATGTGTTGGGTTCCTTTTTTGGTGAGATAAATGTTTCTTTGCAATGCAGACAATTATTCTTTCTTCTTGGTCTATATGTACTGGGATTACCTTCATCAGTGGTAAAAAACAAAACAAAAAACAAAACATTTGTATTGTCAGAAACATGTAGTGACCTATATATCAAAAGTAAAAATATTCATTAAGCAAGAGGGCTTTTCATATATACAGTATATAGAAAATATAATAATCTTATATCAATAATGGATCAAATTACTACATAAAATGTTGACTTATTGAACTTTAAAGTAACTAGGAACTGTAGTGTAATACCTCTTAAGTGGTACTAAAGCAAATATAAGCTTTTTCATAAGTATAATATTTTTGTGAACCTAACACACAAACTTCCTGTCGTGAATATTTCAATAAATTGAATGAAAATGTTTTCTTGTTTTATCGACCAGAGCTTTACTGTCAGAGGATAACACATATACTCAATTTGAAACCAAACTGTCAGAAACCTGCTATTACCTGCTATATCCCAGTATGGCTTCAGTAACTTCAGTCATGGACCACTTGCCTCCCGTCTCCAGCTCTGTGTGCTGTAGAGGCTTCAGATGCTTCCTCCAGATGTTGTGTGGTCAGATCCGTCTCTGGCAAACGCACCACGAGTTGTTCACTATGTGCCTCATTACAACTGAAAGACTAAACTCTGCAGAAATGACAGTGCCCCAGCTTCTTCTTTTCTTCTTGTCCCCCAAGACACCTGAACATCGTTGTTTTCTCCTCACGTCTCCATGGTGACACAAACAGAGGAGCATATTTTCCACTGGAGCTGACAGCTTGCGATGTGGAGTGTCAGTAAATCAGGTATGCCGCTCTAATTGGCGCTTATGGAAGGCCGACCGCAAAATCCTCTCAGCTTTGACACTAAAAAGGATGGAGCTTGACCGGCGAGTGTGGAAGATGATTTTGTTTTTGGTTGAATGGTATTTGGGACCCCCGGCTATAGATTTGACCAGAAGGCCTCTCTCTGGACTCAGATGGAAGCTCAAAAGTATCAAGTGGATAACGCTATACTTACACTTCTGCTGTAATCCCTATAAACACACATGCAGCTCATAATTTGTGCGCACAGCAATTTACTAAGGAATAAACAAACAACAAAGAGCCTGAAATCAATAGTTGCAGGATTCAAATGACACAAAGCTGCAGACAACCATCCCTGCGCAAACACACTCTTAGAAGTGGCCTCGGCTTTGGAGCAACAGGTGAGCTTCTCGGCAACTCCCCTGCCTTCCCCAACGCAGCCTTCTAAATATAGAAATTATGCTCTCTGATAATTGGGGGCAGACAACAAAGCCGGCTATATTTCCACCCTCCACCTCCACCCTCCTCCTCCTCCTCCTCCTGAGGCTGCTAAGTCATATCCCAGCTGACAAACAGCAGGCCTGAGATCAGAGTGTGGGAGCCTGAGTGCTGAGGGAACACCTGCGCTGTCTGACTGGACTGTGAGGAAAGACACACAGAAGATCACTGACGTCCACACCTGCCCGTGGACCCATGCCATAAACACACACACACTTGATTGGGTTTCCTCGAGAGCCCTTTAAGGCCGCCGCTGAGGAGGTGATGAAAGTCAGCGAGCGTCCGTTAAGCGTGTGAGACGGCCCTCCAGAGTGGGTGCGGATGAGGGGTTTAAGTGTTTTCAGCGAGTAGCCGCGGACCACCTGGAGGAGGAGGAGTAGGGGGGGGGGGGGGGGGACAAAAGCATCTCAGGGCCAGGAAGACTCCAAAGAAACATCAGTTAAACAAGTGCCAAGGAGCACTTCTGGGCGTCAGGTATCACATGTCAGGATTTCCAGCGTGTTTAGAGGGATGACCTTCAAAATGTCAGGGGGTTAGGGGTTCACGCTATTAGATTTGCACAAGGCCTGCTTTTCATGGGCACAGGTCTTTGCAACGAGGAACAAAGCTGCCGGTCAAAGTCATGGACAAACTACTGCAGCGACACGCTATTTAGCTCGGCAGGATGGGATGGAGCCCAGCAATGGAGCGCGGCCCGGTCCATCATTTCCACGCTTGTTAACTTTTCTAGGAAGCTACAGAAAGACGAGCGATTGACAGCATCTTTCCAAAAAGCAAGCACCAGACTCTTTCATGTTGCGATAGGCTCGCGTGTGTTCAGCTTATAATACACTCCGGGAGTGCTGTCATTAATCGACGACAGAAGCGCGTTGATGTTCAAGGCGTGCAGTTGGGAAAGTCCCACAGTATCACACTGCAGACAAGAGGGAGTTGGCAGCCGGGTTGGCTCCCTGTATCGAGACACCCCCACTGGCTCGCCATCACACACACGCTGAGATCACAGGCCCAGCTTTCATGCTGCGACACAGACCTTCCCCCCAGCCGTGGAGGAAACAGATATGCAACAGTGGCTTTTCAAAAAATTATAATTCAGCTGCCTCGTCTCTCCTCACATCCAACTACAACATACTTTTGTTGCTCTTCTGTTGTTGGGACAGTAAGACAATCTTAAATCTGAAACACAAAGAAACAGAAGCTGTTTGAAAGCATGAGAATAAGAGATGAATGTATGGTTTTATAAGACATTTAAACAAGTCTATCATCCTCAAACTGTCAGCACAGGTCCCGTAATCCTTATCGCTCCGATCTCCACACAAAGTTGCCGGACCCGAGCTAAAGGTCAGATTTTATTTGGCCCTGATCGTGTTGTTGCATGGCCTCTAACATTCAGAGGATTCTGGGCGGAGGCTTTGAAGTTTTATGCGCGCATCAATTCTACGACCCCTCTCTCGGCATAATGGTGTCCATAAAGAAAGACAACATTGGTCTCGTAAGCGGGTTTATATGTTTAAACTCTAAAAGACCAAGGCAACCGATAAAGTCACCTTTTCTAAATGTTGCTGTTTTAAAAGTAAAACGTGGGTTCTTTAAATTAACATTGGTTATACCTTCATCTCGGATCATATAGGCTAACAAAAAATAAAGCATTTTTGATCACATTTTGAGCAATTTATTGTTTGTGTTGTCAGTTTGTGGACTTCAGATTCCTCCTGGAACACAAGTGACAGTAGTTTGGTGTGAATTAAAATGCCATCATAACAAAGATTCTTTAAAAAATGGATTCACAGTTGCTATATCTCAATAAAATGCATTCTTTTTAGATATTTTCCAAATGTTGCCATAATGTTTAATAATACAGTTTATCACTAGCTGAGCCTTTTCTTTCAGAGTAAAAGACATAATGGTACAGTGTCTCAGTCTTTATATAATCGATACAGTTTCTAGTGGTTTTTTCTATATTGCATGTATCTAACTGGAAAAATATATTCTCAAATAAATAAATATAAAACATAAATATATGTATCTAAAATGAATAAATAAATTGTTACATCTTTTCAAACAGGTCTGGACACAGGTAAGACAACCAAAAAACTGAATTCCTTCAAACACCTTCTGAACAAACAGCTTTCTGACACAATACCCAGATTAAAAGTACCATTTCAGTACAGCAGTAAAGATTCCCAGGGACTCGGCTGATATCCCCATCTGACCAGCGGAGATGCTCCCTGATCGCTCAGCTCCGTTTCCCATTCCTCTCCTATTCCACGCAGGTACTTTTTAGGGTTGTCTGTAACAAACAGCCCCCTCATGCCGAGCGTGCAGACATTCTAGCCCGTCTTCCTGGCTGCTGAGAGATGGCCCATGCATTCCTACAAGAGGCCCCGGTGCCTTTATCCCTGCAGGTCGGGCTGCCGTCCGCCAGCCTGCACGGGCCACGTCCCTGCCTGCGTCCCTCGTCTCTTCTCTGCTCCCTGCCTGCAAAGGGCTTAAGCAGCTATTCCTGAACTGGACTGGGCCTCCAGGCCTCAGCTGTGTCCCAGGATATCCCTGTACAGCTCTGGCACACGGTCAGGGTCCACAGGCCTGGGCAAGAAGTGTGTAAATTTCTGGTGCCGCCTGGATTTAGTCCCGTCCCTGGGTGTCCCGTCTTTGTTTAACGCCACAAAATAACGTGTCCCTTTGTCTCCGTGTTTGTAGAGGTTGGAGGAGTATGTGTTGTACCAGTTCTCCTCAAACTGCTCCTTGAAGACACACTCAGCTGTGAGCTTCTCCTGAAAGCAAAAGAGCACGACATTAAAAGTAGTCCCGACTTGTGATGCATGTACAGAAAAACATGAGGCACATTTAATTATTTTTTAAAAAAGTATATTTTTGAAAATCCTCCTCCAAATATGAAAACTGAATAAAAGCCTGGTGGGTCAAAAATGAGGATTTCGGCGACATGAATAAGCAAAGCTGGTACTTACTGATCCATACAGCTCTCCTTTGTCGTTCATCCCCAGATAGAGTCCACTGTCCACACCTCTAATGCTTATCAACCCAACGGCAAGGCTTATGAATTCCAAAATACCTGGAGAAGACAAAAACAGTGGTTCAGTACAGACTTTGACAAAGATGAAAAAATATTACAAAAAAATAAAATGTATTTTATTGACACAATCAATTCGTCTGATGTTTTAAAATGAACAGAATATTATCATAATATTGTTATTTGTATCATTCTTATTCACTATATTATTGTTGCGGATTCTTTTGACAGTTATATAAAAGTATAAAATATAAGTTGGCCACTTTCTATATTTTGCCTCATATTTTATATTTATATGTCAAATATGTTTACCAGAACGACTGTGGTCCTTCCTCGTCCCCTGCACCGTGCCGTCCGGAAGTATTTCCAGATGAAACCCAGTTCTGCAGTATAACTGTCTCCTCCTCAGGATCCCTTGGAGGTGCGTTAAATCCGCCGCGGTGCTGCGGGAGAGCCTGTCCCCAGGTAGGAGGTGCTCCCCGAGGAGCGTCGGACTGTCCCCGAGTGGGGTCAGGAGGAAATGGGACCCGACCTGCGTGACACCATCGATGCCGTGCAAGACGCCTCCAACTTCCCCCAAAACAGCAGCAGCAGCCATCGCGTCAAAGCTCAGCGGGTAAAGTTCAGCGTGGAGGTCCGGAGGGAGCGCTCGTGCGTGGTGGACTACCTGGTTGCCACTGTCACTTATTGCATGTTTACGTCCACCTCACTTAGCGCGTGCACCCGTTGCGCAAGGACAAGCGGATTCTTCTTTCTGACATGAAACACTCACCGCTGCTGCCTGCGCCGATTTCGACTCTCTCTCTCCCTCTCTCTCTCTCTCTCTCTCTCTCTCTCTCTTCTTGCTTTCTTATTTCACCGATGCGCCTTCATCAGCTGGGGGGTGGGCTGCAGTTGCTGCTCAGAAAGCCCTCATGTTGCATACCTGTTCGCGGCGTGCTGAGTCGCTGGAGCCGTGGAGGAAGGACCCGGCAGAGAGGATCCAGTAGTTAAGTGCAGAATAAACGCTGCAGTGCAGGTAAAAGGAGCTCCTGGAGGTTTATGCGCTCAAAGTGGCAGGGGTGGCGAGGCAGGTGCAAAACCACAGGACTAGTAATGGGCGGGGCTGTCACAGCCCAGACGTGCCCTGGCAAGGATTTTTTTCCTTCTCCCGGGGCATAAATAGGAGAGAGAGAGAGAGAGAGAGAGAGAGAGAGAGAGTTGATGGCGGGCTGTGGTAAACTGAGCACCTGCATCACTTTAAATTCAAATAAAACGTGTAAACACAAAACAACGTGACACTTTAAATCAGCTCACGAGACGTGAGACATATTTCAGGTGAGTGTTTCCATAATACTTGGTGCGACGATTTCAACATTTCCCTTCGCTCTCACGAGTTTTGACGATCCCGTAATCCCAGAGCGACTTGAAGTACCCACGGCACGTCTCGCGAGCTCGGAGCAGCAGGCGGCTCTGCTCTTTGCTGCGCGCGTGCGTGCGTGCGCGCGCGTGTGTTATCAGTTACGACACCTCAGTGTAAACAGCCATGGCTGCCCTGCGCAGGCTTATCCCTCTGCTCACTAACAGCGTAGGAGCGGGCACGCTCGCGGCTCGGGGACAACGAACAGCTTCCTCGAGGGCGACAAAAGCGCTGAAAGTTGTCGCGGCTGCAGCGTGCGTCACCGCCGCGGCCGGAGCTGCGTACTATTACCGCCGCTCGTTCGCCGGGAGACGCTCCGGGTTGAAGAGCCATGTCGAGGCTCGGCTCTTTCATCTGGCGCTGCCATCGGTGTCTGCCACCGACAAGGTACAGTGGGACGTATGTCAAGCGTCAGTGATAACGCTCAGGTCACGTCGCCTCTACTGTCGACGAGACAAACGCTTCACTTTACATTTCATTTGCGTTGTTGTATTTTTTCGTCCTACACACAGTAACGAACGGAGCATCTGCCTTTCCATCTGATTAGATCTTCTCGTGCACGTAAAAACTACAATAACGCTAATGTGTCGTCAACATAAGGAGCTGTCCCCGACGTTTGGTGCTGAAATGGCAAAAAACGGTCAGAGGCGGTTCTCAGATCACGTGACCTAATTGCTTACCCATAAGTGAGGGTGTTGTCTGCTTTCTCTAAATATACATTTCGCATTATTCATTTTTACCATAAGAAAATGAAGACAAAATAGGTATTTATACCGATGTATACATTATAATGTAATTACTTTTATTAGGGGCTGGACAAAATAGCAAGAACACTTGACTGTGTAATATAATCCAATATAACATTGGCCATACCGGTGGTGTTGCTGGTGCTGGATTTAAGAAAGATGCTCCTAAATAACACATACACACTTACACTTACACATATATACAAAAAAAGCTTTTGAATAATTGATTAATCGTTTAAGTCGTTCCAGCTTCTTTCCCGTTTGACGTTATTGTAAAAAAGGATTTTCTTTGGCACAATATTACCTACTTCCAATTAAATTAATTAATCAAAACAATATTATAGATTAATCAAAAATTAAAATAACCATTATCTGCTGCCCTGGAGACCAGGAAATATTGGCACATTTTATTGTGAAATGTGTTACCCGATCAAAGTGCTGTTGATACATGTTCTTTCAATTGATTAATCAATTACTTAATGAATCATTCCAACACTGCAGGTTTTGCGTCATTATGATGATTCTTTGCACTCTATCAGGTGTTCACGTTATTTTGTCCGCCCTGAACAATGTGTATCTGATGCTCCTTAATAGCCTACATACTAGCTCAAGCAAGTATCTGAGTATCTTCAGCTCAGACACGTGCTGACCTTGTTGACAGGATTGTAATAGATCACAGGGTAGGTAAACAAACAAGTAAACCTTGTCTGCTTCACACACCTCGATCAGAAGATTCCTTGTTTCTTATGTGCGGGTTGGAGGGAGGACAGCTCGACAGGCCGCAGGAATCCAGGGACACAGGAAACTGGACACTGGGGCTTGGTGGAGGGGCTGACATCTGATGAGAGGTGGGGGTGGTTAGAGGGGGTTTAATGGTTAAGCAGAGGAGGGGGGGGGGGGGAGGGGGCACACATTCCCTGGGTGTTTGCTCTGTGCCCAGTGGAGCTGGCACTGTGCCACGTGACAGAGAGATCCACTCTGTCCTCACCAATCCAGCCTTCTGATCTGGCTGGGTTTGAACAGTTGTAGGGACATTATCTGGTGCACAGGGTTGACAAATATGGCTGACATAGCATGCACCCCATTTCTGAATTAAAGCACGGGCCTCTTTGTTGTTCCATGTGAGCGAGGCTTTCCGTGACAAGAAAAGCTGCCATGGATTTCATAAAGAACACCTTTCAGACTGTATTTCTCTTGGCATGATTTTAAATTTTTCCTGATATATGCGTGTGTGTGTGTGTGTGTGTGCGCGTGTTTGCAGGCCCGCACCTATGGTCTGGATGATGGAGATGTGTACATGTCGTCCTATGAAAACAGATTCCGCCTCTTCAGTTCGGTGGAGTACGAGGGCCAGCTCTACATGACGCCACTCAGCTTCATAGAGTCCGTCACTTCGAATGAACCCAAGAGTGAGTGCACTCCTACTACTCAGCTCCTTCCCACAATACTAAACATCTTCTGGTGGAAGGGAGGAATCATTACTGATGCTAGGGCTGAACAATTAATCAATTAATCTATTGACAGAAAATATAACAACAAATTTAACAATCAATTAACTGTACGAAAATGTGAGGGTTTCTCCGTTTTTGTGACTTTGGACTGGTGATCTGACCAAAACAACTTGATAACGTCAACAAGGGCTTTCTGAGGGATTTTATTTGTGTTTTCTGTCATTTTATAGATCAGACAATTCATCAATAATCAGTAATCAATAACAACAATAATCCTCCACACATCTGAAGAACCTTGCAAATCAGAATGGTAATGCATTTGAAAGTGAAGGAAAATATTGGCATTGTCTGACACATAATCCTCTCACAAGAGGAAACATCAACAGAGTCTCTGGACCCTGATTTCTCAAGTTCTTGAGTGCCTAAGAAGGTTCCTGGGTTCCTGGAAGAGTTCCTGCGTGGAACCAGGCTAATTCATTTTGTCTACAAAGGCAGAGGACACAGTCTCTGATGTGATCACATTATTTCAAGACTTCAAAATTACTTTCTTTTCTTTTTTTAGTGCCCAAAATTAGTTTAACACTTTTGCTATCATCAATCGTTTTGTAAGGGAAGGTGGTGGTTCCCTTCCTGAAGACTGCCAGTGTGCTGCACTGCAGAAGCTACACTGCTTCTCTAAATCAGCCCCATTTGTCAACTCCATTTGCCTAATTACACTTCCGTCAAGTCATCAGAATAATTACTTAGAACAAATAAAAAGCCCTGGTGTTTTTCTCCTGCAACGTTGCTTGTTGCTGAGGGCCTGTGAAGTGTCATCATCAGACAATAAGTTGCGGCTTGCAGAGCCTCAGTCATAACACCTGCATAAAGATAGGCATCTTTCCCAGCAACCCCACTTTTATGGCTCATTTATGTGGCAACAAACTCGCAGAGACCCAGAGAGACCAAACGACTCATGGATGCCATAAATGTAATGATAAGACATTCGGATCACTGCGATTGATTATGGTGGCAGGTGTGTGTGTGGCCTGCTGTAATGTTTTGGACATGTCTTCAGTGGAATCTAATGAGGGCGGTAAGTAGGGGGCACTGTGTGTTAGCATACCATGTGCCATTGTTCTATAATGTGTTGTAAAATAGCCGTGATGGTGTTTTATGGTTATACTGTGGCTGTAAAAAGAGATGTGTTTCTGAGAGGATGGTGGAGTTCTGTCCATTTAGAAGTGGACCATTAGAGTCAAGTTCTGTAGTGCCATGTCAATTATTCATATCAGATCCATAGCGTATGTTTTTATGAAACAAAAAGTGAAATTAACAAATACATGCTCACATTGAGGAGATACAAGCTCACAAACTTCTCACAGCAAGCCATCACTTGGCAATCATAATCCCATCTTTAAGCACAGGCTCTAAAATGTGTCAGTGGAGGGTTATTGTCACCGTTATCGATGCTGTTTCCCGGACGTTTTTTTCTTCTTTTTCCCTTTTACAACACCTCCATCTTATCTTCGGCTTTATTGACCATCGGAATGCGTTCACCGAGACGTCCACATAAACACCTGTTTTCACTTTTGTTTCCCGGTTCTATATTCTTAATATATAATTCACCGTTGAAATATGTTAGTCGCCAGCGGTAGTCAGATCATTACATCAGGAAAGGTTTTATTGCCACACTGTAATAATAATCTACTATGGTAAAAGTTTGGCCTTCAAAACCTTTTACTCAAGTAAAAGTATTATCAGCTAATGTTGATTCAAGCATCAAAAGTCATTGATCAGTGAGTTGTTCCCTGTCTTTATTAATATCCCCATTATTGTGTTTTACTGCTGTATATGTTTTAACTCCTTTATAAACTGATGACTAGTTTACTCAACAGATATGCATCATATTCTATAAGACCATCACTCTGTTTGTGGCGTCGCTGTCGTGTGGGAACCGCGTTTCCCTAAAACGAGTTTCCCTTTTCACGAGCTTTCTGCTTTGTGACGATGCATTCCAAGAGGCTTTTTAAAGAGTTTATTTCGCTGAAGAAGTAGAAGAAAGAATTTACTCAACCAATAGCGGTTCATCAGTTTATAAAAAAATATTATAACATTTTCTTTTTACTGTTCAGGAAAGGTATGAGGAAGTAGGATCTGAAATATAACTAAAGCTCAGACAAATGTAGTGGAGTAAAAAGAACAACATTTTCCTCTGAGCTGTCGTGCATGAGATGTATAAAGGGGCATGAAAAGTAAATACTCAAGATGTGAGTAACTGTTGTAAAAGTCTGACAGCTTGCACTAACTGTGAACCTTGTTTCGTTTAGGTAGAAGAGCATGGAAGTCCCTCACAAAAAAGGTGAGTTGTTCTGTCATCAAAGCCCTTGTTGCTATTTAACAGAATCTCTTCATCTGTGTAAAACCTCTGTAATTACGGTAATGCCAACACACATTGCATTACTTTGTGATTACTCTGGGTTTAGAAATGAATGAGTGATTTGGGATTTTCTTCTATTCGGTCAGGACTTAGACAAGATGCTGGCTGATACCCCGCCTGTTTGGAAAGGATCATCTAATTTGTTCAGAAATCTTCGTGAACGAGGTGAAGTAACCCACTCGATCGGCTACGGCTCTACACAAGCACCCATTGACTTTAAGTAGTTCCCCTTTATGCTTTTATTTTTTAAAGGCCGTGTCCAGAGTGTGCTCTGGTGGTGCGTGTCAACCTCGTATATATTCCAGAGCAGTGAGTGCGTTGTAAATACTATCTTATCTCTCCATCGCAACATGATGCAGATTTATTCTCAAGTAACCTCTGCATGGAATGCCCCATTTATTATTTACATAATGATCCTACGCGCTTTCTCGAATAAAACATGCAATAAGTGTAAAGTTTCCTGGAAGGAACTATATAATTTTGTACAAAGTATTGGGAAAGTGGGACATTCCTTTGACTAAGTTGTTAATTTAGTTTTGAAAGCTTTATTTATACATTGCACTGTATTTAGCGTAACAGGCATCTTTAAATAAATCTAGGTTACACTAGCAATTAATAGAAATAATTAATTTAACAACTTCTCTATTTTCCCTATAATTTATAGCAAATTGCAAAATATTTTTGGGGATATTGGAAAATATTCTAAACATATGGATGTAAAATGGCATAAAGTTTGCACATTTTGCATCACAATGAAGACTGTTAGAGATGAAGCAATCAGATCAGAGTCATTTTATCAAGTTGTTGACTATATCCATTTTAAACTATTTGGCATCCAATGCACTAGGAGAATCTCATTTGACTTTAAGGTGCTTGTGAAATACGACTGCACTCTTCACCTGCAAACTACGGTTCCTAGCATTAAGAAAATGAAGTTGTTAGAGTGAGTGACGATCTTTTTAAATTTGCCCACCTGGGCCTGTGGCCTGCCGCTCAGAATGCCATACGAGCCAGTGGAGCATCAGATCTCACTGTTCTGCTCTCTCCTCTGTTGCTTTAGTTAAGTGCCAATGCTGGGATTTGGGGCTTTTAATCCTGCTGTTAAACGTTGCGGCTTTGTCAGGGGGGAAAAGGACTGGATTGATCTGCGAACAAAGCGTCGCTTTGGAGAATGAGGGAGCCGTTTGAACCCGACTATGTCGAGGCATGTCCCACCGGCCACCCCCCTGATCACCACGGACATTATGAAGCCTAAGAATGGCATTGGATTACATCTCCGGGACTGCCACTCTGTATGAAGTGTTGCTGTGGAATTCTTTGTATTGTCTAACAACATCTACTTGAGCTCAGAGGCTGAGCTGCAGGGAGGAGGAGGAGGAGGAGGGGGCTCCCTCCAGGAGGGTGAAGGTGTGTGGTATTGGTGAAACAGGGCTGGAATCTTAAAAGTTTTTTCTCTCTCGTCGACCCATTTAAGCTTTAAAAGGCTTTGAAGCCAGAGATCTGTTGTCAGTATAAAGCCGTACCTGCCAGACGGAGAGAGCTGGGATGACAAGAACTTTTTTTTCTTCAGATGAACTTTGTCTAATGGCATGCATCACTAATTATCTTTTCACACCTCAGTTTGAACATGTGTTTCAAAAATGACATCTTTGTTTGCTAGTTTAGTTCTCCCCCCCCAACCCCCCCCCCCCCCCCTTGCAGCAAACCCCCTCTGTACCTGAATTCTTTTCCCATAACACCCAGAGCAGTCACCCAGAACTATCTGCGCTCGATTCTCTATCTTCCCGAGCAAACAAAAGCTTGGGAATGCTTTCAGAGTCAGAGGGGAGAAGCCTCCCGAGATGTCTCCTGACACTCACTCTTCCCTTCTCCGTGTCACACAACAAAGGGAGCTGAAGGACACGACACAAAACCTGAATCGGCCATTCCCAATCAGTGACAGATCACTTGAGAATGTATTACACCTTGTTACCCAAACGCGATCAGAAGCCGTGGGCGCTAAATTTGTTTGGGTTTGTGTTCAGATAGGTCAGCTCAGTTGTAAAGCCTGTGTTTGTGTGAGAGGGAACACCAAGCATGAGGTAAAAGGCACCTTTTAAGATGTTATCAGTGGGGGCGAGAGGATTACTCTTGTCTTAAGGCGTGCACTGTTTCTTTGGATGGCTTATTCATCTCGGGCGCATGACTTTGAACATCTGTAAACACCCTCAGCTCACCGGTTAATGCCATCGGACACCGTCTTGTGTGGAAAAGGGGTCAGCTTAGCTTAGGTTTGTCAGCTTGACAATTGTTTTGTTCTTTTTTTCCCAGGTGTCATCAGCTACACAGAGTATCTGTTCCTGCTCTGCATTTTAACAAGCAAGTGTATATTTTAAATGAATCAAAGAGGATCATTTTGAAACATATTTAGAGATTACAAAGGTGACTAAGCATTGTAATTCCTTTTCCATTTGATTTCAGAGCCCCATGCAGGCTTCAGGATTGCTTTCAACATGTTTGATGCAGATGGGAATGAAATGGTGGACAAAAGGGAGTTCATGGTGGTGCGAGCCTCGTTGATATTCAGATAAAATGAAATGCATTTGATCCATCGTGTCATATTTTGCATAATCACTTTTCTTCTTTTCACCAGCTAGAGGAAATCTTCCGTAAGAAAAAGGTCAGAAAGGAAGTTGCCGAAGATGCGCAAAGATTTGCCATGAAGGTATGAGTTGTTTTCAAACCTTTTATGTATTAACAGCAGATCAACTTGGCAAGCGTAATGTAAAAAAGGTTCCTGCTAATTATGAACCAATGGAAGATTATTGCTAACTTTGCAGTGCCTCTTATTGTTTTTTTTCCTTCAGTTTTGTGGTTTTTAGTGGGGAAAAACCTTCTCACACTACTTGTCTGAAAAAATGCCAGACAAAGTTAGCAGCTAGCCAGCCAAAGGGTAGATATAGGTGGAGACTGAGTTGGTGTAGACTAGAACAGAGCTAAAAGAAGAGTGGAGTATTTATATTTATAAGGTGAAGGAAACGTGACTCTAAATCAATGCTCATGTTGCTCAGCGTCTGCTAGATGTGTAAACAAGTAACTGTTTGCTAACACTTCATATGCCGAGTCCTTTGAGCTGGGTCTGCTGCCCCCAAGTGGCCAAAGAAACTATCCATTTAAACCTGCATTCATTCATTTGGCCACTTGGGGACAGAGTAACAAACTGTTAATACAACAAGGACATATTATCACTGTATAAAGTTGATATGGCTCACATGTTTACACTTCAAGCAGACAGAACATTTGCATTTCTTTGGAGTTGTGTTTCTGCCAGCTGTCCAACATCCAGTCTTCTTTTAGCTGTTTGAGTCTCCACTAAGTCCTCAGGGAAATATCTGCCTCTTGAGGTAAATACGACGCCTTGTTCACCAGCGAGTTGCTCACTTTGTCCGTCTGCTGCTAAGTGATAAACAATGGGTTTATCAGAGCTTTGAAGGTTTTGGGCCGGAAACCAAAACACTGAGCTCAAGGAAGCTACACTGCTCCGTAGAGCTGACAGGGACTACAGAGGCAGGTGATTCTCTTTGGGTTCGTTACTACGAGTGACACCTTTTATATTACACACAGTCCTTTTAGCCATTGTTAATGCAGCTTAACATGGTTCTGAATCTTACATTTGAACGAATGTCAAACGTGACAGGGCTTTGTGTTCCTCGAGAGGACTCCGGGTGCACCGAGGTGAATGTGGTCATACAGGGTAAGACATGTCTGAGGCTTTCATCTCTTTAGGGCCGTTTTGTGCCGCATGCAGGTGGATGTAAACAGGCAGAGCTGAACAGAGCGATAAGAGCGACTCTTTGAGGTCTTATCGCACACACAACATGGAGGAGCTTACTCTGCCGGGACAAACGTTAGCATCTCTGGACGGTCTTGCATTAATCTGAAGCCCGTATAGCACATCAAACAGATCATTAGAATGGGCACTCTAGATTTGGAAACATAATGGTGCTTTTGCAAGAAGACAAAGTTGAGGGTAATGTCACATCATATAAATGTGATGGCTATGACTTGAAGAAAATCAATTGATGGCTTCAAAACTAATTTCCAACCATCTTCCTGTTCTAAAATACGCTGTGAATTATAAATGAATCTTCTCCCCCTGCTCCGTTTTTATTTCAGAGCCTGCAGCTGTACGGCCCATGCTCATCCCAGCCGCACAGTGTATGTATTGTCCTCTCTCCCTGAAGGAAAATGGAACTGTTCTGCTTGTTGCATATATTTTTGGCATGTTCTAAAATCTATTTTACGCACAGAAAACCGCTGCATGTGTGTCTGTTAACAGAAGATAACCTCAGTAGCACGATTTGAAATACACCACTGTGTAATTCAGCATTATCTGGTCTTTGTGTGTTTGTGTGTGTGTGTGTGTGTGTGTGTGTGTTTAGTGCAGATGATCCATGCACTTGCCTTTTGTCATCATTGAGCAAGAGATTCCACCTCAAAAAGCTTTTACCTGCAGAAGACTCCGTGTTTTATTTTTACAGTTTCTTGAGGAGTGGTATTTGGGCTCAGGTTACCTTTTGTGATGGGTTTGACCATGAAGATGCCAGTCAGAGAGGAAAACTGTGAAGAGCACTCAACACACACACACACACACACACACACACACACACACACACACACACACACACACACACACACACACACACACACACACACACACACTGTGTGACGGACCCGTCTGTTTGAAGACTTTACCTCTAGGTGTGTCTTTTTTGTTTTGATTCCTCCTGTCGTACTGGAGGTATCTTTCCAGCAAAAAGTTCAAAATCTAAATCTTTTCAAAAACACGGGCTTTCCCCGAGCATGCTCTAATTACAAGTGTTTCGGGATCTTTTCATGGGATGAGTTGAGTAACAGCGCGGTGCATTAAAGACTTCTGTAATTAGCTGTGGGATCACATTGTAAATCCCCCTCTCTCTCGCTGGTGAGAAGCGACGAGGAGCAGAGGAAGAGCTGTTTAATCAGCTGGCTCACATTCGCCCTCAGGCTTGAGAGATGAAAAAACAAGGAAGTTGATAAGAAAAATAAATATTATGAAATGAAGCAAGCCATACTTAGGAACACGTGTCGACGCCAGCTGGCTGTTTCTGGTTGGCTGTGTGCTGATGTTGCTTTTGAATGAGGTGATGTCGAGACTCGGGAAACAGGGAATAAAGAAATGATGGGGTGAGAAAACAGAATGAGAAAGAGAGGCAACGATGTGGTTCTGTTTAGGGAGTTGGAAATACTAGTTTTTACTCAAGACAGATTCCCTGTGATCTTTTCATTGCACATGACACCAATTACAAGAACATTGTTGTTGGTGGAGCCTCCGTGCAGCTGTAGTTAAAGTGTCTCACAGCTGGCGGGAGAGTGAAAACAGTGTGAACTGTAATAATGATAATGATCGGTTAATCAGAGGTCGGGAGCCTGACCTCATGGGGAAAATAACTTTTTTTGTTGCAGACAAATCTGCACAGTCATCGACTCTGAAGACTGTTTATCAGACATGGACGTAGTCGTCGTGACATCACCCATTGCTTTGTGGACTACGGTTTTGAAGTCTTGAGTTCGCCATTTTGTTGCCATTTAACGAAAGTGACCATATATGGGCCGTCGTGTACGTCTCTGGTAGCAACCTGTCAATCACAAGGTAGCCCCTGCTTAACGGTCTATTTTTCTCTAAATGCACCATCATTTACTAAATGAACATCTATAAACTGTTGAGACCATAAACTCATGTTACCAATATTTACTGAGGTAAAATCAACTGAAAAGTAGTCTTCTTTTCTCTGAGACTTCTAAACAACGGGACTTCTTTTTTGCAACCAGAGGAGTCGCCCCCTGATGGCCATTAGAGGAAATGCAAGTTTAAGGCACATCAGCATTGGGCTTCACTTTTCATAAGCGGAGGTTGCCGCCGGGTCTGAACACAAGAGTAGGCTAACGATGTCTGATAACTTGCATTTACCTCTCAGCTTCGCATCACATGATGACAACATGGCATGAATCACGCTTCGGCTCTCACGCCTTGCATGCTTTGGACATGTGTTAGCTGTGTTGGCTCAACGTCCTGCCAAGAGGCTGCATGCATGGCTGCAGAGCAGGCCCACGTCAGGGCCGATGGGCCTCTCAGATACACCGCTGTCTGTTTCTGCCCTACTGCCCCTCTGTCTCTGATGTTTTTTTGTTTTTTTTTAATCTGACTCTTCATCTTTTTTTCCAGTCTGTGCATCTCTGTCTTCCTGCCTGCCTCAGTGCGGTCCACGTTTTTCCGTCCATCTTCCTTCTCCAGATGTGTTTTGTCTTCTAACAGCTGTGCTTCAACTGCTGCCACAGGTTCTTGAAAAAGACAGCCAGCATGTGGAGGCCCGGGGCATGTGGGATGTTCTCAGACGTGGCACAAGTCAAGTTCTGTTTTCTGACCTCACCGAGGTAGCCATGCCCTCATCACTGTGGTTATACGGTCAATACTGGGAACCAGGTTATGACAGGTTATGTTAGCAAGAATAAATACTGACTAATTCCTCTGTAGCATGTTTGATGAATCGTGCATGGCACGTGTTTGTCGTGCGGAAACGCTGGCCCACTGTTTGGTTTCAGGCACGGTGAAAAATGAATCATTAACTCTTATTCGACAGCAGAATCTGGGTATGGCTATTAACTAACATCTTTGCTTCAAGCTTCTGGTGTGGTTAGATTAAGTCATTGTTAATGTTTACCTGGTGTTTCCATGGAACCCTCGTAGTTAGAAAACAGCTCATTCTGGCTGCTCAGATTGGGATTTTGTGCAAATGTACTCAATGTTTGGATAAATCATTGCCACATAAAGCTATGAGGAGTTATAATTAAGTTATTTCCCGTCTGTTAGCAGGTGAACGAAAAGACGGAGACAACGCTGCTGGTGCATTTCTTTGGGAAAAAAGGCAAAGCTGAATTGAAATTTGAAGATTTCTACGAGTGAGTAGAAACCCCCTTTGTTCACTGTGTGATAAATCAATACGTTCCCGAGAAAAGGATTATCTCACAGTGTAATGCCTCGGACGGACAAACTGTCAGTGTTTTATTTTTTTTTGAGACTTTGTTAAGTGTTCCTTTGTGGATGTGAGTTTGTGGTGGTGGCGTTATCTGTCAGCGGCCCGTCTCGCTCCTCCAGGTTCATGGACAACCTGCAGACAGAGATGCTCGAGATAGAGTTCCTCTCCTACTGCAAGGGCCTGCCCACCATCAGCGAGGAAGACTTTGCTCGGATCCTCCTTCGCTACACCAACGTGGAAGACGTCAGCGAGTATTTGGAGAACGTGCGCCACGGCTTGCCGGACGAAAAGGTGCGCCCTTTTCTGATTTGTCATCACATGTGATGACAGTAACATGCTAAAGCAGAGGCTTCTTCTTTCTCGAACACACACAAATAAAATGTTCAATTACAATTTGTGGTCTTTACGTGTTGGAGCTAATTGTCTGTCTGCCCAGTGATCAAACATCACTATACTTTTGACCAAATACCTCCATACCGATATTATGACAATATTCCATGCCTGATGATTGGTGCTTTTACAAACTATTTACGCAATGAGATTTTTTAAATAAATAATCAACAAGATTGTGGAAATAATGATTAAGCGGGTAATGGAAAGTAATAGAACAGCTAGAACAGTCTAATTTTAGAGATTTACTTTACTGCAATGCATCCTGTAAAACCAGGAAAAGACTTCTGCCACATTTAGACATTTAAAATCTACAGTAAGCCATTGTTTCACAACGTAACTTTCAGTGAAGTAACAAACTGTTGATTTTACTGTGTGTTTTAAATATAACTTGTTAATTATTGTGCTTCAGACCTCCTGCTAAGTCTTCATGTGTACCATACACACACGTATGCTACCTTCTCATCTAACGCCCAGACAGAAAGTCTGTTGAACTATTCTTTAAATTAATTTGTTACCTTTCATCGACTTGCACTCTGTCGTTTTGTGTGAGTGTGGGAGCATTTATTTATTTTAACCGCCCGCTGAATTATCTGTTGAGTGAAACATCCTCATTTTAAGCTTTGACTTGTTTTCCCTCTTGGCGCGCTGAAAAGACGCCTGCAGCTCCTCGAGTAGCCTGTTGCTAGATCTCCATTGACGATGAAGTGGGTCTCGTCGTGAGGGGCTAAGAGATATTTTATGGCCCTCGCCTTGTTAAAACAGCAAAGCGACAGCAATTAGTCATTACTCCGTTTGCTGCCTGTTTGGTGAGGCCCCCGGCGAGAGAAGGAGCTAGTAGCTGCGGGACGGTTGAGTGGAGATCAATGGACTCAGTGTTTGAGTCATCAGCCTAGCCTGAGATGTTTGGGGATTCATCACTTTTGTTGTTTTTGTTTATTCAAGTATCAGGTTAATCTGCCTTAGAAAAGGCTGCAAACGGGCCTGACCTCTTCCCAAAAGCTACAATCTTCCCCCCGCCGCTGACAGCTCAGCGTGTCCATACTGCGCAGGGGAAAATCCAGCAATGTATACTCTGTCTGTTTGGGTGTGTTATCTATCTGCTGGCTTCAAGGTCCCACTAAAGGATTCCCCCGCGGGATGAAAGGAAGCAGACGATGTGCCGGGTGAATCGTAGCGCGACCCTTTGCTGGAGTGTTGACACATGCAGCCGCTCGCTGCGTGCGGCACTTTACCGTTTTCTCGCATTGCATTTCAAAAGCTTTGTGTTTCGTGGATATAAAAAGGCGCCGTTTTGTTGTCGTCATCTCTTCGCAGGGAATCACCTTTGAGGAGTTCAGGTCCTTCTTCCAGTTCCTCAACAACCTGGAGGATTTTACCATCGCCATGCAAATGTACAACTTCGCCAACCGGTCCGTTGGTCAAGGTGAAGACTCACAGTCTGTAGTCACAATGCTTTCAAATGGTTTAGTTGTGAGGGAGTTTCATTCAAGTCGTTTCTGTAAATCAATCAAATGAGGCAAGCAAACCATCCCGGTGACCCACAATCTGTTGGATCTTATCTCAAGCTAAAGTAACGTAAATATTGGTAGCAAACGTCGGTAATAAAGACTACTCCCCGATCACCTGTTCTCCTTCCCTTCCAGAGGAGTTTACCCGCGCCGTCTACGTGGCCACGGGCATCAAGCTGAGCCGCCACTTGGTCAACACGGTCTTCAAGATCTTCGACGAGGACCGCGACGACAAACTCAGCCACAAGGAGTTCATCGGCGTCATGAAGCAGCGGCTGCACCGCCGCGGCGGGGTGAGGCGGCGGAGGCCACGTGTTGCTCTTGAATGACTCTGGAGGTCACAGAGGTGTCGCTGTCTGGACGCTGTCTGCAGCAGCACTGGCTAATGTGGATGACACCAGCACTGTTATCTTTATGAGCTACTTTGTAGCGTCAAAAAGAGGGTGCCACAAAGAGCTCACACACGGACACATGGATGTAAAGAAAAGTCAGATTCAACAGGGTGAAGGACAAAAAGGCCAATGTGGGTTGTTGCTGAGCACGACATACGGCTTTATTTCCAAAACAGAGTACTTAAGCAGCTATTAGCATCACAAACACCACCACCCTGTTCAATTACAGCTCTCAGTAAGCTCTAATTATGTCTCTTTATTTCTTAGGGTGCTGGTAGACTTAAGTTCCTCCACGCCACAATGTCTAAATTACACTCCTGACACGTTTTATTACTCAAACACATCTCAGTCGGCAATTAAGGATTTCTATGAAATTATACTGCCATCTAGTGGGACACCATGGCACTGACCATCTAATAGCATTTCTCTCTCTTTCTCCCTGACACACACACACACACACACACACACACACACACACACACACACACACACACACACACACACAGGGCGTCAGAGGGGAGGAGAAGTTCACCTCCTTTAAGTCCTGCATGAGGAAGGAGCTCTCAGGCAAATAGGTAAAGTATGTTCTCATCCCGTCAGCCTTCTTTGTTAAATGGGGCAACAATAAACGAACAAAGCTTCATGTGAGGTTGACAAATGTCACATGATTTGAGTTTCTAAACTGTGTCCCAGTCAGTCTGTTCACATGTTATTTCGAAAGGTCCCCACTCTGCTCGCCCGGAGCATTGAGTTACACTGTATTATTAACGCCTGATCAACTGCCACCAGATACCAGCTTAGGCCTGCACATGAGCAGTGAGCAGCGCACTTTAAAGCTGCATGTATAAATGTTTCAAAGGAAATGCACCTCCTGGGAGAGGGCTTGATAATCTTAGGAGAGGACTTGATCTGGATGTTTCTTGCAAACATGTGCCGCAATAAGAAAAATGTCTGTTTTGAGATTTTGAGAGAAAAAACAAAACAATGCTACCATTTTGCTTCATTATTTGTTTTATTTTACTATATGAAACTGTGGTGGACAATTCATATTTCACTTTGGTAGCATTTACAATTTCTGACGTGACTGAGTAAGTTATAGAGGGAGAGAGAGGGAGAGAGAGGAGAGAGAGGAGAGAGAGGGAGAGAGAGGAGAGAGAGGGAGAGAGAGGAGAGAGAGGGAGAGAGAAGAGAGAGGGAGAGAGAGGAGAGAGAGGGAGAGAGAGGAGAGAGAGGAGAGAGAGGGAGGGAGAGAGGAGAGAGAGGGAGAGTGAGGAGAGAGAGGGAGAGAGAGGAGAGAGAGGGAGAGTGAGGAGGGAGAGGGAGAGTGAGGAGGGAGAGAGAGGAGAGAGAGGAGAGAGAGGGAGAGAGAGGAGAGAGAGGGAGAGAGAGGAGAGAGAGGGAGAGTGAGGAGGGAGAGGGAGAGTGAGGAGGGAGAGAGAGGAGAGAGAGGAGAGAGAGGGAGAGAGAGGAGAGAGAGGGAGAGAGAGAATAACAAGAACAACATCAAAACAAGTCCTGAGAGTGAGGCCCCTTCCTCCCCCCTGGACCTCTAAGACTAGGTCTAAACATTTTTTTAAATAAACTTTCTGAGATTGTTATATAATCTTCTTCTAAAGCATTCTTTAAATTGGATAATTGCTGCCTTCTTGTAAATTGTTTCTTGCTTTGTACGTATTTTGTGCAGGTTTAAATTTGACCAGATCCATGCCCTTCAAAGCATGTGACTAAAAACAGTGTGTTGGTGAGCTCTTGTTGAAAGTGATGTGGGTTGAAGGTGAGCTATAGAACGATCATAACTTAAACGGTTTATCGTGATACAACAACGCATTACGTCCGTGAACTTACGATGGACACTTTAAATGTAAACACAAACAACAATATACGACCACAAACATTTGGGCCATCCACATCACAGTCACCACAGAAAGAATCAAAACACGGGAGCTGTGAGCGAAACCGACTGTGGCCCTGGTTACAGTTTATACCCATCTACGTTACTGTGGTAACGGGAATACACAACTCTCGCTGTCGAGCAGCTGATTGGCCGGAGCGCCGGAGGCTCGCGGCACATGACAGAAGTCACGTACTTCCAGCTCGCGGCGCTAACTCACAATAATATAGACTGACCCTTACAATGCTCGAGGAGGACTTGAAGAGAGCAGCTTATTCCTATTAATGTGTTATTTATCTAAGCATGTTGCGTCAGCCATAACCAGTTGAGATTTTATTGTAATATTATTGGTCTATGCATCTTCTACAGTACACCAATGATAATATTCCAACTAAAACATTATAGGGGTAAGGTGGTGTGTTTGTGTATTTATCCATAGTGTGAATACTCTATACTTTGTTATAAGATGCCCTGGAATCAACAGCAGCCGGTCAGACAGGCAGGTTTGCACTTCATCATCTTCATTTAAGTTTTAGGAGCAGGGTACTCGTACATATTATACAGCAGGATAAAGACACACATTCTGAATTTATACGGCGAATAAAAGATACTCCAAGGCATTGTCAAAATTTGTTGATAAAAGATGTCATTTGAAAATCCAATTTTGATTAATTGTTATATATATATATATATATATATATATATATATATATATATATATATATATATATATATATATATATATATATATATATATATATAATACAGACATTTACACTGCCATGCCATGATGGCACTTGACGTTTCAAAACAAAACGTGTACATTTCTAGTGTAGACCCTCGTTTTTATATTGAACGAAGGGCGTTGTTGGTATATTTACGTAAAGAGACAATTAGAGTTATGCTTTTTTAGGTCAAGAAAATAGGAGCTAAGTGTGCATGTGTAACAGCTTGGCATTCACAATAAATGGCCATTAAAACCCTGTTTTTCTTCCAATTACTTTAGTATTCAATAACACAGCGGCTACATTTCTTATTATAATGTCTGAACTATTGACGCCATACACAAATGAAAAGTAGAAATCTCAAGAATAAACAATAATAATACAAATAAAGGTGATCATATGGAACATTATTGTTAGAAAATGGGATTTACAATGGGACTCTTGTCTACCTGGGGGGTGATTTTTTTAGACAAATCTACATATGTAAAGGTACATGTGTGCTGGCATTACTTCTAGTGAAATGTGTAGATATGTGGGAGGACTATTGCTCCTTGCTACTTAAAAGCAAAGCATACAGATCCACAGCTGTGGTCACTGCAGAGGACCCAGATTTGTTTCTGCACACTTGCAGAACTGCCGCTGCACCCCATGACTGTTTGATGAAGAGGTGTACTGGTTTCTGTTTCCCTCTAGTCTAATGTAGTCTTGTTTCTCAGTATCTAATATGTAACGAATAATTGACTGCTGTTCTCTTGTGAGAACGAGATGATCCACAGTGCCAACACAGTGGGACGTGTATTCATCCTTCTCTCTCTGTGGTCTGTCAGCAGGTGGACATCCCATCATCAGCGCCCGTCTGAGTGGACGAGCGGTGCCTCATCTTTGCTCTCCGCCAGGGGCAGAAGGGTTAATGCATGCTGGAGAATCTTATTGCACTATGTTAGAAGCTTTTAAACGAACCGGGTGTGGAACAAACAGGATGTGGTCGGCCTAATGGGAAGCTGTTGCAAACTAACTAGTCTAATGTGAAGTACTCAGTTTGTCCAACTGCTTTTGCTTGCTCAGAAGATATTTAACTATTTATTGATTGTAAATATGTTTTTCAGTTTAAGATTTAAAACACTGAATATATTGTATTTATTTATTTATTTATAAGTCCAACATTGTCTTACTACTGCTCTGCCAGTGTGCGTTGTTCAGTCAGAGCCTCATTTTGTCCCGAGCTCCGTCCGGTTCAGTGGCGGCAGCATTGCTCACTTCGCCCTCCCAGCGGCTCTGCAGCCCCCTGCACGGATCAGCTCAGGACAGGCCTCCCCTCCTCCCTTTTCTCCTTCCTCCTCCCCTCCCCACCCCCTCCTCCTCCTCTCGCTGCAGCTAAAATCCTCCAGGATCCCCCAGAGCCGCAGCAGGCTTGAACAAACTCATTTCGTCTGTGGCTTTTTCACTGTTTAACTACAGGCAGCTAACAGTGTTAATCATTTCTGAGCTGGTCAAAGAGAAGTGCTATTTTCATGCCACTGGCAGGGATGACCTATATAAATAAATATGCAAAAAAGATTTAAGCCATGTGTTTGTTCCACTCTTGGGACTCTCAGCTTAAATTAGTTTTGGAGCAATACATTGAAATAACCTTCCCTTTATGCTCAAAGAAGCAATTACACTTTATCTTCTTTATAGAAATATACCTGTTCTTGATGATGTTGTTTCCTGGTGTAATGTTTGCTTTGGGTGGAGCTATGTACTGAAAAAAGATATCAACATGTTACATGGTGTAATATTTACCAGATTAGTCAGTCTACCTCTTTTGGAAACTTCCCCCCGCGTGTCATTCTTTTAAAACAGGCCTTGACTGTTACACCGATGCGTTTATAATGACATGGTACAATAAACACATTATACAACATTTGGTTGTTTTGTGCTCTTTCGCAGACACAAACACACACATGCCAAACAGAGCGGGTCACATCGTTCTCTGCAGGCGAACAGCTGTTAACCGACCCTCCTTTGTAGCAACTGAAGAATAAATGAGATGTTTTATTCTAAACCCCAAAGCCAATCATTACCGGTATTAATCATCAGGAACTGAGGCTGTGTGGGTGTAAGGGACTCTAATCAGGGATCTTTTTTTTTTTTAAATGATTCATCCATCAGGGTAATAATGTGCAGTCTCACTCTAATCCTGAACTTCTTGAAGTAAGATCAACGAGGTTCTTCTGAAATGTAAAAGATCCCTGAGATGTAATGAAAAGTTCAATTTCAATGTTCATCCATTAACTGAGCAATTTAATCTTTTCACACCTGTTTAATAGGATCTTAGTTTTCTAAATGATAAAACAGTACTTTGGGTTCATATAATTATTGTTTTGTGACGTGACACTGTGAGGTTATTGTAATATTGCTCCTGACTTTTACAGGCATCACATCACCTCCCCCTATGTTGTAGTAGTTTCACCCACTATTGCCCAGGTTTCCCCTCAGTTGGACCGATCCCGTTCACATAAACAAAAACAACCTATGAGTCTAATGGTACTCAAGCTATTTAGCATTCAGGGTCCATATGTGTGACCTATAGAGATGCAGCAGAGGCCGAGATGGCCTTTGAGTTCAAGAGACACTGGAGCCTACAATTCCCAAAATAAAGCCCAAGAGATTGTTGGACTGATTCACAGCAACAGAGGAATCTTCATAATTCCATTATTGTATTTAGGGGGGCGCTGGAGCCGTTCCCAGCTGACTTTGGGCAAAGGGGTTCACCCTAGACAGGTCGCCCGTTTTTTGCCTCTCAAAATATGCAATGTCCACTGAATGTTCCTGTAAGACAGAATTAAAACGGCATGGTTTAAACACTAAACACCTATAGTCAATATATACATCCCTGATTTTGCATTTTACTCTGGCAATATGACATAAATGTAATGTGGACAGCAGTGGCTAATAATAATAACTATACTAATACTATTTATTATGACATTTACACACTCACATTATATTTATACAAACAAATATTTTGAACACATTACTGAGCCATCTGTTCTAACTGTAAGACCAAGATGTGCATATTGTTAGTTTGCTGCAGCATGCTGCCCACACAAAATTGGCAACAGATGGAAAACCATAACTTTATTTTTTTCTTCTCACAGTCAAACAGCATTCATGAATGTTTACTTTTTAATGAAGTGAATATGTGAAATGTAACACAGAGTGCAGCTTTTACAACCTTATTGAACGGCTTGCTGACTGTTTCTGCAGGTGCAGGTGACCGTGAGGCAGCAGAAGCAGGTGGATCTCAGACCTGCACCTCCACTGTCAGGTCACAATAAAACATAATAAAAACAAGTGAGCACACCAGCAGACCGATACTTTACTAGTAATATGGTATAATATGACGGGATACAATAATAACCTCACACTTCGAAATAAATACAAATATTTGTAGCTTCTTCTTTGACAAACAACAAACCAGTCTTTCAACAGAACCCGCGTACCTCTACGGCGTGCGTGCGTGCGTGCGTGTACGGTTTTTTTGTGTGAACAGGCCGCCGTTTCTACACCCGCGAGTCTGAACTTATTGAACCCTGCTCGCGCTGGAGATGAGAAAAAAATGTGCCAGGCTTGCAGCATCCCACGGACGTCATGGCAACCTGTGGGGAGGCAGTAGGGGCGGCGCAGACTCTGTGCGCGTGTGTGCACGTGTGAGCATGTGTGAGCGGTCTGACGGTGTGTTGTTGTCTGTGCGGGAGATCTGAGCAGGACGAGCAGAGGGGAGCAGTGCAGCAGCGGCGAGGCGGCGGACGGGAGGCTGACATGGGATGTTGCGTCTGAGCTGCCGATTAGGCTGATCCGAACCGGAGCGCACGGCGCAGTCAGTCCACAGGAAGACACGCTCTCACACACACGCGCTCACACACCGAGGGAGAGGTAGGGAGGGAGGGAGGGAGGGAGAGCAACACACGCGGATGCGCACAAGAAATGATCCTCTCCTAGACTATGGCACCGTTGGGCTCGCGTAGTATCAAGAAGGGCTGTCAGAGAGTTCTGTACTGGATCCCGGTCCTCTTCATCGCCCTCATAGTGGCGTGGTCATACTACGCCTATGTGTTGCAGCTTTGCATAGGTAAGAGACCAGCTGCCTGGTAGTATGAGGTGTGTGTGTGTGTGTGTGTGAGTATTGGGGGGAGGGCGGGGGGGAGGGGGGCTCCGACTGGTGTGTGTGTGTATGAGGGAGGTAGGGGGGCTTCTGACTGGTGTGTGTGTGTGCGTGTGTGTGTGTGTGTGGTGATGATGGGGTGGGGAGAGATTTGTGTTGAAGCAGTTTGTGGTCCAGGCTAATTTAAAAAAAAAAATAATGTGATGCAGATGTGCTTGTTGTTCATGCAGTGTGTGGACAGTGTCAGTCACATGACCACAACAGTTCAAGCAGGAATTGTCAGCATATTGTTGAGGGTGTGACAATGTCATGTCCCTGCATGAAAAGAGGTATTTTCCTCCCGCAGACAGAATTGGGAACATTTTTGACAACCTGTTCTTGCAGTGAAGAAGCTGGTGAACAGAGTGGGACCCGGTCCATGAGACTCATTATCTGTAGTCCCCCACTACTACTCTATCAGCACTATCTTAAAGACTTACTGTATAAGCTCCGGGCTCATGTCGTCACCGAGCTTCATCATCTGAATTGATATCCTCCACCACAACGCCGCCAGCATTATCTTTTGGCAAGAAGTGTGTTGGTAATGGCTTCTGAGTCAGGCCCGCCTGCTTCCTCTCTCGCTGCCTGCGGCTGCTGAACGCCGGATGGTGCGGTTGCAGACAGCGAGCCTTCTCCGTGAAAGGTGAACACAGAGTTGACCTGGATAGTGAGAAATGGTTTGTTGGATGTCTCAGAGGACTCTCAGCAGCCGACTCATGTGCTCCATTTGGCAGCTTGTCAGACCACTAGGAAAGCAGATCTCCTCTGTCAAAAAAAGGGGAGGGAAGAAATAGAGATGGTTTGATGAAACCAAACAGAGGAAACCACAAGGAGGGAGGGGGTTGTTCCTCGGTCTGATTTTCTTCAAATAGAGCCAGGCATGCTATCCAGCTTTCACTGAAAGGGAACATACACTTCTATGTGAGTCTTTCTACCGATCAGTGAGACTCAATGAGAGTCATAGTGCCACGAGCCTGAGTTCAGCAGGGTTCCTCCTGTCCTCGGTTGGCCACTCTTGGTGCTCCAACTACCAGAGTCAGAAGGTCTGTTGGCGTGTTAGTACCATGGATGGATTACTGAGCGGACTTGTTGTCAAAGAAACACAAATAAATGCAAAAAAAAGAGGGATACAAAACAACTGCAAAGAGAGAGAGAATACAAAAATACGATCAAAACAGAAGCATCAAGAGACACAAAACAACCCCAAAAAGATGAAAGACGAACACAAAGAGATGCAAAACAATCACAAAGGGATACATAGCCTCAAAAAATAGCCTCAAATGGCAATAAAAGGACCACACAGAGATGCAGAAAGACCACAAACAGCTGAAAAACAACCACAAAGAAAAGACCACTAGGAGAAAGAAAGGAACACCAAGAGACAAGAAATGTCTGCGTTGTAGTGTTTAGGGTCTAATCTGATCATCATCATCCCCCCATAAACTATTTGGAGTTAAACAACAGCTGCTTATTTATTTATTATTTATTATTTCATTAGTACATATAAAGTTGTTTATTTGGCATTCATCCATTTATTGTGATGAATAAACAATGTAGCTATTAATAACGTACAGTTTATTATTGCCCCCTCCACCATTGAAAGGTTTCTCAACCTGCCCCGGCTCACTGGGGAGGGCAGCAGGGTGAATGTCCTCTAGAGTTACAGGGCGCCATGTGTCCGCTGTGAGATGTTGAGTCATCCCCTCAGAGAGGCAGAGTCACTGTTTCACCAGGCTGTTTTTAAACCGTCTTGTTTTGCACCCCGTAGAACAAGAGCAACATTGTGATGCACACACATCACATGGGACGGACAGATGAAAACAGCTGCAGCGGGGCGGGGCGGCGGTCGCTCAGGGGCCCGCCTGTGCTCACACAGAGAGACAGTTGTGTGAAAGTCTCGTCAGCTGATACCTCTAGTTGGGCGGCTGAGTTAATCCCATTGTCTGGCTTACATAATTCACCTCGAGCGACCTGCGGCTGACCCACTTTCTTTTGAAGCACCGAACGTCAGCTTTTGAACAGTTGGTCCTTTTTTACCCCCCCAAGGTTGTTAGCAATGGTGAAATCAGGTGGTCGTCGGCTCCGTCCGTGCATCGTAGGAAGATTGACCTCTTTGTGGCAATAATGCAAAGAGGAATAGAGACGGGGAGCACTACATGGCCATAATGCTCTCAGAGACTCTTACTACTCTTAGTACTCTTAATCACACATATACTTTATGCTTCGCTGTCAGACTCCGGGGCTTTTAACGCTGGCAAGGCCGCATGCATATGGTTTTTGGCTGCACGCCTCGATCCGGCATCTTGGCTCACCTTTCCTCGGTTTCTGCTTTGTCCATACGTGGGTGTGTGTGTGTTTGTGTGTGTGTGTGTGTGTGTGTGTGTGTGTTTGTACTGCTGAAGATGGATTACTCAGTATGCTCAACTAATCATTGCTTAGATATTAGGACAAATATAAAACAGTGTCAGCTAATATCTACCAACAGGTTTTTACTTATGAGTCCAGTTCTTTGTGTGTGTGTGTGTATGAGTGTGTGTGTGCAGGATGCTGCTGTTGTTTTCAATTCCTTATGATTATGCACAGTAATGCCTCTCTACATGAGAGCAACAATGTTGTCCGACTAGGAGCGCGTTGCATATTGAGCTTGTGACTGGTGTGGTATGAAGGATTTAAAGATGCAGCACTCTTCAGTTCTGCTGATTTGGAGTCAGTCAAACATGTGTATTTGGTGCCTGTGTGGAGGATTTAAAAGACAGACGAAACTGGAGTTTTCCCCATGTTGACCTACTCATTTGGGTAGGAAGTGTTTCGCCGTCTTTAACCTAAATGCACGCCTGACTGCATCCTCTGGTTTTCTCTCTCTTCAGAGTCCATCGAGCACACCGGAGAGAAGGGTAAGTGTTTAATGCTGTTTGATAGCCATCACAGGCGTCTTCAGCTGGTCGTGAATATTCAAAGAAGTTGCAAACTGTGTGTAAATGGTGAAGCTGTTTCTGTTTCTCTGCCTCCAGTGCTATACTTGCTGGTGTATCATGTCATCTTCGTCATGTTTGTGTGGGCGTACTGGCAGACCATCTTCACCAGGCCCTCGAACCCCCTGAAGGAGGTGAGTGTGTCCGTCTGCGACGCATCGTTTTCTATTATGTCTTTCATCCATCGAGGAGGATGAGCCATGGCGGGAAAGTGCAGATGTAGGTTACGGCCTCCCCGTGTGATTGAACGCTGCATTTAGACTAATAACACGTTCCAGTGGAAGTGCCTGGAGCTGCACTGCAATCCTGACCGCATCACATGCATCTGAGAGAGGACACTCAGCTTTAGCCTCATATGAAAAGCTGTTTTCGTCACGAGATGTGATCGCCGGCTCACTTGAGGCTTTCGAGATTGTGATAAAAGTCATATCTTTACGCGCTGCTGTGCCGTTTGTCATCGCCAGAGTTATTTTTGTTTCCAGTGTTCAATCATAAATCGTTGAGAGTGGCTGAAAGTAATATCGCAGCGCTCTGCCGCTCTGCCTGCTGGGGCAGAAAGAACCAAACAAATGGAAGATGCAGATATTCGCTGCCTAGTACTGAGCTGCGGCTTCACAGCGGCAGACGTCTCCGCATTACTGATACCGACGCGGCTTGTAGGGAAAGAAATTCAACGATTCACCGGAAATAAACACCAGCGCTCGCAGGTTGAGCTTGTGCCATATCACGTTGTTGTTTGTCTTCCTCTCTGTGTTCCGCTCTACATAGTTTCACCTGTCCTACTCTGACAAAGAGCAGCTGGAGCGCGAAGACCGGGGGGAGTCTCAGCAGGAGATCTTGAGGAGGATAGCCAGGGATCTGCCCATCTACACGCGCACCAACTCTGGAGGTACAGTACAGCACACACACCCGTGCACTGTGACGTCTGTGGTCAAGCTGCTGCTGAGGGCCGTCTGACTGAAGCGGCTGTGTCTCCCCAGCAATCCGTTTCTGTGACCGCTGCCAGCTGCTGAAGCCTGATCGATGTCACCATTGTTCCGTCTGTGATAAGTAAGGCTCACTGCTCCTGCTCGTGCCCCTATAGTGAACAGACCACACCATGCATTGAATTCTGGCCGGCAGAGTAAGATTCAATGACACTGACGTCTGACCCTGCTGCGTTACAGATGCATCCTGAAGATGGATCACCACTGCCCATGGTACGTAGCGGCAATAGGGGTCCAAACAAGTATCAGTGACACTGCGCTCACACGGTGTCGATAGTTTTTCATTTCCTTTTCATTAAAGGCCCCGCAGGCTTCGGGCTATCATTATTATTCCAGTTAACAGGTCTCGTAAACACACATCACATTGAGGGCTTGTTTACTGTGACCCGCCAGATGACACACTTTGGCAAATCAAATCAGATTCCAGCCGGCGTCGTCTTTGCCAAATGGGAATGCAATGTGCCACAGGCGCATACATCAATAGGCTCTCTCCTTGGTGTCTACAACTGGTCCCTGATTGGCTGAGAATAGCAGGTCCTCTGATGGTCCTCTTTTTGTAAAGGGCCGCCAAACATTTGTGCTGCATTTACCTGTTTTTCAGCCCAAAACGGGTAATTTTAGTGCACAAACACCTCATCACATTCCCAATATTTACTGCTCTTCTGCTCCAATGTTTGAAACAATGTCTTTACCTCTTGTATCTCTGCGTTCAGTAAAGGTTGTGACGTGCACTAATGACAGCGTTCCCCGCTCTGACCTTGTCGCAGGGTGAACAACTGCGTGGGATTCTCCAACTACAAGTTTTTCATGCTGTTCTTGGCGTATTCGCTGCTCTACTGCCTTTTTATAACTGCGACAGATCTGCAGTACTTCATTAAGTTTTGGCTGGTAAGTACGGGTTCACAAGCAGAACACGAATCATTGATTATATTATGTGTTTTTTGTAGGTGCTGGGTCAGCACAAAATATATCCAATCAGATCTGAATGGACATTTGAAGACATGCATTCTGTGTTCACTATGTGGTATTTGATGTTTTACTTTTGTTTTCACAAGGCTGGAGGTAGAGCACATTTCCGTCTGAGGGAATACCTGGTATGCACCAACCAACTGCTGTAGTTAGTGGCACTGAGACAGAACCAGCTTCATCAGCTCTAACAGTAGAACCCTAGCAGAGTAGACATCTCTCAGGTCCGACTCTCTCGGAGTGTCTTGGTGTCCACCCTGCTTTCAGTTGTGTTGATTGTCTGGTTGCTGTCCCCCCTCCCTTCAGAACGGCCTCCCAGACACTCAGGCCAAGTTCCACATCCTGTTCCTCTTCTTCTCGGCCTCCATGTTCTCAGTCAGCCTGGCCTCACTTTTAACCTACCACTGCTGGCTCGTCTGCAAGAACAGATCCACCCTCGGTAGGTGGCGTACACTTCATGTCAGTGTGTGCTCTGTTTGTGGATGCCGTGCTTAAACACCCTCTGTTGTGCAGCCGTCTCAGTCTGCTCCTGGTGTCGTCTTCGCTGTCACGACGCAGGCTGCTTCATTGCATTTTTCCCACCATCAGTCACCGGCGTCCTCATCAGCGCCGGGATTTGATGAGCCGCTCGGGGCCGCTATCAGACGGAGCGGTTTCTCATTATGCGTGCACAGTGGCACACTTTGTCCGCGGCGTCGCGGAGAGCGGATTATCCATAGGAGTATGTTACAGCGTAATGCAAAGACACAAGGATCAGAGTGGTAAGCAGCTTAGTAACAGACACTGCGAGGAAGAGAAGTCACACATGGCGGCACAGTCTCAGATCTGCGTCTCCTGTGCAACAAAGGCACTTTTCATTCAGAGTTGTTCCGCGGACGCAGCAGTCGCAGGTGTGCCGTCTGAATTAGCTCCTGCTAATAGTCTGAATAATAGATCATATAGACGGAGTGGGAGGGCTGCACTCATTCATCTTCCCTGACTCTTCTCCTCCGTGTGTGTCCTCTCAGAGGCTGTGCGTGCCCCGGTGTTCCGCCACGGCACCGATAAGAGCGGGTTCAGTCTGGGTTTGAGTAAGAACTTCCGCCAGGTCTTTGGGGATGAAGTTAAATACTGGCCTATTCCTGTTTTCTCTGGGTAAGTTCTTCTGGGCGTTTGTCAACAGGTATTCAAAATAAAATGTCCGCAAAGACTCAAGGAGTGCAAACTAAAGAGAGTCTGGTAACATGAGTTGAAGCGTTAATTATGGAGAACGTTCCCTGTCAGCTTGTTAGACAGTTCAGGAGCCGATCACCTCTCATTTTGAGGATGAGCAGGTCAAAGACCTCAGGTTGTGTTCCACGAACCACAACTAAGTGCAACTGCAGTGTGGCTCTGACTAAAAATGAGATCAAAAGAGCTTATAAGTTCTATATGATATACATAGCATGTATTAAAATATAATTTTAAAGCCTCAATTGCATCTTTAACTATGAAAGGTGCCCTCAGTCGAGTGGAGATCACCGCCAGGTGTGTCTGCATCGACCACTGCTGTATTGCTAAAAATCTACACTATTGGATGAAGCGTCGTAAAACACACTTCATTCAAACTCAAAAACAAGCTGTGATGTATGCAGACAATAAGTCGTAGTATCAGACATGTCATACAATCTTTCCAAAAACAAAATGAAACTCACCAAGCTGAGGTGGCAGCGTTGTGGTGAGGTACTCAACAGTGCAAATCAGCAGGGTTCACATTCTCTTCAGAAAGTTGTCTTCTGTTGTTGAAACAGTCTTACTAAGAATGTGCTGAATGAATGAAGTCACACAGTGATTAGAGAGCGTTGTCACTTATTTTGAAACAAAGTGGTTCAAAAGTTAGCAGGTCCGACTTTCAGGTCCGACTTTCAATCAGAGGGTCGGTGGTTCAAACCCCGGCTCAGCCAGTCCGTGTTGTTGTGTCCTTGAGCAAGACACTTTACCCTAATTGCGAGCATCGGCTTCAGTAAACAACAACATCGGCACAACATGAACTCATGCAGAAGCTCCAGCATTGCAAAAAATTCATGCTGACAGAAGGAATAATATTATAAATATACAGCTTTCTGGAAATCCCAGTCCAATTATTGAAGTATAAATGCACATTTTCTAATGTTGAAACAAAACACTGTTGACGTGAAGAACACATTTCAGATCCTGGTTATGACTTTATGTACCTATTATTTCTGTAAACTAAACCACTTTCATACTCAAAGAAAATATATTTCATTGTAATTGTGGAAATATTGCATTAAAGTGAGACCGTAACTTGTAAAAATAAATACTAATAACACAATCTTCTTGTAAATGAAAAACTACATTCAAAAGCAATCGATTGCACCTTTGCTCAATTGAACCCACTCAGAGGTCTCGCTGCTGCGGCCTTCCTTGGTCTGGTCTGACCAGCAGCTTCTGGTGGCTAACATGGCGTACACTACACGTACACTAGTGTGTACACTATGTTTTAGCATTTACCACTATCCCACAATTGCTACTGGAAGACTTATTTTAAGGTAATTTTCACATACATAAAATAAAATACACAATGTATAATTCTATTGATGCGGATAAATATCACTTTCAAATCACAGATGTCCATTTAAACATCAAGCCGTTCTTTAAACGGTGTTTTCTGCTGGCTTTCTAGTTTAGGTGACGGGTGCTCGTTCCCCACCTGCCTGGTGAATGTGGACCCGGAGCAGCCCTCCACATCGCCCACTGGCTACAACCCTGCCAACAAGAGGTGAGGAAAGCAAAACAAACAGTAAAGCACTAGCCAGCCCCTACTGGTTTATTAACCCTGTGAGTTTAATGATGCATGATCGCAGATTTAAATGAATTAGTCAGATCATTTAGAACTAATTTATTCAAAGAATAAATCCCTGCTTAAGTGTACCTGTGTGTTTCCAGTGCAGCGGAGGGCCGCCAGTTCCCCTCCAAGCCACTGACGGAGTCTCAGAGTCGACTGCTCACCAGCACCCCCTCCTGGTCAGAGAATGACAGTGCAACAGACCGGAAGGGTAAGAGAGCGTTGTCATACTCCTCATAAAGGGTTTCTCCATAGCGGCTTGCTTACACAGCCACAGCTTTTTTTAAATTTTGAATTATTATTTAGAGTGAAAGCTAAAGTTTTGATGAACTAACTGTTTACATGCTTTAATGTAAAATATATATTTCTTTTCTCAAACTGTCTGTCTGAACATACCTGCCTGAAATGCTCAATTTTAGCCTAAATAGCCATGAATACTTCCACTGAATAGAGCTCGGACCCACTATATATAAACATCTCTCTTTTTTCCAATATGGGACCTTTATATGGGAACTGACGTATTTGTTCAGGTGCCAATAACCAGGGGATGACCATTGAAAATGAGGCGTGACCAGTCAGATAGACACCTTCCACCCAGAACAAGTGAGTTGACAGTCATGTAGAAACGATCCACATCTGGATTCAAGTCAACATCTGTTACCATGTTTCATCCATGCAGGTCAACGCCACCCCCTCGTTGTTTGAACGTGACATGGTGGTGACATCATCAATATTTGTTGTTTTCCGTACCGCAGCCTGCTCCTGGAGAGGTTTACCTGACATCACCTGCAAAGCAGAGGAATCAAATAATGATCATCAGTATTACTCTTATTGCTATCAGCAACAATTCCTGCTGCCATCTGAGAGTATTTGGGCTTCAGAAGAAATGAGAATTGCATTTCGACGTTCACATTTTCTTTTGTTTGAATATGAATAAGCACAGGGCTACAATGGAAGAGACTGTTTTGCACTTTGCATACGAGGAGATCAATCTGAGCGGCTTTCATGTGTTACAGCTCATGTAACAGGAACTCTCTGAATTATTTACACAAATTCTTGTTTTACGTTTTTTTGCGGCTTAGCACATTAATAAATGGTGTTACGAGTTTGCCAAATGTTTGCATATTCAGTATCGATTAGTAGTGGCGATAACGTGATGTAACTGATATTCCTTTAGCCATTTTATTTTTCAGTGAAGGATCTTTATTTGTACTGTTTTCTATCCACCATGCTGAGTGTCGTGGAAGTTGAACCGATGCATGCTCTCATCTCAGGATGTCAACACACACCTTGTTGTAGTGAACTGTACACAAGATGCTTTGCTTGGTTAAAGAAAAAAAACGTGTAGTTATAAGTAATGCCATCTGAATAAGGGCTCTTCTGACATAGCATGAGTGAGGATGTTGCTGTCACATGGGAACAGCTGAAAACTGGTGCTGCCACATATCTAAAGCTGTCCGGGGGCCGGCGGTACACGACCAACTGCCGCATCCCCGACTGTCTCTGGAGGCCGCCAGCAAAGCCTCTGGGATGCTGCGGATCTGCTCCCCATCAAGAAGCAGACATGGCCGAGTGTTTTCTAACTCGCGACACAGTGGTGGATCTACCGCAGAGCAAAGAAACAGAGAAAACGCCTCCAGCTGCTTCCAACAGTCACTGACAATTACTTGGCAGAATGTATGCTTGTTTCAAGAAAAAAAAAAAGCTTCATTGTGACAGTGTCAATCTATATTTTTCTATTCTTCGGGCTGTATGACTTGAGACAATATGGATGTGTGAGGCGATGTACTGTACAGTTGTGCTGCCTTATAAGAATAAAATGAACTCATCTTCAACTCTTTGTCGCACCTTGGGAGTCATTGAAGGCCATTTTATGGTAGAAAAGTTTCAAGCCTTTATTTACAAAATAATCTAAAAACAATCCTCTTGTATATTGCATATTCTTGTTCGAGTCCGTTACATTACATTACATTTCATTTAGCTGACGCTTTTATCCAAAGCGACTTACATGATATACAGTGTACAGTAGACCGTAGACACAGCAACGGTGAGCAATGAGGGTTAAGTGTCTTGCTCAAGGACACAACGACACGGACTGCCGGAGCCGGGGATCGAACCACCGACCTTCTGATTGAAAGACCGACTTGCTAACCACTGAGCCACAGTCGCCCCCCGTTACAGTGTGAAAGACGTGCTGCAGAAAGAAAAAGTGCTTTGGGTGTCAGTCTTTGCAGCTCGGCGAGGTTCATAAATCTCATTGCTACAATTCAACACACACCTATGGAAGTTCAGGATACTGCTATTAACAACACAGCATTTATTCAAACAATCTAGTACATGCTACGCAGCATGAATGAGGGCAATACAACAAAACATATAATAATAACCCCAAAGGCCAGGACTACTAGTGGAATGAACTCCACTGGAACAAAAAGATGCACGTTAAGTCAAAGTTTTGTCATCTTCCACAACACAAACTCTACATAACCTTAATTCCAATTAAGTGTGTACTCTCAACAGAGTAGTTCAGGGTAACCACCGCATGTCTTACTGCAGGAGAGTTTTTATACTTTTTAATTGAGTTTTTCCAAGTTCTGGTGAAGTTGCCTGAAGTCATTGCAAGACCATGTAGGGTTCTATATGTGCTTGTGTCAACGACGGTGTTTACATGCACAAATAATCCATATCCCTCCAATGAAAACAATGCCTATGCATTGAGTACATGTTATGTATATTTATATATATATATATCCATGTATGTGACCATTCTTAGCATTATTATACAAACAGTAAAAAAACAGCAACTAAAAGTACGTTTTAGTATCCCATCTACATACTGTATAAGCAGAGAACACCAGCATAGTTAGTTTCAGGCTCATCACAGCGGGATTAGAGCGCCTTCAGGTCGTTACAAACATCATCTTTATATGAACGAATGAGGAAAAACAAGAAATATTCATGTGTGCGCAGCACACTGACTGAGAGCCCGTTCTCATTAGCAGAGAGGAGATCGAAGGACAGATGGCCAGAGTACGGACATGTGGCGCCTCAGTGTTGAACGCAGCATCTGCTCAATGTCAGACAGCCAGCGCAATAAATTAGAGGTTAAAAGAGAAGAACGCAGCAAATATTAAGGCTGAGCGTGCGGAGAGCGGTTCTTGTGCGATGTCCACAAAGGTAAATGAGAAGAGAAGGCAACAAAGACAATGGAAACTTTTGTTCAGCTTTCCATATAAAATCAGGTTAGAGCTTTAAAGTGCAAAACATTTCTACAGAACATTTTAGGAGAACTAAAAGGGAGGGATTCAGAGCGATGTCATGACTGCTGCTTGTTAGCCTCCTCTTCGTACGCGTTGCCCGTTCCGTTCTGGACGTAGGTGGAGCCGGAGCCCAGCCCATACAGGTGACCACAGTACTTTGCATCGTCGATGTGATCCTCAAAGAACATCTGTGGGAGAGGTTAAAGAGCACAGGCAGCTGAGAACAGACACATTCAATATCAGATTAAAATACAGCACTGCTTTTAAATTATTTTGTACTCTTTCTTCTGCAAGCATCATCATGTGAAATACCAGCGTTGGTGAGTTTATTCCCAGCTATATGTGGTGGCGAGTTTTTCTTTTCAGCCTTGCAAAGCATTTATAATGTAATGTAATTATGTATGTAATTATGAGTAATGTACAGATTTCAGTGCTTTAATGTGTTTTCAAAAGAGAGTAACAAGTGAGTGGTTCATTAGTCCAGTTCAATCGGATGCACTATTAAATCAATGTATCATTTTTTCAATATAAAAAAACAGCCAGCTGAATGTTCAGTTTCCTGTTCTCAAAATGGGAGGATGTTTTTTTAATCTTATAAACAAAATGTATTTGGGGGTTTGGACTGCCGGCAGAACAATTGACAAATCAATTACGATGGTTTTGCAAATCAGATGGAAGAGAGCTTGAGTTAAAAAGAATGATCCACCCATCTGCCAACTCTGGTCTGTGTCCACTGAGGAAGCTCCTTCCTCAAGAACCCACACTCGTCCCTCCTTTCAGACGTGGTATAAGTAACATTAACGGCTTCATCAGTATGGCATATTTCCATTCAGGCATAAGTGACTTAATGTTTCTCACGGCTTCATTTTGACTCGTGAGCACACTTCTGGAAAGAGCGGCATGCTGATATTTGCCACCTGGTGTGTGTGCAAGAGGAAGAAAGGTGAGTGTGAAATGTTACAGCGGGGAAGGAGAATGTTTTCCATCTCTCTCTCTCTCAGGCTGCAACACTTTCATCAAAAGGATTTTCATACTTATTTGGCTGTTGAAGCCTTAATGACCATCGTGAGCGTGAGGGAAGCTCGCCGACTCTTGAATCCACTAAAACAGTCTCACATCAATTTCATCCTTTAACGTTGACAGAGTTCATTCTGCTGCCGGTTTTCCAACATCGGTGCACAAACACTGAATAACAATACAAAGTTGGGAATCATTCATTCTTATTTGCTCACATACACTGTGTAAAACCTTTTGCTGGGTATTCAATATCGGGAGAGACTGTTGGTCAGATGATGACTGTGTTTGTGTGAGCGTTTTTGATGTTGTCTTTATTTTGGACAGAAAACTCTTATTCTACACTGATGTGATATGTGAAGCATCCTCAAAAACTCTTTTGCGGCAAAGAGACGATTGCTACTATAAATTTGCTAAAGTGATCTCTCTCTGCATCTTTTACCTAAATCCATTCCATAACGCGACCACGTACTTATTCAGACACGAGACTTGCATGTGCGACTGTGGCTCAGTGGTAAGCAAGTCAGTCTTTCAATCAGAAGGTCGGTGGTTCAAACCCCGGCTCAGCCAGTCCATGTCGTTGTGTCCTTGAGCAAGACACTTAACCCTCATTGCTCACCGTTGCTGTGTCTACGGTCTACTGTATATCATGTAAGTCGCTTTGGATAAAAGCGTCAGCTAAATGAAATGTAATGTAATGGGCGTGAAATGGGCGCCTACCTCTCTCATCTTGAAGAAAGCCATGCCTGTGAGTAGAGAGTCAGAGCCGGCCTGATGCTGCGGTCCGATCCTCTCCAGCTCCAGTTGCTCAGCTACTTCCTGCAGCCCGCCCTGAACGCAACAAGAAACGCCGTCAGTAACTGGAGACGCACGCTTCCAGTCAAAGTAAAACCTGAGGGCAGCACTCGCAGAAGATCACAACAGACATCAAGGTGTGAGGCTTCAAATTAATAAAACTGGAGATACTCCGTGCTACCTGCTGAAATATTTATTTAGGTACCTTCAGGTTTTTACAACTCTTCATGAGGTACTTGACATCATAAATGACTGGAAAGTACAAGCGAAGAATCTCAAAGAAGTCCACCTCCTCCTCAGGCAGGTTAGCGTTGGACAGAATCTTGATCAGGTATCCAAAGTCATAGCCACTACAAAACACATATACACAAACACATGCACACCTTTTAACTGGGTTTCCTTTAGAAAAAGAAATAATTAAAACTCAGAACATAGCAAGAGGCTTCAAGAGATTTTGTCACTTCCAATCTGCCACGACACAAAGATAATTAATAGACGTTGTTCTTACGCCTGCATCTGCACATGCACGGGCAATTAACTACACAGAACCACTGCTTGCTGATTTGGGACTTTGAAGTATTCTACTAGGCAAAAAACAAAACAATGAATAAGATGCTCAGTTTGTTCAGCACAGACCAATTATCCAATGTGATTAATAGTTCATTCACAAGAAACCATTGAAAATTAGGATGAGTTAAAGGAATACAATGACCAACAGAACACAACAAAACAACATAGATTAAAAACAACATGAGATTAAAGCCCGTTGGTAAAGGTGTGTTCTAAATACCTGAAAGATGACAGTGGTGTTTCAAACCTAAGCTTTGTTTATTTTCCAAAGCCTGGTTATCTTTAGCCTCAGTTTGCCATGGAGACACAGTGGGAAACTGAGTATGAAATGAAGATGTTAAGCAGCAGACTGCAGGAAAAAAAATGGTTAAAAAAAACAAACGGCTACTCACTAGAGACCAATATAAAAAATACAAGTGTTCATTGCACTTGAGCAGCAAATGTAATAGCATATTTCAACGGGATATTTACTTGTTGTAACGTGTGTGTAGCAAAACGACCACAGTTCTGCGTAACATCTTACTTCTCACTAACACACAAAGACAAAAAACAAACCCAACATTTTCTTTACAACAAATATCATTAGTAAACATTTAAACACTTTGGGATGTCTGCGTGCAGACTTAACGAAATATACCAAACAGAGTAACATGCTATGGTGGTGAGCAACACAGTAAAATGATGCCAGGATAAACCCAACGTGATTCTGATTAGTGCCGGCTGTCCGGTAAGTGCTTGTTTATTAACCAACTGATGTGCAAAGAGTGAAAGTAGGAGACATTGTACCTGAGTTGGACAACTTGTGATTTCTGTAAATACTGTGGGCAAAACAAACAGGATTCCAGTAGCTATGCAGCCATCTACATAAGTGGCTGCACACAAACAAAAAACCACAGCTACAAATTGCAAAAAGCTGAATACCTGTGAAAAGAAAGCCACTTGACCCCATCACAGAGCACCACCCCCGATGTCATCAGCAGCTCGGCAAAGTACAGCGTCTCGATGCCGTCGTCCTCGTGCTTCTTGAACTGAATCCCTGAAGTGGTCAGGAGCTCGATGGAGTCCTGTGCGTACATATCTTCTCTGGAGACAAGAAGACACGTCACGTAATCACCTCCGCCCACAAGACGGTCGGAAGATACGAGAGGTCACGGATATACAAATAGTTATTTGTACGCTGTGTCTGAGGTGTTGTGATTAGTCAGAGTTTGCAGTTGAAAGATCTAAATTTTGCCCTCAAGCAACATCTGAACTGACGATATGCATTTGGACAAGGCCGCCTGAACAATAATCACTGCAAACGTTGTGCCATCGCTAAATGTGCAACTCACTCCAGTGTGTGCCATTATAAACCTGCTGAGATACTCTTCCCCAACACTCCTGTGCACGCCACGGATGCACTTGAACGCCACACGAGAAGCGAAAAGAGAGGGAGAAGCACAAAAGTCATCTTACGTGATGTTAAACTTAAAATTGAACTGCCACGTCGATGTTCCCGGAGGGTATTCGCCCTGCTCGTTCATAAAAGTGAGTCCCAGCTGGATTATCTTGAGCAAATCCACATTGCAGCGCAGTAGCTGGTACTGATAGTCGGCATTGCTCCTGAACTCTCCGATTGGTCTGGCTACCACACCTGGAAACTCTGTGTCCTGCAGGAAGGACAAGACAGCGAGGCTCTTTATGCAGGACAGACACCGCGTAACACCGTCCGCACCCTCTACAGAGCATCACTCACCATAGCAATGTAGTTGTATTTTCGGATGACATGTCGGATCCTCTTCAGCTCCTCCTCCAGGTTGTTGTCCCAAACCTCACATATCTTTTGGTTGTGATCCACAGTAGCAGCGGGCATAGTGCCACTTTGTGTGAGGAGATGGATGCAAGAAGGGGGGAGAAGAAGACAAACAAACAAAAAAAGACAGCTGGTTCACAGACCTACCCCTAACCTGCTGACCTGTGACAGACCACTTGATGAGAGGTGGCAGGACAGAGGGCAAACAGCACATGATCCCCAGACAGCCAATGAACACAACAACTCATTAGGCCAATAACACGTTATAAAATAAACAAGCGGCTCTGGGGGATCAAATCACGCATCTCAACATGAGGGAAGCCAGCCAGCGCGTCCTCTCATCCGGGATACTTCACATGCACGCAGACAGACGGGTTGACAGTCAGGAGCCGGGGGTATCGTGAGCTCGTCGCAGGCAGGTTCCCAGCAGCACTTTGGGCTAGCTAGGTGACTTGTAGCGGCTAGCAGCTTCACACTGGGCTAACGTGAGCCGGGCAGTGAGGCGGTGTGCGGGGTCAACACGCCGAGCCGCGAGCGTGACGGGTACATGGGCGCGTGTGCAATACACGAAAGAGACGAGTAACTAGAGCCCTGCACACACAGTCACATACTCTCACACACACTCACTTTGATACAGCAAAGCTCACCCAGCTCGTGCACTCACCGTGTCCCCGGACCGGGTGTGTGTGTGTGAGTGTGTCGCTATCTGAGAGCGCTTCGTTTGTTCTACGTTATTGTGTCGGGGCTTTTCCGAGAACTTTTAAATAGTTTATATTCAGTAATGTGTCGATGTCAACCCACGGGTGCCATCATAGTTGACTTCAGCCTACAACACGACGTCATCGCGTAAAAACGGAAACGTCACGTCCGCATGCATGCATGCAGGCGTGGCGGCGTGGGCAGCGTCCTATTTGTTCCGCGGAAAGAAATAATAATTTAGTACATTTCTAATTGGTGGTTGAACGAATTATAACATGCAAAAATGTAAATTCTTTTTTACACTTTTAAAAATTGGACCAGCCATCACCCTCAATTATCTTACGTCTTATTACACACGTGCAACATGTTTTACTGGAACTACTTTCTATTGAAAAAGTAATCCTTATGGAAACTACTGTATGTATTCTGTATATTATCCAGAGATCTGTGAGATGTTTTTCTTCTCTACTTTGGGTGAACTGAAATGGTCAGCCGGGGACACAATCACGATGAGCGACAACAATGGATTTATTTATTTCAAATAACAATTGACACAAATTACACACACATTTGGCTCTTATTCCACATTGAAAACAAACACAGCAACATAAAGCTCTTTTACACAAGGTCAGAATTCCTTACAACTTACATTTTCAGTCCCTCTCATACACATAAAAACATGCACTGAAGCAAGTAGTCAGAAACATACGTCATAGTACAAAAACATCTTAACATGCTTTGCTTGATACCTTTGGGATTGTTCAATTGCAGTATTGGAGGACACCTATTGTGTTTTAATTGTAATGCTACATTTACTGTTGAGTTGACGCCAATAGTCAAAAAGTCAGTCGGTAACCTGCTGCCCAAAGCAGCAGTGTATTTGTGTTCGCATGCTCTTGTCTGCCGGTTCAGTCATCAGAAGCGCTGTCACTTTTTTGATACCAGCAGAGGGTCAATTCCCTTTGGTAAGACTTTTGGTTTGATCACAGAAATCTGGTGTTGAAATATTGTGGACACAAATGTAATGAGTTGCTTGTTCGATAACATTTCAAAGTGAAGACATTGTGTATCAAGTTGAAAAACTCAGGTGCGTGTGGACCCCAAGGTGTCAATCAACACACTGGTCATTGTAGTGTAATGACTCCAGACCCCAGCAGAGATCCCTGTGCAGGGCTCAGTGAGTTTGGTTCAGTCCCTTTAAATGCCCTTTGGGTTTGAGGCGAGTCATTCTGAATGCCAATTAGCACAGTGAGTCAAACAGCTTGTATTCTGTACATATTTGTCATATCGTTGTTGAGGAGCTAGAACTTGAGTCTGCTGTTGTTTCATCCCTCTATTATTATTATTATTATTATTACTACTATCATCATCATAATTTGTTGCCATCTTAAGCACAAACAACGCAACTAAAGTGATGATTATGTCTCTTTGGAGCTCTGGTTGTTGTTTCGTGTTGCTTTGAAAACTCAAAACTTGTGTTCATATGCTTACAAGGATTACAGCTAAATGGCTCATTATTAACTTGATGTGATGACACACTTACATTGAAGTGCATTGAATTGTTCGTAACTCACTCTTGACTTTGTTAAATTTGTTTTTGCACAGGCTTCAATCAAATCCTGAAACGTATCCAACATGAAACTGGTTATCGTGTATTATTGTATTATCTTCCTCCTGTGCACACTCTCATGGGTTAACTCTGCCTTCAACAACAAACATGCCAGTGAGCAACATCCAGCGTTGCTCCCCACTAGGGAAAAAGAGGTGAAATGTGGTCGACTACAGTAAACAACAATCAACTCGTATGTGTGTGGCAACAAGGAGAGGCCGCTACAGCACATGTAAACAAAAGTGCAAGTCACTTGAGTCACCCGAATAACACTTTTCACTGGAATTTAGCCAACAGCTGGGTTACATGGTGATTGTAGAGGTCTGTTCAGTGGCACACCTTCCATCAACTGCTACACTCGCCTCAGGCGGCTGAGTAGGCGGCCTCATCAGAGTCGGGGTCCCTGGCGCTGTCCTCGCTGAGAGGCGAGCGATAGCTCACATCCGCGATCCCGGACTCCTGGTCGCTGCCGTTGGACAGGTTGGAGTCCTGGGTCAGGAGGCCCAGGCTGCCGTCTGGTGCTTTCGGCTGACAGGGGCTGCTGGGGACGAAGCCCCCAGTGTAGTCCTGAGGGGTGTTGGCCAGACCCAGGTCCCTACCAAGAGCCCACGCTGTGGGGCTCTTATCAAAGGAGATGGCTTCCTGGGTAACACTCCCCTCCTGCTCCAGCTGAGCAATTTTCTATTGAAAATGCAAAACATGAAGACGGGGAAAAAAACTGCCGTAGATTGTGTTTTCTCTCAAGAAATTTCGAATGTATTTGTTTTATAGCTCTGTCCTACCTGTTTGTGTGAAGCCAGCTGCTCCTCCAGCTGCTGCGTCTCCCCCTGGATGGCACTCAGATAGTCCTCCACAGACTGCCGAGGATGCATCCCTCGGTCAAACCGGTTGTAGAGCCCCCTCCAAGACCTGTGCGAAGCATTTACCATTGATACAGATTTATTACTAAACAGTCCAATAGCTCTGACTGTTTAACATAACAGGAAACACATGTGTATACCAGGTTTTAAAACTAAGTTGGATGGGTTGCTACTGTTTGTCAGGACCTACTTAAAGCAGTAGGGGGCAGTAGAGGGCCGGAGGAGCCCCTGTGTCTGGCTGTGGTCTGGTCGGTACAGAGGGTTGATGTAGTCGGTCTGGTTCTTCCACAGATAACTCCACAAAGAGTGAGTCCTCTCGCGCAATCTGCATGAAAGGCAACAGATAAAGACAATGTCAAATCAAGATTGATGAAAGAAATGTATTGATTTAGAATAGCCTGTTTGTTTTTTTTAGCACAGGGTCCCCTCTATTTGCATAAACCCGGGCGATGCAATAAACTGCTAGCTGTCACTTCCCCGACAAAATGTCTGCGCTGTGAAAAGGAAGAGAAACTGCAGGTCTATATCTCACCCCAGCTCCACCCTCTCCCGCTGGTTGTTGCCAATGAAGTTGCCGTACTGACAGGAGTAGATGTGGCTGTGAATGGTGATGAGGAACCTGGCATTGAACTCAAAGGCACAGGGGAACTGCTCCATGAGCTGCCACACGCACTCCAGGAGCTGATCGATGACGGGGGACACCTCCTTCGGGTCTCCGACCAGGTGGTTGCATCTGGAGAAGAGGAGAGGACGGTTGGATCAAAACCAAGAAAGAGATCTGAAAATCAAAGCTGCAAATGAAAAAATTAAAGTAAAACCTGTGAGAGAATTTGTGTCCAAATGAGACCCAGTCTTTCTCAATGAGAACCTAAGAGCAGAAGAAAAAAATCCCATTAATTTGCAGAGACAGCCAAGACCACAGATTCTGTACAATTTCCGCATGTCATTAAAAGGTTCAGACAAAGTGCACAGTTAATCTCTGCAGAATGACTGAGCCTCTTCCCCCTCTGTGGGGGGTCATTTCCCAAAAGCAGGCTTCTCTATTATAATGTCCATAGTGGCTTTTGGTGGATTCCAAATCCTTCCAATCAAAGAAATGAGCCTCATTATCCCACTGCAGACTACTATCAGCTGAAGACACAGTGTAATTAGATACATCAATATGATAAGAGTGTACCAGAGGGGAATGCAATGTTCACAATTCCACTTAAAATCTGCAACTCTACTCTGTGACTTAAAACACAAAAAAGGTAAAAGGTTGCTTATCTACCATGAGTCCTCTGAGGGTCCTGTAGTGAGGATCCAGCAGCACAGAGGCCACTGAACACACCTGGGCAGTGCGGTCCCAACCGTCTGAACAGTGAACCAGGACACTGACGCCCTCCTCTGCAACAGCCTACACACACACACACACACACACACACACACACACACACACACACACACACACACACACACACACACACACACACACACACACACACACACACACACACACACACACACACACACACACACACACACACACACACACACACACACACACACACACACACACACACACACACACACACACACACACACACACACACACACACACACACACACACACACACACACACACCTGAAGTCATCAACTTTGAGATGGCATTTACCTCAAAACCTCCATTTCTGCCGCTGGTTTCATGCTTTTTCTACGGATCTGCCGTCTTTGGCGCCAAAATGCAAACGTTGCATGATTTGAAAAACATCTCTAAAATCAAAATAAACAACCCTGAATCGGAAATAGGTGGTTGCATCCAAATTCCTCTTTTCATCCGTTTTCAGAAGATGAAGACACATCTGGCTGTGCTATTTTCATCAATAATTAAAAGCTCTCTTGTAAATGGCAGTTTTGAGAAGGGAAACTGACGAGTCATCAGATCACTTATGTTCTATGTTTTACACCATTCAGACACTCACTTCTCGCCGTTAGGCTACATACAAATCCTGTCTGTCTGTTGAATAGATGGATCTGTAACCATACCCTGTCCCTAAATTTAACAGTGTACATTTTTAACTATTTGACCGGTAAGAGCAAGTATTGTCTTAAGTGCAATGTTGGAGATGAGTGATCTGATTATCTCCTTTTGGGATGCAGTTGAATCGTTTTACGTTATACTGATGGGTGTTTCTATCATTTTGTCCAGCCCATGTATATCTGTGAGGGGTAGGCTGATGAATATTATATGAGTATTGCAGGACTGATGTATCAGACAGTAATAGTTTTGCAAGGTGTGCCTAATAATGGGAAACTGAGTGTCACACATACAGGATACCCCCCCCCCCCCCTCACAAACACCTAAGCTAATATTGAGTGGTGCGGTGAGGCAGACAGCAGGGATTAACCTCCAGACTGACCTTGGCGATGAAGATGCCTGCATCCAAAACAGCTTTGATGTGCTTCAGCCAGCCTGAGCTCTCCAGACCTTCCAGGAAGTCGGACATGGAGGGGGATCGCAGCTCACACACTGAAAGGACAACACAGCTGTCTCACTGGCAGGAAGCACGGCGCATACCTGATCACTGACTTTATTAAACCCCACGCTCACTTTCGCATCACTGACAACATCCACGACAAGCGATTTCTAGGGAATCTGTGCACGGCCTGAGAAAATATGGGTCACATTGTTTTGTTTTTTTCAAAAACAGATTTCCTTCAACTTGGCTCGAGGAATGGCAATGTCCGGACTTTAACAATTGAACATAATGAATTGTCATGCGTTATTGAACAGATATTTATGTCCTCAGAGGATGAATCCGACTGATTTTGCTGATCCTCTAGACCCATTAGCCAGTCAAAGTTTTCACTTGTGAAATAGGCCCAACATTTTGTACATACATTCATAGTTCCCAGATGATGATCCTCAGGACATTGGAGATACCAGATGTTTCTTTTTGTGCCACCATGAGGTTCATTAGGGGTTTTGAGTGAAATGCCTTAATACCTGCATGGAGAATCGCCGTATTATTTAGCGCAGACATCTACGTTCCCCTCATGATGAACTTCAAATCACTTTGGTGATTCCCATAACTCAACATGTAATAATGCATACACCGATTTGTGTACATTTGGAAACATATACTGTGGTTGTTGACCAAAATACCTGCAAATCACTATCCCTTGTGTCTAATGCTAACTAGCAAATGTTAGCATGCTGACATGAAGAACCACAGTTTAGCCTCATACAGACGCACGCTAGCATTGCTGGAGACTCTTCGTCTTGATATTGTGTATTACAGAGTCATACTCAAATACAAATAACACAGGCAAAACAGAAAATCAAATATTAATACATTTCTGTACCATACGGCTTCCTGCATTCCGTTTGTTTATCTTGTAAAATTGAAACCTAAGATTCTTCTTTTTTTTCCGTCTTCAAAGTTCAACATAAATATTTGGAAGTTGACCGAGGGGCAGACCGTTTCTCCTCAGCTGACATTTAATTGGCTCAGGACGATTGTATCACATTACCTCGGTAATTCAGACACACTTTAACAGAGCTGTGTGCAAACATCTGCTCGCTTATTAAGTAGTGACGGCGGTGACAACGGATTTTTTGCTGACATCGTATCCTGAGAGAGACAGAGTGAGCGAGAGAGAGAGAACTCTGAGGCCACTGATAGGAGAGCAAGCAGGTGAATGGGTTCAACCTTTTATAACACTGGCTTTCCACTTGGAGGAAATGTTTGAGGTAATACTGCCAGGCGGGGGTGGGGGGGTCCTCTGAAATCTCAATAGAAAGTGTGCAATCGGGTAGAGAGGGAGTCAGGCAGGCTCCGAAGGGCAGTTGCTGTCTCAGATTTTTTTTTTTTTTAAGACTTCCCCTGTGCTGCCAGGGGGCAAAGAGTTATCACAACTTAGAACAGCTATAACTTTTCAGACTTGAAATCACATCATTCTCACGCCCTGGGTCTCTCTTTGGGGGATAAGGTCCCGGATTGTCCACTCCGGGAAACCAAAATAGCTCAGAAATAAAATCCAGATGGATTCAAAGTCTTCCGAGGAGCACCCCTGCACAATACCCAGAAATTCTCCTGTGGGCTCATTTGAGGCCTGATTGTAGCACAGTACAGTCCGCATGAGTGCATATGAAAGCCACAGGGGGAGCAGGGGGTCCCGCTCTGCTTCAGTAATGGAAGGAAGCAGCAGGCTTTAAAGCCGACAATGCCCGAAAACAATACATCTCGTTATGCAAACACCGATGTGGTGGAACCTTCCTGACACTGCTGTGGCTCCCAAACTGTTTCTGCAGTGAATTGATCTAAAAGCCAGTACGAGACACCATCACAGGAAAATAATTACCTTCCAGCATTTTCTGTTGGCTGTTTCTCATGACGTGGATGTTCTCGATGCCGATGAACTGGAATTTAATGTTGGAGTAGTTGTCCTCGTTTTCGTAGCCTTTCCCTGCAGCTCGGTTTGCGATTGCATTCAGCTGGAAAGACATGCAATTCATCTTTGTTTTAATTAAGAGCGAAATAATAAAAAGGATGGTTCTACCCACATGTCTGTTACACAATATTGATCATGCTTCAACGAGCACATAGCCAGGATGTTTTCGAGGCTTTTGCTGTGAGCACGTCCAGCTGGCGAAACGCAGCGTGGAAAATAAAGCCCACCTGAACACACAGCATCGGACTGTAACGCTTGTATTTTCGCAGGGTGTTCCTTGGGCACAAAAGGGCTCACCTTGGGCCTGGTGTCCACCACATACATGAAGTCGCTGCGGGGATTGGACCTCAAGATGGCCTCCAGCATCTGTTCATCCTCCAGGCAGCGAGCGCTGAAACCCGACAGGGGCTGGCTGCTGCGGCAGATGGCGGCCTGGGAGGAGGCAAGAGGCGCTCTGGCTTCATACGGGGAAGTTTGCTCGTCGGACATTTTTATTTTAAGAAAATTAATACTCTTGGTCCCATTTAGAACAAAGAAAATCCAATATGTGAGAATGTGGGTGATTACAAATTCACAGTACTTGTTCAATATCAGTTTCTCATATCTCTTTTTTTAGTATCCACAAGGGAGATAGACAGAGAGCGTTGTGTGGCTCATGAACCAGAGTGGAGCCCCGTTGTAGGAACAGAGCTCCACACACTGGACCCTCAACCCTGGGAAGCTGACCTCACACACATAAAGCACTCCCAACTGTCCAGTCAAGGATTAATAGAAGGGATTATGAATGTTGAGGCTTATTTCCTGATTCAGCTGGATAAGATTCTAATGACACGCTTTGATTTAAAGAGAGCATGGACGTCTCCTCATGGGATTTTAATTTTTTTTTAACTTGACAAAGTGTTTAAATGTCACTTCTACAAATCTCAGTGTCGTACTTTTGTGTTGATTATATTTATTGATATATTTTCAATCTTTATATAAATATATATACACATTTTAAATCAGTAAAAACTGAAATGGCAAAAAGAATAGACATCTGCTTTTGTTCTACGTCTTCATGAACCTGGCTGCGTTGTAGCAGATGGACATTATTAGAAGAAAGCCCTTAACCCGCTTGATCGGCCAGACAATCAGACCAAATTACACTAAACCAAATAAAGAATCTGGGCCTAGTTTGGAGCCATCAGAGCATAATCAATTTCATTCATGTATTTAAGGCACAGTACATATTATCAAGATGTAAAAATCCAGCAGCAGTGACCCTCACTTTGAGGGTTCGCGACATTCAAAACTTTCCAGCACGCATTCTTTTGTGAAACCAACACTTTTGGCTGCTTGAAGAGGGAGGATGCTGCCAATCAGTGGAACGGTCATTTCGGACCAAAATAGCAAGCAAAAAAAAAAATACAAAAAAATAGATAATTTCTCATCTTAATATATACAATCTCTCCTCAACATTGTCATGTCTGTGACCAAATAGCCTCTCTGACAGGCTATTTAAGATGAGCTGTCACATGTCGCATGTGGAGGAAGAAAAAAAAAAAAGACATATGTCTGCAACTTACATTATTTTCTTTGGAGTAGTATGATAGAGTGGGAAATCTGCCTCTGCTCCTGAACTTGGAGCTCCCCACTATGACAGGAGGTGTGGCGGACTGAGGCACGAACAGGTCAGCGGGGTATGTGTCGCTCACCTTTGAAAAAAGCAACAGAACAGGAGGCTTAAGCTCCTGCCATGACCATATTAGGGAAGAAACAGCCCAACTGGTCGTAGATGTCGGCTCGCTGACCTTGTAGTGTTGGTTGACAGGGGAGAGTTTCCACTGGGAGTTCGGGAGTCCCATTCTGCTGTAATCAGCCTTGGGGTCCAAAAAGTCCCATTCCTGCCGCCTCTCAGCCTCATCGACGTTGGGTTTATAGGAGAAGCAATACAGCTCCTCGCAACGCTCTGCAAGGCACAACAGTGGTGACAACTTTAGTGACAGCTAAATATTGACACAACACCTACAATGTGCAGGACCTCGATAGAGCTAAGTGCTGCGAAAGCAGAGGAAATAACCAATACGCAACTTTGAGGCTGCCTCTGTTACAAATAATTGGAAGTAAACATTTCTTTCATGAAAAAACATTTTCAGATATCATTTCTTTTACACGTTCTTGCACACTAATATGATCCTTCACCTGGCTGGGAGAGACGCTGCAGGGACAGGTGAACATCGTGGCACTCCCGCTCATGGGGCACGACGAAGTGAAGGACCTGGAAGTTCTTGCAGCGAACGAGCAGAGAGCATCCTGAGGCCGTGGCGGCTTGCCTCTCCACGCTGCACACCAAACTATGAAGCACCTGGAATGATTAATGGAGCCAAACATGGACCTTTAATGTTGCAACCACAGCATTGTATGCATACAGTGACTACATCCAAACATGTCATTCCACAATGGGCCTTGTATGCGAGGCCCTCTGACAACATCTCACCAAGACGGTGCATGCCCTAACTGACTGATGTCTGGTCCTCTCATCTCGCTGAGCTGATGCTTACCCATGTTTCATTGCGCACTCCAGCCTCGTTCTCCACAAAGATGGTGTGCGTGGCTGTCAGGTAGAGGGTGCCCACCCTGCTTCTCCTAGGGGAGACTCTGTCAAGCAGCCTGACGTTCTCCACCTGCAGCAGGAAGAGGAAGATCGACCTTCAAGCAGCCTCGTCCTCAAACACTCATGTGTTAACTGCAGTGATAAGCAAACACAGCTGATAGCGGCAGGAGGACCATGACTGCGGACGTGGCCGTCACACCACACACCATTTAATGAAAGCCTGTATGTTTTACATAATTAATTGTCTGCATTCAAACTCTGCAGTCGCCGTGAGCGCGCATGGCGGTTTTGAGTTGAGGTGACACTTGGGGGTGTACAGTGCGGAAACTGGAGCTAATCGCTGCAATCCGATCCTCGGTTTACCTTCGGTAGTCGGATGTGCTCCATCCGCGCTCGCTGAGCGACGAGCCGCCGCTTCCTGCGATCACTGAACGTGTCCCAATACAGCTAGCAACAGCAGCAGCACAGCATGTGTGCAGTAGTATTAATATATAGCTTAAAAGCTCACGTCAGTAGCGCGCAGGTACCCGCAGCCATAACATTGTGGCTGCCTAAAGGGTCACATCTGAGCTGCGCCGCTGGGTCCTAAAGCCCGTCATGTAACGGGCCGAGGCGGCCTGGGTGTTAGACGTCAAAGGGCGTTTCAGGCCGCCAGAGTCAACGTTATGTTACTGACGTGTTGACGTCATTCACGACGTTTACTGACCTCAAGTCATTTCAGACACACCAGTCATTCTGCACACCTTGCACACTGCAGTTAATAATAATATATACAACTTGTTTAATGAAGTAGCTTAGTGGTTTATTGATGATAAGATAGCTTAAAATTCAGATAAACTAATGAGGGTCACATTAGCATTGTTCAGAAAAACATGTTTGTAGCTGGACAATTAACAAATTTGAAGGGGAAGGTGAATCAAATTTGCGATTGTATATTAATAAATTCTGTTGAGCTGTCTTCTCAACTCTCAAAACTAACCTTAAAACCAAGCTGCTACGCATCATCTCTAAAAACATGGCTGACCAATAAATACAAATTAAAGCTGCTCATGCTCTGTTCTTTTCAGTACAGTGAGAACTTTGTTTCTGTAATTGAGGGCAAAACAAGTTGCCGTTTTCTTTATAAGCATTCCCTTCTGGAGTAACTTGGTTTTCAAATGGTCAAAGTGCATTCCACGCAGTTGCAACACTCGCCGGTTAGATTCCAGCTGGGGATCTTTATTGCATGTCATACCTCCCTCCCGCTTCCCCCTCCGCCTCTTTGCTGTCACTGTACAATAAAGGCAAACATGACAAAATAAATCATCTTAAAAGCGTTCTCGTAAGCTGTCGGCAGGAGACATTCAGAGACACAGCTCTTAGTGTTGAGATGGAGTGTAGCTGGACGTAAATAAGTCTCTCTGTGTTTTTTTAAGAAACCTTATTTGCTCCACACTATTCTGAGACGGATGTAATTTGTGCAACCAGCACTAAATGTTACGGGGTGTGTCACAAAGTAGGCACTTTATAATGTTATTTAAAGGTTACAGTGATACACTGTTGTACAATTTAGCCCTGAGTATAAAATAAGTGATTGCCCCTCTGTTAAACAAAGCATGAAGCTATTTGAGAAAGCTCCCAGTGCAAACACAGATTGATTCCATCCGATGTTTTAGTTGATCAAGTTCTTCTGGCGTCTTTCGTTGTTTGGGCAAGTCGTACCAAATTTCAAACTTATTTTTATATTCGGCAGTATTTTGCACACCGGTGAGCAGAGGAGCCATCTGTTAGAGGACACTAGGCAGAACAAAACAATAGAAGTAGTTAGTTAAACTAAGCAGAAGTGATTGACTTACTGACGCCTGACGGCCTTGCTGCTCACCCACTCATTCTGCGCTTCATTCATGTTTGAGGAACCAAAAAATGCTTGATTGTCCAACTATTAAATAAAAAAAATGATTCAGTTATGATAACATCACACGGAGCAGATAGTTTGCCTCTGTTTAGATGAGCAATCGTGTTATGTGCGTTGTACTAATTAGGACAATCCAGCCTTGATGACTGAACCCATTTGTTCATGGTTGGTGTCTGTTTTATGACTGGTACATGTCAAGTAGGTGTAATCGCCTCATATAAAAGGCCAAACAAGATATGGAACGATAAGGATAGTGCAGAGGGACGGTTTGAAACCAAATATTTATTTAGGGCTGTAAACTTGTGATATCTCCCAGTTTTACTTAAGGCACGTTTTAGCCTTCTCACTGTGGAATTCATATTTGGAAGTCAGTGTATCCCGAGGGACTCGGAGTAAAGTCAGACATGGACATCGCTGATCATTTCTAAAGGAATCTCTTACTGCGGCCAAAAGTTTCGAGACAAAAGATTGATGGCATTAAACAACACAATACTTTATACTACTCTGAGATTGTGCCGACTCACATCCAAACCTCTGACTAGTGTGGTTTCCTAAATCATTTAAAATGTATTTGTATTACATTTGAATTTGAGTTAATCTATTTTCCTATTTATTTTGTTCCACTACACAAAAACACTGCAAGTGATGTATGTACAAGGCTTGTTCTCTGACCTAGATAGAGACAGGAAATCACTTTTAGCAGAGAGAGGTCTCCAGTTATAGATACTGGATAATACTCCACCCTTCTACCTAATAAAAAGAGTATTAAGTCAAACTAAGGACAGGTAATGTCTTCAGGCTTCAGTCCCCAGACTGTTCTTAAAATGCAATATGAAGAGACTTTGTGCCGTTCCATTAGGTTCAACTTGTAAACCAGGGCTAATACTGGCCTCCTAAACAAACGTCTAACCTATTTTTACACTTTGATTTAATTTTTTTCCCCAGTGAGCTACAAACCTGTGTTATCTGTGGCCCTGTCTCTCATTTGGCTCTTATGGTACATCCACATAAACTAGTAACATTCTTGTCAAATCGAGGTCCGAGTATCTTTCTGCCTCAAAGATGCTGTTTTCGGTCTGGAGGTCACTCTCACTTGTCTTGCCTCTTCTCATAGCTGTCGGCCGCCTTATCAGTAATTGTTCACTCTAACATTTCCTGGCGACACCAGTGTTAACTGGAGCGAACAGTGCGCAAGGCAAACACCACTCAATCTGTTGACCATATCCACGTTTTTGAAGCTGGGTCACTCAGCCATCGGAGGGCAAGTGCATTCAATTGGCTTCACAGAATTAGCGCATGTCAACAGCGAGACACGGAGAGCCAGAGACTCCTTTCCATCCTTTCCATGGTTACAGTGACCAGCTGCATGAATGAAAGCATCACGCTCACCCTCAAGCGAGTATTCCTGTGGTGGAGGACATCAAAAGTAAGTGCAGCTTTTTTGGGCCGTATTTGTGTTGAATGTGATAAATGCGTTCAGGTTCACTTTGTACAGCAGATCAATGTGTGTGTGTTTAAGACAAACAGCCAGCGTTAACACTAGTGTCTCCTGCCTGCCCACCACCAAGGAAAACATTGACTTTCCCATCAGCATGCAGGTCAGATAATCAACCCTGCAGCCAAGGTTTGGTGGGCGCTGGGCCATGATATTTGACTGCTTGGCTGGATGGACAAACTCAGGGAGAGTTGGCTGTTGTCATGCCGGATTGCACGCGTTCAGCTGCCAGCTGCCACCTTCCCACTGAGGTCTTGAGCTGGTTTGAGCTGGTCTTGGCAGAAATGATCACCACTGCAAACTCAACCTTAGTTGTAATTCACAGGCAGCGTTTGATGGAAAAATATGCCTCTTTTTGTTTTTGAATTCCTCCAAGAGCTCAACTGAAGTTGCCGTGGAGATGCCAGGCTCTTGGTGGTGTACCACAGTGAACTGTGTTATTGATTTTGTAATGTCCATGGGTCCAATAGCTCAGGGGACATTGGGCAATACCTGCCTTCCATTAGGAGGACTTAACCCCCCCCCCCTCCCCAGGTACTGCAGCTCGTCCACCCTTCATTGACCAATCAGTACCCATGCTTTTAGCAGCACTCCTGTGGACTGCACTGGGTAAACACACGTGTCTGCCTCAATGTTTGTCAACGCCAGTTGCCTAACCATTTATCAGCAGCCAGTAAGCATCTGGGCAGCTGGGCTCTAAGTGCGTTCGAAATTACAAATACTACCATCAAGATTCCTTCCTTTCTCTTCTCTGTCCCGCTGTATGTGTGAGCCCACGGCGAGAGCTGACAGTTTCACTCCCCCAGAACCTCAAGCATGGAGGTGGAACACCTCTCCCACCCTACCCATTCCCCGGGGCCCCCCTCCTCCCCTTCTTGGCAGCGGTGGGACTGGAGTCTAGAGGCAAGGCCAGGGCACAGCGTATGAAGAAGCACTGTGGAGAGGGGCGGCGTGAATGCACTGCTCCGCTCAGTGTACATGCCAGCATATGAATAAGTGTTGAGAGCAGAGTGTCTGAGAGGCAGCAGTCCACAGGGAGCAGTGGATCTATTTGACGTTTACCTGCGCTGAGCTGCTGTGCAAGCTGGGAGAAGACGCACTTCTGACAGCCTTTCTTTCAGACCCCACATCCCCCACACTCAGTCCAACGAGGTAGGTGCATGTGATGAAATACAGTGTTGGGTTTTAATAGTCTGACTTCTGCAGGAGCAGGGAGTTGGAAATCTTTGCAGAGAAATTCAACATCATGCGTAAGATATGGCCTGTGTTGAGGTCACTGTGCAATGTAAAACACACATGATGTGTATGGAATAATAGTGCTGGGGAGGTCTTACCTAAATTACTTTGTTTTGTAGGTTTTCAAAACAGAATTTTCACGTGCTTAAAAGTCTTTGCAAGCTTCAGTTTTTCATTCACTGTATCCTTGGAGATGCGGCTATACAGCACACATTGTAATGCTAATGAGCTGTCACATCCAAAACTCATTTTCCACCACACTTAAATGGAGATCAATGCATATCTGGACGGTCGTCAGTGTTAATTTACGTTCAAGAAAATCAAAGTTTTGGTTCAAAGCAGAAGCTTAATCTTCAAAAGCAAGCTAGAAACTATTCTCATTGTATTCATGCACATACTGTATGTTTGGCAGGATCCCCAGCAATCTCGCTGATGAAAAGAGACATATTTAGATAAAAGACAATGCAAAACAAAGGCAACTTTGCAATTTGTCTTTTTTGTCCTTTTTTTCCACGTAATTAGTAACGACAGATACTGGAATGTCTAGTGGTGCATTCACGGCCCCCTTATGAAAGCAGCTCTTTGAGTACTTAGGTCTGCACCCTAATTCCAAACAATGGACTTTAATGAGGCATTTACTGTACAAACCTCCGCGTTCTTGGCAGCGTTCCTATTATCCATGTCATAGCCTAAGGGCTTAACATGCCTCTCAACAGTCCCCATCCCACCCTTGTGTCATCCTGACATGTTATGCAACTTACGCTTCAGCATTCTTGCCAGGAGAACATGCTGTCAGAGCCGCTGCAAACGCACAAGTGGCTGAAGTTCAAACTGCTCACAGACCTGACCTTTGCTTTCACAATTCAAATATTGATGCTGAGATAAGGAATGGTGATTGGGTGAGATCAAATCATCTTCTTCATGGTTGTCACCGCCAAGGCCTTCATGCTGCGTGCACACCTGCTCCCACGTGCACATTTTGATTCATACACATGATCTCATACACACTCCATCCATCCATCCATTATCCGAACCGCTTATCCTGTTTTAGGGTCGCGGGGCGCTGAAGCCGATCCCAGCTGTCATTGGTGAAGGCAGGGTACACCCTGGACAAGTCGCCAGTCTATGGCAGGGCACATTCATACACATGATCTCATACACACTCATTGCATTCAAATCCTATTTAAGCTCATGGCCTGGCTAGAAGTAAAATGTCTCCAGCTCAGGCCGAGGCTGCACAGGTATTTTCAGTTTTCGCTCTCTCTCTCCCCGTCAGCAGGTGCCAACATGCTGGAGCAGGTTCTGTCATTCAGCCGCTCCCTGGTGCGCAGGAAAGTGGTCGACATGAGCCTGGAGGACTCGAAGCTGTGCCGCTGCCTGGGAACCGTCGACCTCATCGCCCTGGGAGTTGGCAGCACTCTGGGCGCCGGCGTCTACGTCCTGGCCGGCGAGGTGGCCAAGGGAGACTCAGGCCCCAGCATCGTCATCTCCTTCCTAATTGCCGCCCTGGCCTCCGTCATGGCTGGCCTGTGCTACGCTGAGTTCGGCGCGCGCGTCCCAAAGACCGGCTCTGCTTACCTTTATAGCTACGTGACCGTGGGAGAGATCTGGGCCTTCATCACTGGTTGGAACCTCATTCTCTCCTACGTGATAGGTGAGTTAGAGACTGTCTTTGAATCACGGGTTGTTTAAAGAAGATGCTGATTGGTTTCTCTTTTTTTCTCTCAGGTACCTCCTCCGTCGCCAGGGCTTGGAGTGGCACATTTGATGAAATGATAGGAGGGCACATTGAGGTGTTCTGCAAGACCTACTTCAGCATGAACTCTCCCGGTCTGGCTCAGTACCCTGACTTCTTTGCCGTGTGCCTGATACTGCTGCTTTCTGGTAAGGCAGCAAGTAAAGGCTGAAAATCATAAAACCCAAGTCGATATGTTGCATCAGGGGCTGGTGAGAAAGAAAAGAAACCAGGATTGGTTCTTCTTGTTCAAAACATGGCAACTTTCACGAGCCACAGCTGGTATCATCCAATAAAGAGATGGCACGACAAGTAGCGCTTAATAGGCAGCGTGAGTACATTGGGAGACCACGTCCCCCCTGCTGTTTGAGAAACTCCCTGAAACTCCTGCTAGTACTCAGCAGCACGCCGCTTCTCTTTCCCACAGTCAAACACAATCACATCTGGAATCTGCCCATACAACTTCAGTTTCTCTCCAACCTCAGGCCACTGACAAGCTCCACTGTAGCAGCCGAGGATACATTATTGTCAGTAGCTGTTGATGACTTGGAGAGTACTCCATATCCATTTCCCGTGGTCAGATTCATGACAGTCTTGGGATTTGAAGATCACAGGCTAAAAGTGAAAACCTTATCATACAGTATGTCAGTCAACCCACTAGTGTTTGGTTATTTTTAAGAACCACAGATGTAAAGAGCCGATGCAATATATATTCATCAAAACTAGATGAATACAAGATCATTCTTTTTTTTCACAAATCCTATCATGAATGTATTTATTTTTTGCCAAATTTGCCCCTTTTGCTCATCTAAGGACTCCTATCGTTTGGCGTGAAGGAGTCGGCCTGGGTCAATAAAGTCTTCACTTCAATCAATGTGCTCGTACTCTTGTTCGTCATCATCTCCGGCTTCGTCAAAGGAGACACGCACAACTGGAAGATAACTGAAGAATCCCTAATAAATGTCACCATAATTACAAGGTGATGTATCCGTCTAACTATCACAGATAAGATTGTAAAAAGGGGTTTCATGGCCTTTCATGGTCAGTCTGGTTTGTTGTCTCATATTCTCATACTTATTTAGTCCAATTGTTGCTGTGAAATGACAGTTAATATGTTTCAGGAACTTGTCGGTGACGGCCAACGTGAGCAGCGACTACGGAGTCGGAGGATTTATGCCCTTCGGCTTCAGTGGGACCCTGGCTGGAGCTGCCACCTGCTTTTACGCTTTTGTTGGATTCGACTGCATTGCCACCACAGGTGAGCCATCGATAAGTTGTGAGTTGGAGTGATCACGTCAGAGCCAAATGTCAACACGTCGCTGTGTTTGTTTGTGACAGGCGAGGAGGTGAGGAACCCCCAGAGAGCCATTCCCATCGGCATCGTGGTGTCACTGACCGTGTGTTTCCTGGCGTACTTTGGCGTGTCCGCCGCGCTCACACTGATGATGCCCTACTACCTGCTGGACGAGAAGAGCCCTCTGCCCATGGCCTTTGAATACGTGGGCTGGAGCCCGGCCAAATACGTGGTCGCTGCAGGATCACTGTGTGCCCTCTCCACCAGGTAAACACTGGATCTGCTTTAATCAAATAAGTTGAGGACACAATATCAGATTCCACTGTAGAGTTTAGATTAATGTTTAGTTTATTTACAATACAACTTTAAGTTCTGATTGATGTGCATGCTGTACATGGGTGATAATGGTGAAGGAGAACTGGTCAAATGTTCTGACCACACATCTCTGTCTATCTGTCTTACGACCGGATTGATTCCTGACGCTCAATGGGACATAGTGGGTGCAGTGCTTAATTCTCTCTGCATGTTTTTATAATAAACTATTTTGCAGTATTATAAAAAAGAAGGGCAGGTTAGTCTCTAAACAATATGTTGGTGTGACTTAATTCTGTCTTTCTTCCCTGAGGGGTTTCTATATCAGTTCCGTGTCTGCAAGTGGTGTTCAGGCTGTTACTTTGAGGGGTCCGCCCCTTTCACAGTTGTTTTCACGATTGCGAAAAAAACCTTTGACAGACATTTTAGTGCTTTCATATGTTTGAACTTACTTACGGTCACATGACATCCCTTGAAGTTCAACTCTAAACCAGTTCTCAGAACATAGGGAAAACAAGTAAAATCGACTCTCAAACATGACATCATGACATTTGATTGTTAAAAGACATTAGTGACTTGTAATTTGGCCTTAAAAGCAGCTACGATAGATTCCATTGATTGAAGTTGATGGAAGTTAATGACTGATGTGAAACGTGCCAACAGGAAAGAAAGACACTTTAAAAAGGTACAGTTCACCCCAAAATAAAAAAACATATTTACTTATTAATGTAATGTAATGTAATATTTGTCCTCCAGAAGCCGAGTGCCGTACAGTCCCATTATATTGCTGATATGGCAGACATCCCTCTTTGATTTTGCGGTGAACTGTCCCTTTAATTAAGCATGCTCTGGAGCTTTGATGATGTGATTGTTGGTGTAAATGTGTCTCTGTGTTTGGGGCTTTTGACTAACGTGTTGGTCTTGCATGTCTCTGCTGTCTCATGCAGTCTGCTGGGCTCCATTTTCCCCATGCCTCGTGTAATCTATGCTATGGCACAGGATGGGGTTCTTTTCAAAGTCTTAGCCCGAATCAATCCAAAGACGAAGACCCCACTTATTGCCACTATGACCTCCGGTGTAGTAGCAGGTGAGAGCCAGGGAGCGGTCAGTGAGATTACTCCTGCTAATCGACCTCCACCAATCAAATGTGAAAGACAGGCACAGACACAGATAATCATTTGGCTTTTTTTCTTCCGGAAACTTACCCACACTTCAACACCTTCTTCTTTAAGTCAAGTTTATAGGAGGTTTCCCCTCCAAACACACATGCTGTTCTTTCACAGTTGTGCAGGTGTCATGTTTTCTTTCCCAGAATGCCCTCAACTTAACCGTGAACCCTCTTCTCCCTAGCCTGTTGGGCTCCATGTTCCCTCTGCCGCGCATTCTCTTTGCCATGGCACGAGATGGTATTCTGTTCAAATTTATGTCCAAAGTGAGTAAGCGCCAGTCTCCTGTGGCTGCCACCATGGCGGCAGGTACCACTGCGGGTAAGCTCCCGGGACCAGGACTCGCCTGTGGTGGGGTTGTATCGTGGACTTGTTTGGGGATTTCATCAGTGCACGTGGTGGTGGTAGTGGTGGCTGCATGTTTAAACGTAGTGATGGTGTTTCCACAAGCATGTGAGGAAACATTACACACTTCGTCAAGGCTGTAAATTATTGGAAATCATTTTTGTTCACCACTTCAGTTCGTGACTCCAGGAAGTCACTGCTCCAGCCCAGGAAATAGCCGGCGTATGACCCTCAGTAAAACCACAATAGCTTTGTTTCCATTCAGTTGTTGAGCTAATTTAAAGCAAACGTTTGAAATGGTGCAAAAAGAAAGGCGCGTTTCCGTCAGCTAGTTTGGAGCTAATACACTTTGCTACCGTATTCAGCACAGGTTGTTCCATAATCCAATTGAGGGAGTGCTATTACATTTTTGCTCATTACCATACAGCCTTTTCTAACGCAGGCAGAAACATATGTGAATGGAAAGACGGCTACTACATTATTTTCGTACAGAATACGGTTAGCTTAGCTCAAAGTCTGCAAACCAAATGAAGTGTACTCCTAGGTGTCAGTACATCGTGACATCACAGCTGGGCGTGGTTACAGTTGCAAAAGAGTAAATTCTGACTGCACAATGAAATCGAGTTGAAACTTTCAACCTGAGAGGACATTGAAACACTTCTTATCAGCCTGCTGGTAAATTAGCCACATAGTCAAGTTAAATTAACTTATACCGTTCATGATAGTATAAAGAAGAAATACAAACAGCTGGCCTTTGGGGATTGGTGTGGTGCTCATACATTATTAAAAAGGTCTACTTCTAGAGCTTGCTGTAAGGTGTGCTGTGCGGTTGCATCGTGCTTACATGCTCAGGTGTCGGGGCTTTGACCTTTAAGCTGATTGACCTGAGGAAGTGGCAGGCAGATGTGAACCCAGGGAAGGAACCCAGCACACAGGCCACGTACAGAGCAATTGGAAGACCTGGGCAGGAGAGCTTTCTTTGTTATTCTTTGCTTTAATATAATGTTCCGGCGAGCAGCTCCGTGTTTGTACTGTGCCGCTGAGATCAGCTCCAGACCGGAGTCTGGTGCTGAGATACAAGAGAGGGCGCACCGCAGTGTACCTCACATCAAACGACACTCGGCACGGAGCTGATTGCAGCTGCCAGTCCGGGGAAACATTTTGCTCTTTTTATTGTGAAAACTTGTCTGCATGAAGTTTAATTTGCATCTGACGATGTGTGCATCTGTTGGATGGGGCATCTGAAGAAAACTGCTTTTCAAATTATAATTGTGGGTGTAAATGTTTTCATGTGATTTGAGCGACTGATCCTGTTAAATAAATAAATGTTCTCTTAAAGTGTAAAGGGTTACTGTTAATTGCGTTGTTTCTTGTTCCGGCCATAGCCATCATGGCTTTCCTGTTTGACCTCAAAGCGCTGGTTGACATGATGTCCATTGGAACCCTGCTGGCCTACTCGCTGGTGGCCGCGTGTGTGCTGATTCTCAGGTGGGTACATTTGCAAATAACCAAGAAGTCTTATTTGTGCAACATTGTGAAACAGCTCCCCTTTTAGCTTTTCTAAAAACCCACAGGTACGATTACATACGCCTCATGTTGTTGCATCACTCTGGTGATGTAAGAACCGTGAATGCACCCATTGTGTGAATGCGATGTGGCTGCTTGAGTGAATGAAAGTGTTTACTCAGGCGCCTTGTACTTTTAAACTCTGGACACGTTGTACACCTCTGCTGGTTAACACAGCAGCGTTAACACGGACCCAGTGTGCGTTCACTGGTTTCAACTGGATTTAGAGAGGTTGTTAAGAAAAACCAAAACACGTATTTGACCATGAAAGTGCTTTGTAGCTGCATAAAGGAGGCTGTATATAAACAGTTTGTGCTTCCGACAATTTTCCATCGTGAAATGCAGACGCGTGACCTTTATCTTTCACTTGGCCAGGTACCAGCCAGATGGAGCCATGGAGCGGCGGGCTGGCCCCGGTGAGAGGGACTACCTGTCCTCTGAGGTGGGGGAGTCTGACCTGACGGAGTCCGAGTCCCACCTGAACATGCTGAACGGCGCCAGCTCCACCCTGCAGGCTGTCCTGCACCCTCCCGCCTCGCCCTCCGAGCATTCCTCCAGTGTGGTCAACATGACCATCTGTGTGCTCGGTAAGCAGGCCGGCTTCAAATCTTCTTCTTCTTTTTTTCTTTGATGATTTGACAAAATAATTAAATATGTGTGTGTGTGTTTTCAAACCGCAGTGCTGGTAGTGTGCGTGGTCAGCTACCTCACAACGTACCACATCTACTCCATCCTGGACATGGAAGTGTGGATCCTGGCGCTCCTGACCGTGTGCCTCCTCATCTTCAGCGGCTGCGTCTTCATGGTCTGCAGGCAGCCTCAGACCACCAAGAAGGTCTCCTTCATGGTGCGTGGCAGCTCAACAAGTGCACCGCTTTCATAACGCGTCTCTCTTTATGGGATGAGGCCGATCCAATACAAGTACATTGACGGTAGAAATCTTTTGTTGTTGCTTGTTTACGTCACAGGTTCCCCTTCTGCCTTTTCTGCCCATTCTGAGCATATTTGTCAATATTTACCTCATGGTTCAGCTGAGTGGAGATACCTGGATACGTTTCTCTGTGTGGATGGCCGTGGGTGAGTGACCCATTGTGGACATTGAAAGAAATATGGATATATGGAAATATGCTTATTCACTTTGTTTTGGTCAAGCGTTAGGTGAGAAGCTCAATACCCCTCTCAAATGTATGTTACACACAAAGCTAGAGCCGCTACGGTTAGCTTAGCTTAGCATAAGGGCCGCTAGACTTCCCGGCGTCTTGTCGTCACCATGATTACAGCCAGGCAACCATTGGAAACTTCAGGAAGTCACTGCTCCTCGTCGAGAAATAGTTCCTCACATCATTTCCCCCCCCAGTTAAACAAACAAGATATTGTGTTAGTTAATGAGAACTAGAGGAGCTGGGAGACAGATTTTGTCATTCCTTCAAGCTAAGCTAAGCTAAGATGTAGCTTCATATTTAGCAAACAGATATACAAGTGGTATTGATCTCCTCCTCCAACTCTCGTCAAGGAAGCAAACAAAGATCTTCAAAGATTAATTTTCTTTTCCAACGGGTTTTCTCAGGTTTCCTGATCTACTTCGGCTACGGCATTTGGCACAGCGAGGAGCGCCAGCGCCGACTCCGCGGCCCGGTCAAGGGCAGCGGCACCAGGGAACACGGCGAGACCGGCGGGAAGAAGCCGGCCGGCACGGGTGCGGCGGGAAAAGACCAAAAGGGTTTCATCTGCCCGGAAAAGACCAGCAGGTGTTAAAGTGACGGACTCAGTGAGGCGACAGATGCATGAAAGCACACAGCAGCCCTCACACGGCAGCGTCAGCACTCTGGACATGCGGCCTCACCATGTGGCAGCCGCTCCATACTGCGACGGACTCGCATCCCTGTAGGTCACACTGCGCTTTACGGACAGCACGGAGACTTAAAAAGGACAGGTACCACACTGGAGGGTGATGTTCCTTTAACCCTGAAGCAGCCTATGCAAGACTGCAGCAAAGCCTTTCTCTCTCATTATTGACTTTTCCTTTTTCTGGTATTCTTTACACTTTAGGCAGGTTTGTACCTGTACAAGTACAAGTGTTTTTTTTCTTTAAATGTAACGTCTTGGGATCTGTGTTTTCTATTTTATTCCTCCAGAGTATTATTAGTTTTGGATGAACCAATTATGTACTACTATTAAAAGTAATGATAGCTTGTGGTAGAAGCACTCATTGTTCTTTCTTTAGGTTAGAGGGGTGCTGTCATTCATACAGTAGAAATATGTAATTTTTAGACCAATCTTCAATATGTCAAATAGATTTGTAGGCGCTTAGCATGTCGTGACTCAACTAATGGAATTCACTAAGTGCTGGTGAATGTCAGGCTTCTGTAGGTGGCACTCAACAGATCACAGCAATCTGTAGCCGTCGTTATTGAGGCATCTGTCGTGTGGCGGCTTTATAGTCAGCACAGGTTTACTTTTGTATTTTTGCTAGGGTGTGTTTTTATGAACTGTTACAATCTGAATATGAAGATCCTTATTTGTTACGGAGCTCTGCTCAAGAAGTATTTTTAGTGGTAGTGTTTTTCACCGTCAGGTATATGACTGCTTTATTGTCATGCTGATATTTTGTCCTGTTTTGATACGATTACAGACCTTCGTGAAATGATTCTCTCTGAACCAGAGCACTTTGACACCTAACATGAAGCACAACAATTCATCAGTCTTACTGCATATATACACACACACACACACACACACACACACACACACATGTATATATATATATATATATACATGTGTGTGTGGATGTATTTAGGTCTGTCTAGCCCAACATTGAGCATTGAGGGTCCTTTTCCAGGTTTATTCTCTTGTGGTGGGCGTCCTACTTTAAGGACTGGAGTCGGTGTTGCTTCATAACCGGCTTGAAGAGACTTCTTGTGCTGAACATATAGATTCAGTGCTTTCATTCTTTCCTCTGGGCTTCCAGGGGGATGCCTGTCCGACTCAGTGTGCTCTAGTTAACAGTAGACACTTTGGGATGGTGGTGATCAGGGTGATTTAATATGCGGTGCTCGATAATAACAGTTGCCAGGTTTTTCAACCATTTTCAGAAACTGGCAACCAATTCCTGGCCTCAGTGGCGACCACTTTTTAACAAGGTAAACAAATAGTGGACAGCAAACAAAAATGAGTTTGTTGCATCGGCTGCATGTGTCAAAGCGTTGGGCGTTTACTCAGTGCACGCAGGCACGGAAAATGATGCTGCAGAGCTTTTGTTCGGTTTCTGTAATAAAGCTATTACTCTTTTATGTCCCTTTTTCATTATTAAGCTAACGTATAGCTGCGTAGTATCATAATTACTGGCAATGCCTTTTAAACGTTATCGTGTGGAGCCCTGACGTGTGCTGTGCAGTGGTTTAAATGAATGTGGAAGCCAGAGCTGGTCTCAGCAGGAGTTTGGAGGCATTCTGCTGCACTGAACCTCTATGAACAGTGTGACGTCTCCCAGTGAGGTGACAGGGTAGAAGCAAACACAGGGTCACGATACAGAATCACTTGTTACCAACTGCACAAGTACGATAAATGCATTTTCCAGTAAGACAGTGTTTGGTGTTTTCTTTTCATTCTTTTTTGTTTTTGTATTCCTGCCTCAAGGTGGTTGTTTAATATGTCTGTTAGTTAGCACAATATGTGAAAAAGACCACATTTTAATGTAACCTGAAGGTTGTGCCATAAATCAAAGAACGGATTCATTTTTTGATGTAGATGACGCCCCCATGTGGCCATATATGGGTAACTTTTAGTTCAGTTCAAACATACAATCCTCACAATGGTGGAACAAGTACTCAGATCTTTTACTCCAGTAAAATCACCAATAGCCCCAATGTAAAAAAATACTCCACTACAAAAAGTAAAAGTCCTGCATTCAATTCCATCTTTAATAAAAAGTACAGAAGTATTGTCTGCAAAGTATACTTATAGTATCAAAAGTAGTTAATGTAAAAGTCCACCCGATCCCTTGCATCCACTAAATAGGGGCCAACCTCGGCCTGTAAACACCACCTGGTGCTTGAAAAGCATATTAAACATAAACACATTCAAATACATGGCTCCTGAACCCATACTATCATATTATTATATTATTATAAATTATAATATATATATATATATATATATATAAATTACAATGTCAGAAAAATATTTATTATATCTCGATACATAAGCTGTCAAATGCAGTTTGCCAAAAATACCAGAATGTTCTGCTACATTCAGAAACATTTTGCAAGTCAGCATGTTTTTCTGGCTATTCAACCCTCTGCACAGTAAACACTCACACTATAAACAAGAGGGGTCAAAGTTCAAGGTGCCATGTTATAAGAAAGTAACTTGTCCCAATTGAATGCATGCTGCATTGTTACGGCAGCTCCAGTGTGTACTAAAAGCACAAATAATAAAGGATGGGGAACGCAGTGTTGAAACATCCCATTGAGGGACATCACAGACGGTGATAGTAATCTTCAAGATGTGAGGAAGAGACGCCAGGCTGTCCTTGAACATGCCAGACACTCAGGTCCAGCAGAGGGCCCCAGAGTCTGGGCTTCTGCTCCTGCGGTCTGAGGAGAGGGCAGTAAACACAACGGGCTCTGAGCTTATTTTCCCCATTCCTCTCATTCTGTGAGGAGGATGGAGCTGGAAATCTAGGCAGGGCAGCCGGAGCCTGCAGAGTTCCCACTCAGCCCCGCATCAGCAGAAAAACTCCCCGACTCTCCGTCCCACAGAGCACGCCATCCCGTCAGCACGCAGCATGAAGCTCTGGGTTGTGCTTTGCATGGCACTGTTCTGGGTGGAGCTCCAAAACGGTGAGTACAGTCTCCACGTCTGTCTCGTAGAGTTACGGTTGAAGCCAAATAAAGTGTTGAGAACTTTGAGTGCAACCTGGAGGTAGAGGGAGGATGACATAATCTGAGGTTGTGTGGCTGGCTGAGGGCAGATCTCCTTCACATGAGGCAAACACTTGATCGACACATTCTGTCAAATCTTTTTTTGTGTCTCTCTGCAACTGATCTGCTCTGTTTGAATTGTATATAATGCATGTACACTGTAAATGTTTTCAGAAGAGTTGAGTGAAGTTTTCTTTTGCAAAGTATTTCTGCAGACCAACTCAAACCAGCTGCATCTGAGGCATGCAGCAGGCGTTTCTAATTAACCAGCCTCCACGCTGACCTCTGCTTGGAGTTCTCATTAAGTCTGCACGGAGGAATGGAACAACAAACCCTGAAAGTCTACACTGCTGAAGACTGATTTGTGTTTGTCTTTAATGCTTTATGAAGCCGAAAGAGGTTCTGGACATTTTGTGCCAGTAATAAGGAATCCACACTTCCCGCTCAACTGTTGTCACAGCTGGGGGAACACTAAGAGCAGCTTATGGGCAAACTGAACACCATGTCTGGGTCTGGGCAGCTGCTTTTGTGACTTATCTTCATCATCTCGGCTCTTGGCTCTGACTCACCCTCCTCCCCTCTGTGTATCCAGGGGCCTGCCAGCAGGTCAAGCGGAGGAAAGACGTAGGAGAGAACCGCATCCGTCCAGGGGGGAAGCGGGTGAAGGTGCGACCGCCCAAACCAAAAGATGGCGGAGGGAAAGGCCAGTCCCTGCTGACCCAGGTTTTAGACAAGGGCCGCTTCCTGCGCCTGGGCCCGAGCACCACTCTGCCCCCCGGGAGGAACATAGAGCTGCGCTGCAAGGGCAACTCCATCGGATGGTCGTACCCGTCCTACCTGGACACCTTCAACGACTCGCGCCTCAGGTGCCCCCCTGAAGCGCGCGCCAGCTGTTTGTCGTGCTACGAGCTGACGCGAGTGTGAAAGTCTCATTTGTATATTTGTTTGTTTTTTTTGGTTTCCCGCCTCCAGCATCAAGCCAAGCGACAAGTACGGCCAGCTGATCCTGACGTCGCCCTCTGCTGCCGACACGGGGCCCTACAGCTGCTGGGTGATCGTGTGTGACGGCTCAGAGTGCGAGAGGGACCACGAGCGCACCTACGTCTCATACATCTATTTCACAGGTGAGCACTGAGCACATGATGCCACTTTCATAATGGCTATGGATTCATTGTAATGTGTGTAAGAGCCACAAGTGTATTATTTTATTACATATTCGGCTTGAAGATTAAACCATTACGGGCCGGATATGTAAGAGCCACAAGTGTATTATTTGATAAATTAGAATTTCAGGAAGATTTGTAATTTACTTTCTGAATTACCGAATTATTTACGTTAATGACAGACGCTCCCTGTACGGAGATTTAATGACGTCATGACGGCAGCAGGTGGAAAGCAAAGAGCTGCATTAGGCTTGAGAGCACATAGATTTTCTACTATGAGACGGTATGATCGTATGATTATTTATTTGTGTACTTTGTCAACGTTTTTTTTGCTCCCTAAAATAAAGACTAAAACCATTCGCGTGAGGAAAAGGAACTCACTGTGTCTGCATGAAGTAATGCGTTATCGTTTATATGACCAGTGGAAACCACCCCCCTTGTGATTGAAGGGCCTGTCTTCATTTAGGTGTGTGTTTTAGTCACAGAGGCCAAAGCCACATCGGAACCTCACACCTGTCTCCCTAAACAGACAAAGACAACCTCTTCGTGCCCTCTGCCATCCACTTCGAGATCGTGTACCTGCGCCCAGGCCGGCCTGCCGTGGTGCCCTGCCGCGTGACCGACCCGCAGGCCAAGGTGTCTCTGCACAGAGAGGTCCCCCCAGAGGAGATCCCAGTCAACGGGACACAGGTGACCTACGACCCCACCAAGGGTTTTGTCCTGAAGAACCCCACCCCGGAGCACCAGGGGGTCTTCTACTGCAAGGCCGTGACCAAGGGCACCCCTCAGATCTCCACCAAGTACCAGCTGCTCTACGTGGAGGGTAAGGAGTCACAGTGCAGGATCAGTGACCTTTTTCTTCTTCTGTGTGTTTAACTGACCAACCCAAAAGGTTGAATTATGGTTTAATTGAGTAAAAGAACCACGGTGAGGCATTTTTACAAAGGCGTGAATTATTTTTGTTTCATCAGCCTTCAGGAAAAGGTTGTATTTCTCAGCTGTCAAAATCGCCCTCGCTCCTCTCTGCTGAGCTCGGTTCATGTGGACGATTTCCAACTGAAATGGAAACACAGTCTAGCTTTTTCAAATGGGAGGAGGAAGAGAGGTGAATTTATGGAATGGAAAGTGTGTGTGTGTGTGTGTGTGTGTGTGTATAGGGGGGGTTTAGGTCAAATTAAGCTGCCGTGGCACGTTTGACTGGCAGGTGGAGAAAGACGGACTTTGGACTGGTGATGGAGGTTTAACTGGTTAAATACCACGACGCTTCAGTCTATAAATGTGAAACATTTTGTCATTGTTTACCGTTTCTGTCACCAGTTCCGAGTGGCCCACCGTTTGTGGGCCTCGACGCCTCTCCGGAGTCGGTGGGTGGAGGCGACAACGTCAACGTGACCTGCACCGTGTTGGGGGAGCCGGAGGTGGACGTGAGCTTCACCTGGTCTTATCCTGGTCAGGTAAGAAGGCATTGGGCAGACCTTGATCCAGGACAAAGACCGCTGGCACCCTGCGTTTATAAGTCTCGAATCACTTCGATTAAATTGTCCACATGGAGACATTTTTATATTATAATCAAGGTTAATTCATAATAATCAGTGAGTCATAAGAACCCATTTTTAATTAAAGGTCTTGTGGATAAACCATGTTGGATTTTGTGACTTTTTAAAATCATGGATCCTTCCTTTTCTTGCCCGGATTGGCAACAGGAAAATGTTTCTAAAAGAAAATCTCATGTTGGCAGTAAATCCTGTTTGTTCATTGTGTAGGGCCATCGCCCGGCTCACACCCAGACCTCCTGGAGGCTGGTCAATAGAGGAATGAGCCACACCACGCGGATCTCCCAGAGCGTCTTGACTTTAGAAGACATGGAGACCATCGACTTTGGAAACTACATCTGCAAAGCCAAGAACCAGAACGGCGAGACCATCGTGACGACCAACATAGCGTCCAACTAGCCCCGGCGGAGTGAACACACCACCCAGGGAGACCCGATGGAATCAACGTGTATATACATAAAATGGGTGTATTTTTAGATTGCAGTTTGCGATGACATAATAAAAGATTTGCTCCAGCTTTGGTTGACGAGTTCCTTCTTAAAACTGGACCCTAACTGTAAGTTTGCAGATGGAGAGCTCACACGACAGCACATGGCTGCACGCAAGGTCAAAGCAAATATGCATGAAGCCACCGGCCAAACACAGAAGCCAAAGTGTTTCATTTTAGATTTGAGCAAAACGCAGTTATGGCGGAGCGGTTTCATTTTGCAAGAAGTCCAAAGAAGAACAAGGAGTGTTGACAGTCCATCAGATCTGCAGGGAGAGAAAAGCCCCAAACCATTTCACGCGATGCTCTGCAGGAGTGAGGGTTTGGAAACAGCAGCGGCCATCGGAGACTTGCTCTGGCTTCACAGCATGTGCAAGAGGAAAATCTGGTTTAAAGCGGAGCCGTGTGCCCGGCTGGCGTCCTAATGCACTCCGTATGTGGAATGTGAGCTGCAGGCCCTGAACTAATGTCGGTCCAATGCAACACCTGCAGTTTCCACTTTGCTGAATAGTTATTTGGTTGTTATGATTTTGGAATATGTAGGTTTGTGGTTGAGAAAACATTTAAGGATATTTGATATCCTGGACCGATACCTGCTGAGTTCAAGGAAAAACTGAATTACTTTCATGTACCTCTTAAATACAACCCTGAATCTCATCTGCTGAATTTGAAAATATGTAGATCAGTTATACAGCTCAACTTTGATATAACAGGTTTAATACAAGACTTTATTAATTGCATATTTAACAGGTCAACCAACCAATAATATAAATTCCACACAAAATACTATTTGAGACATTGCAGTGACATGTACAAGCAGAACTCTTTGCAAAGACCCCATCTTTAAAGCTGCATCAGGAGGGTTCAAAACGAGGTGATTACCAAGACACAAACACACACAAAGACTCGGACTGGTCCCATGGTCAAACAAACACGTGTGGAAAACAAAACAATGTTTGAGGCAACAGATGATACTTAAACTAACAAACTAGGTGCAACCCCCCATAACCTTAAAATAAAATAATCTCAAATAAAATCTGAACAGATTGAGATTTGGACAGCCCTGGTGTGATGACTAGCAGCGGTATGTTAGTGGCGTGACAGTTAGCTGTGAGAAAACAATGAGGAATCTAATAAAAGCAATTCCACATTTCATGACTTAAATAAAATTTGCCCCGAGGAGGGACAATGTCCTCTGTAGTCACAGCTATTCTCAAGTCAGACTTCCCATGGTTGATCTCTTGAGACAGAACGAACAAGGGCTGTATCTGCACATGTTGACATAAATGCATTTGTGTATCTCTAGCTGTATGTACTGTGTGGATGTAGCGCAATGAGCTTCAGGGCAGACAAGTCTGTCAACATAACAAAAATAGTGTATCATAACATAGTAGTCCTGAGATTTCCTTCACACCCCTCCATACCACCAGACATGAAAGGCAAGAAAACAAGGCAACCTTGTTTATTAAGTGCATCTGTGCAACTATATTTAAATGTTTTGTTTTTTTACAGTCTGCAGGGTCTGTACAGAAAGTGTCAGAGTTCATCCAATCCTGAAGGAGCCAAAGTCAGGCTGTTGTGTTGCCAAGCGAACAAGAAACAAACATGGCTCTTAATTCCAGACAGCTTTGAACGCCAAAGACAGGGTGTGCTTCCTGGAAGCAGGTCCCCATCGTTATCTGGGAGAGACAGGGGGGCTGGAGAGCACACCCGAGCTGCGAGGGGACTGGAGGCTGAAGGACCGGGATGGGGAGGTGGAGATAGGGGACACCTTGCGGGGGCTACTCTGGTCTCCGTTGTGGAGCTTCCACACCAGCTCCTCGTTCTCCATCGACAGACGCTTGTTCACCTTGGACTCCTTCTGAAGGGACTCCTGCAGCACGGCCTGCTCTGTTGACAGCTGCCTGCGAGTCATCGACAGACGGGTTAGAAACACTCTGAACAACCGTTGAGATATTCAACCAGTGAACTGAAGCCAAATCAAAGTACTACTATATAGTAGTTAAGAGACACTCTTATTACCATCAATGAATACCATGATAAGACTCATAAATACATTCATCTGTCGCTCAATACTTTGACTTCTGAAGTAAGTTACAATAAACTTAAGTGCTCATATTCATTGAGGGAACCAGTTAAATTGTGTGGCCCATTGATTAATGGTTTGTGTTAAATAATTATGATAATAATAATAATAATAATAATAATGAAATGCATGGCACAGAGAAGCAGAAGGAGTTGGAAGCATCCAACACCCCGACTCAGTTCAGTCTGGTTTCCATCACTATATAATAGGAGTTCATATGATGAACTCTTACCTTGACAGTGCATAATGTCTTTCCATGCGGGCTTTGAGATCCTCATTCTCCTGTTGGACCTTCTTATAGCCCTCATCCAACTTTATATTTTTCTCTGTCTGGAAACATAAAAAAAGCAAACACCAAATGAATCACTCAGTGTTGCTCGTCTCGATGGCCAGCAATCATGATCATGTGCCGCGGGTCTCACCAGTGTGCCTATCTCCATCAGCTTCTTTTCCTGCTGGTGGAGCTGTTTGTTTTTGATATCCAGCACCACTTTGAGGCTCTCTAGCTCCTGCTCCAGATACAGGGTGTGGGAGTCCTTCTGAGGGGACAAATGAGTAGCGCCAAGATGTTCAGGGATCGTCAAAGACTTCCAAAATTAGTTCAGGCAGCCTTGTAAATGTCACGTGGCCATAAATCCAGAACCACACAACAGAGGGTGCCACGCATCACCAAAAAATTGCAAACTTTGCATAATGGTTAGTGTTTAAAGTCCTCCTGGTCCTGTTTAACAGGTGGCTAGTACATTCTGAGCTGTTGCTTCTGCTGTTATTATCATCCATCTATTAATAGCAGATGTGGAGTGGCAGGGTAATGTGAGGTAGTTACCTTAATGACTCTACTGTGCCAGGGCAGAATGCTGAGCACATGTGGAAGCCACTAAACACTGACAACAGCACTCGGAGAAAATTAGAATCTACACTCTGGGCCGAGAGGGCGAGCAGAGTTGGAGCCAACATAGAGTTTAACCCACTCAAACCAGTTCAGACCATGCTACGTGGTAAAGAATGGTTCTTTATTTTTTTAAGATAACGTGAAATGTTTTTGTTTCCGTTGGTAGTTTATCTCTTGTAATCATTGCCGTCGGGGTTGCCACCTTTTATACTTAAAAGGCAAACAACACTCAGTCATAAGATGTTTCTCAAGTGGAGCAGTGCTATAAAAAGCAAACAGATAAGAGTACCTGATTCTTTTCGGCCATCTGTTTCCTCCTGTTCTCCACCGCGGTTAGCTTCTCAATCAGGGCATTGTTCTCCACAGTGAGCGCTTCGATCCGTCCCTGTGGATGTACGCAGCACAACAGAGTTACTGAGTAGCGCTTTTACACACTGGTTCATCAATTCAGAACTTATCCTTGTGACATAACATGTTGAATTTATTTGATGAAAGGAAAAACAAAAGTCAAGCTTACAGAGAGAGCGGCTCCCTCTTCTTTCAGAGTTTTTTCCAAAGACTGCAGCTCCTGAGTGTGGACTTTGCTGACCTCTGAAGAGTTTGATGACATAAGAATCATTTCAGATAACTTAAACCACATAACAAAGCTCAAGGCTAATCACAATTGTATGTTATGATGCAATACAAAAATACATGCATTTCCTAACAGGGGTAGAATATCCAAAGTTAAAATACACTCAAGCTTCAGTTTCAAATATATTAATAAAATGCAACTCTATGTAGTTTCATTCATTTGGTGAAATACTGTTCACTCACCTTCTATTGACATGTCATACTGCTGTTTAACAGACAGCAGCTGTTCTGCGTGGCTGCTCTCTAGTTCCAGCTTCATGGCCTCATGATTGGCTTTAAGCTCTCCCATCTTTGAAACGAACACAGGATAGACATCATTACTGATCACAAAGCATTGCATTAGGATATTTTGTGTTTACCTCATCCGAGGCATTAAATCATTATTAAAAGGGGAGTAGGGGGGAAAAAACCTGCTGCTGCATGAGAGTCTTGCACTTGTCAGTCTCCTCCTGGTAGGTGAGGTGGACCTTGTCCCACTCGGCCTGGTAGAAGGCCTGAAGTCTCTGCTCCAGCTCGACCAGGTCGTTCTGGTGCTGCTCCTGCAGGTTGTGCAGCGCATCCTGCAGAGCAACACGCAACTCATCCTTCTCCTTCTCCAAACGTTCAGATGAATGTTCGGAGCAAACTGGAAATACAAGAGCAGAAAGCTAATATCTTATCTTGGTAAAAAGGTGACGGGACATTTGCATGGTGTTCAGTGAATGTCTGCAGCTGTGTAGACTGCAATATTCATTAAAGAGGGCAGATGAAAACCTGTATTAGTAACCGGTTGTGTATGAAATAAGATACTCCCACTGGAAGGAACTCTTGAAAAAGAAGTTCTCCCTTGGTGTAAATGTGCGACACTAACAGCTCTCCAAAAAGGAATGGAAAAACTGACTTTCAAGGGGAGGTTCACTCGAGTGCACACGCCAACTACACTGCAGTTATTTATAGGCAGATGAAGATATGGTAACAACTTGTCTCTCAATTCTTTCACAATATCTAGAAATCAGTAACATAACAGATTTCATAAATCAGACTTGTTCCCTCCACAGCTGGTAATTTGCCATTTCTAAGTTTGTGCAATTGGTGGCTTTTGTTTTTGTTCAGTAAAGCCAGCTCGCTGGTCCAACTGTTTCCATCGCCATGTGTTTATATCTGCTCTGGAGTGGGTGACAGTGACCGACTCCATAACCTGTCTCCAGTTTAAGTGCTTGTGCACAAACATGGTTTCAACCAGCAAGCCCATGGGAACGTCAAGTCACTAGTGAAGTCATGCTGATGGTGTGCAATAAATAAGACAGACAGCTTTGCAGAACAAGTACCTCTGCTGACATGTTCAGCAGGTGATTCCCTTTCAAACATTTGGTATCGAATGCAAGGAAAGACAATAGACCACAACTATTCAGAACTCAAAACTGAACCCAGATGTTGCTCTGCTAATCTACAACACAGTAAATGTATATCCCGTTCTAAAAAACTGATTTGGTGGTATTATTCTACCATGGTAACCAAAGAGGAGTCATGAAAGGCTCTTTTCAACATCTTTTGAACGTACAGAGATTTGCCTGTTAGCCATGAGGGCCATGTGCTGTATTGATGTGTGTGTCTTTACTAGTTCACACATCTGTATTGAAGGTTGCAAATTTAGTCATGTTGAAAACTTTGTCACAGACTAATATTCTGAAATTATATGTATTCTTGATGTGGTCTGGATGCAAATAAAGTCCAGAGTGTGTTTTTGCACAGTTAAAACTGAGCTACAGTAGAAACACTGCATAAGCATGAAGATTCACCTTACCAAGAGTGGAATAACAGCAGAAGATCCAGGAACAGAGGCCAAGCCAACAGAGGGACTTATCCATCAGGCTTTGGAATGTACAGCTCATCAAACAGAGCCAAGCACTCCACAACCATGTGTAATAGAGATCTGGTCATATGAGCCTCTTGTCCAAACTCACATCACAAAAAAAAAAAAACACCTCATGGCTCATACTGGGGGGGAGGAGGGCCGAGTTGATCTAAAGTTAGCTGCATTCTGGCAAACAGACAGCAGGGTGATGGTTGTTTGGAAGTGTCACAGATAATACAGATCCCTCTTAGATATAATTTTACGTGGGCTGGATGATAAAAGGGGTGTGGTTGTATCACAATCTTGGCTGTGGTCCAAGATTGTGATGTATTGCTGTATGAGGAGTGAGATCACTGGAAGCAGGCAGCGACACAGTCCAAGGAGGAATTTAACTAAAAGCAAACCTATAAGACTGCAACTGGACAACCAAACAGCTTTCACTACACACAATAGAAAAGGTCCATCTGAGGTCAGTGTAGGTTCCACAGCCTCCATGACGGGAAGAATGTGGTAAAGCGCAGCTATAACAGTGCTCAGCATATAAGAGCAGTCATGTGGAAGTCCCGAGGCTGTGAGGGAGGGGAGGAGCCCCAACACTACTGCCTCGAGTAAAAGAGATGAAAGCTGGTGAGTGAGCGTGTATTGGGAGAGAGTATGTGTCTGTACACACAAGGCTGTGTGACAGCACATAGGCTGGATGAAGAGCACGGGTCATTGTCCCCAAGCCCTCAGGTGGTGTAGCATTCCACCACTGGTAACCCCGCCTGTGTGGGGTCAGGGGTCAGCTGGCCACTCCCTGGGGAATGGGCTGACCAGTCTACTCAGCAACACTTAAACACACATGCCTCGACAAATAGGCATGTGATTTTCAGCCGAGGACAAAGCAATCAACGAGTGGAGGCAGAACCCCGGGGGTATTTATTTTGTGGGCAAACAAGCGTAAGACCTTCCCTGCATACAGAGATGGTAATATTTCATTCATGAAAACTATTTTGTCATACTAGCTCCCTCAAATAAGAGTACATTATTATGTAAAATAAAGATTACATTGAACTGCATGACTGAGTACAAAGTGTGCAATGCAGTGGGTGACTAAACTTGGCAATGTAGAATAATGCCTAACATCGAATTTAAAGAATCAATAAATCCGATCAATAACCACATTAGATCACAGCAACAAAATAAGTGAACCAAGTAAACAACCAGATAGTCACAATAACAATGTTTTTAATAAATAGGAAAACCTTATTGTCCCTGTTATTTATAAGAACATGACCTTACACATTTCCTTATCTAAACTGGACAATCAAACAGGACAGGGCACACCAGAAAGGGGAACTAAAAGCAAACCCTCCACCAGAAGTGTGTGCTTTGGTGATAACAACTTTAAACACAGCTGGTGTGTGTCCAAGGTGACCCAACTTACCCAGCTCTCCTCGAAGGCTGACCATCTCCTGGGACAGATCCCTGCACTTGCTTGTGGCTTCATCACGCTGCAGAGAGAAAACAAATGTAAACAGTCATGCACATGCTCATGAAGATGTCAATGCAATGTTTTGAGCTGAAATAACCACAGTTAAGATCACAAATAACAATATAACCATCAGTTTGAATATATATTAATTAAGTTATTCTGTATTGGAATGGCTCTGTCAGGGCAACACCCTTGACACATAACCATCTAATGAATACGGTTATTCTTTCCAGGATATTGTGTTTGACTGCCAAATATGTCAACAGCACCGCAGAAGTAAGGGAGGAAGCTTAAGGAAAAATAGACATTCATCTTGTGTTTTCAGTCTTAGCACATGCATTCTGTCAGCCCAACTCTTTTACTTGTTCCTGTCTGACTCAGTTTTGCAGCAAAGAGGCTGTAGCTGCAGTGCTCCTCCAGAATTCAGACGCATCCAAAGCCAAAAAACCGTTTACATCTTGTGTAACACCTTTCTCTAAATATCTCGGTTTACATAAACATCCTGACACCAAACAGTACAGCACACAGCCTGCATAATTCAATTATGAACCCGAGACATAATAAAGTAAGACAAGTCAAATATGACTTCACTGATCAGTTTACAAAGGAAATATAGTCCACCCCGTCCTGCTATATCCCAAATCTGCATCAATTCCTCACTGCAGAGTAGAACAATGTAGAAGCCAGTTACCCTCTCTGCAGCACAGGGAGCACTAAGGCACGCTCTGCTGCCAGAACAGCCCATGATCCAGCTTCAGCCCGGGGCTTGCTAGCTGGAGTCTCCCCCTCCAGCTTTGGAGTCCCAGTACTCCACGACAAACAGTGGTCCAGGTGGACGCACCACCTCCACACACCACCTCCCCGACTGCTCTGACAACATCTGAGGCAGGACTGAAAAAGCGGCTCTGCTGGCTGAGGAGAGTGACTGCAGAGTGCATTACCGTATTACACCTAAAAAAAAACTAAAAGGGGCAGGCTACAGTGTGCATGAGAACTGCCTCCTCATCAGTGAGGCGAGGTCACTTTAAGACCGCACTAAAGGCAGCTGGAGAGGAGCAAACATGAATTGCACAGGGTTGCCTGACATCAGGCTGATGGAGAAGGTCTAGTGCTGAGCAGTGACCTTCCCAGGGGACTCATGGAGAGGCTTCATTACCACCATCCCCCACCACTCATCCAAACCTACATTAAATCCTCCCCTCACCCCTCTGCATCACTACCTTACACTCTGCTGCAAGGCGTCATGGGTACAATCTATACAAAATGATAACATGCTGAGACAGATCCCATTTCAGCTTCTCTGTGAGCACAAGTCTTTACAGTCAATGTATAGCATTAAAGAAAGTGATGTCACTTTATTGACTTTGGTTATCACTTGGACTGCAATAAAAACCATCTTACGACTCAGTTGGTAAAGCCTATGCAAGTCTAAGGGACATCTATCTAGTTGGGTGCAAAGATGTCTGTGGTGTACATCAATATGATACCATGTCAGGTGTCGAATAACACTTGATGGCAGACTAAGATCAATAAATAATTGCTTCAGATCAAGTTCCAAGAAATATTGTGAATATCAGAAAGCAAGTGAAGTCGAGACTCAAAATCCTTTCTGTTTTTGGGGGACAATGTGCTTTCAATCCTACGCTGGAACAGCATTTGGTCTCTGAAAGAAGGCATGTCAAACCAGGTCCAGTGCTCACACATTCCTTCCAAACAGATGATAAGAAACCATGCTCATGCCTCGCCCAGTGTTTGGCTGCTGTTCATAACCATATCAAGTCAACAGCTGGGACATTCTCACACCAATGCTGGTGAAGACTTGTCTTCTATTCTTGGTCTGATGAATTGCCACCAAATTCCATTGCACACTGCATCCACACAGACTCGGCCATTAACACACCTGGCACACAAATCTGTTATTGTGTACTGAATTGATGAGTTTCATATTAAATGCAAGTTATGTGTGTGATATAACGTGTCCACTGGAATCACTAGTTTCAGTGCTGCTGCAGCTTTGTGTACCTACATTCCTCCATCAGTCAATACTCTCGACATTACACTCAAAATATAATACCGACTTTGTAATTAATGGAATGGGCACTCAAGCTAGAACATGCAAAAATGTTGAAGGCTTATGGTTGATGGTTTGGAAGGCTCCTAAACATCTGAGGAGCAAATGCCAAAATGACTCAAAACACTTGACTGCATTAACAAAATACAGGTATTTTGTTAATGCAGTCAACTAGTTGCTGTAATCTAGTTTCAAAGGAAATAAGTACACGAGTGACTGTCTGTATTCCAACATAATACTGCAGAGAGAATAACACCCAGGTTTGCTGGCTCAACACTTTGGTGACAGAGCAAAAGAAAAACCTATTTGAGAACAGGATAGTAAAAAGTCAGATCCATTTCATCTGAATAATTCTATTCTACATTCATGCCAGAGGCTTGTTTACACAGCTCAGCATCCAAATGTGCAGTCCACCTCTAAAAACTAGTTTCTCAGGGGCCTCTGTCTCAGAGCTACAGTCAACTGTTCAGCATAAAATACAGGCGCAGCCTTCAAGACAAACAAAACAAGACACACACACCGTACCATTTAAATTAATTTCAGAAAGTTTTGGCCTCTAATGCTTTAATTTGGTGAACACATGCTTTACATGTATGTTTTAGAGCGTGTGAAACTTTGACTGAAATCGGGACAAAGATCATTCAAGAGCAGAAAAACAGATTTCCGTCTGTGTCCTGGCTGCATTCTTCAAACAAAACACCTGTATTTGTTCACCTTTTTGGCTGAAAAATTGGACTGACATGGACTCAGATGTCACAACTGCAACTATCCAGAGTGCTGCCAAATGGGCTCTGTCTGGTGTCTAAATGTGGAGTAAGGCAGGAGTAAAGAGCGTTGCTGTAAACTAGGCCAAAGGAAATAAATGCATTAGTGACTTTCTGTATTACAATTGAGAGAAGCAGTAGTTTAATTTCTGAAATAGTTTTCAGCAGCAGAAAGCTCAAGTGCACAACCTCGTTAACGCATTTGTTGAATTCTTGTCAACAAACATCCCCTTGTTTCTAGGCCACATGTTTCAAGAGAAGCTAAGATACTCTTTGTTTTTGATTTCCTCCAGAGTCCCTGGCTCTTGTTAATACATAACTTTTGGAACACACTGATAAGTTTCAACCCACGTTTCATTTCACGGCAGCAACAAAGCAGGAGGAGTAACTCCAGCGGCAACAAGTATATTACATTACATTACATTTAGCTGACGCTTTTATCCAAAGCGACTTACATGATATACAGTAGACCGTAGACACAGCAACGGTGAGCAATGAGGGTTAAGTGTCTTGCTCAAGGACACAACGACGCAGACTGCCGGAGCCGGGGATCGAACCACCGACCCTCTGATTGAAAGACCGACTTGCTAACCACTGATCCCTGACTCACAAACACTGCTAATTTGTGTGTGATGGACCGCTCCACTAAGCTGGAGCCACAACAGAGTTAGAAAGAGGGTCACTTCTGATGTGTTTTTCCCTCTTCACCACTCTGGGCCCTGCAAATCTACTGTATCTGCAGGACAGCGATGAAAAGCTGAATGAAGCAAGTTATCTTTTTTATACAACATACATGTGCGATTCATGGATTTGGCGTCAACTCCCTGTGCTGATGTGTCAGAGGAGGCGCAAAAATGTCAGATAAGGTCCAGTGGATTGCAAAGGAATGATTGCAAGTTCCCAGCGGCCTCTAGAGGAAGGTCCTGGCAGACCTGATGTCTGCCCTTTGTGCCACTGAATGAGGCCTCAAGTATTTACAAATGAAAAGATGTGATTTAATACGTCATAAAATAGCTGGAGGGTTAGCTGGGCAGATTCACTAAGCTGAGAATCACACACACACACACACACACACACACACACACACACACACACACACACACACACACACACACACACACACACACACACACACACACACACACACACACACACACACACACACACACACACACACACACACACACACACACACACACACACACACACACACACACACACACACACACACACACACACACACACACACACACACACTTAATAAAAAGGATGATGATGATCAGAAAATAGTTCCCGGCCGGGGGTGTCTCGCTTCAAGCAGTCCACAGGCCACTCTCAGCCGTGCTGTAAGCAGTTAGCTGTCTGTGCTCTCCACGAGAAGGAACATTTCACCCCTTACAAATGTCCGCACGAGTTGTTATATACTCTCATTCGCTGAGCTTAAGGCCTCTCCATTGGTTAGTTTCCCAGCATGCAAGATAACATAGCATGCTAATGGTTAAACCCTTCTCAGGGGCGGAGTCCTACTCAGGTAAACAGTCCTACTTCCTGCTAGCTTTGTTACTTCCGGTATTTCCGCCATCCTGTGCTTTACGACCTATCACCACGTGTCTATGCCCTCCATCTTTAATTTATTCCATTCACACCTACGATTTCACATAAAACCCACAGTGTCTTTCTACTATGCTACAATACACATCTTCATAATCTTAATTAATATTCCTATTAATTATTATCCTTCATAAGTATTGTAATTTAAACATAGACATTATTTATAGTCATGTGCAAGTTAAAATAACTATTACAACTCAACAGAAGTAAACAGGGTTATACAATTTAATGAGCCACTAAATATCATCTCTCGTCTGAAATAAGTGTGTGTACATTCCATAAATAAAACACGCATGTTAAAAGATTTGACAAGGACACTTGTAAAGTTAGCCAGAGGGACAGAAATAGCTGGTGACATTTGATCAAACAGGGTAACAGAGTCAGATTTTATCCTCCAAGATTGATATCCATGTTGTCCTGTAAACATAACACAGACCAAGCACTGAATCATAATTTTGCTATGACAACTAAATGAGGCAGTAGATGGTTGCGGTTGGGTGGAGAGTAGCTGAAGGATAAGTCTGTTTACACTGACTGTGCGTAGATTAATCCCTTGGGGCATCCAGTTCCTGGAAGCCAATCACATGGCACCACTATTTAAACAGATCCAAAGCAAACAACAAGTTTAAATTTCCATATTTTAAAGGCCATCAGTGTCATGCTCGTCTACCTGAATGACCTATGAACGATACAACTGAACTGAAAGACGAACAAGCTTTAAGATAGAAGCCAGAATAAGTTCAGCTTCTGTTAAAATCTTCTGCAGCAATAAAGATGAATCTTTAAATGGAGCAGCTTTTCTCTTTGATCAGGGATAGCCTCAGTTGTTCAGTGGATGACAACAACAGGGCTGTTTTGTGTTGGACAGCTTCCAAGTATGTCTGTGTGCAGCCCCTCATACTGTTACAATCACCCCCCCATGATTTTTCTGTAAATAGAAATGCCATTTGGTTTGCCTTGTATCAACACAGGATTTGATGTTGCAACACTTACAGTTATGTCATAAAGATATATTCAGCCTTGGTGTGTACTAAACCACAAACTAAATTAAGAGATCAAGAGGTGATATCTGAAGAGTCTGGGATAAAGGAGATCTCAGCTTTCCAAGAATAATGTAATGAAAATATATGATGGTCTGAATTATTCATATAAATAAAAATGATACTTTTTATACTAGGCAACCTAACTTAAACCAGTGTCAAGTTTACTGACAAATTATTATTAACATACACAGTATTTGTTATTTAGACCCCTCTATTTGTCCTTTGAATAAAAGATTGGTGTGGCTGAAAGCTGCAGTAATTGTACACTTCGTCATTTTTTCTGTAAAACTAAAATGCCCATACCTCAGCCAAAGTTTGCTGCAAGACGATGGCGATGGCCTGAAATCTGCGATTACAAGTTGCCAGAAGTCCTCTGAGCTCCAGGACGCTCTGGTCCTTCCCTCCACTCTCGGCGACACTCGCTGGCACCACATCCGGAGGTCCTCTACGGTGGGTCGGTTGGGACGATTGCTGCTGGCGGGAGCTGGCCTTGGGTTTGCTCTTGTCCACTGTGAAAGAACATGCGTTGAGTGTTGTGACAACGTTGATCGTCATCATACCCCCCTCCATTGTCGTTACCGCTGGGCCGACAGCACCACCCCACCCTATACACTCGTCAGGGTCACAGATGCAGCAAGCGCCAGTGTCAAAGCCCTGTTCTGTCCAATCAGCCAGTATGATGAGTCCCAGAGCTGCTCTTCCAACAGCCAGACATTAAAATGGATCCCCCATATGCAATTAGTTTTCCATATGGGAGTGTACTCCCATAATACTATGTAGGCACAACTCCAGCTCAAGTGTTAATAATCATGCCCTAAGCAGCGTCTAAATGCATCATAACATCCCAGAATAACACCAGCATGTAACTGTGGGATGTAGACATCTTTCAGAGCAGACTAATGCTGCATGTAGTGAGATGCCTTTCAAAATAAGACCTTGTCGTTTCTATTGGCAGTGAGGAGAAGGCATTGAATGTAACCAGAGTAAATATCTTCTCTGTCTACTGTGGACAGCTGATCCAGGATCTGCAGAGCGGTGAGCCCTGGCCTGATTGGGTCAACATAATACTGCAGAGAGAACACCACCCAGGTTTGCTGGCTCCAAACTTGGTGTTGGAGAATATAAAATAGGGGCGACTGTCTGCAGGTCTGACTTTCAATCAGAGGATCGGTGGTTCAAACCCCGGCTCAGCCAGTTTGTGTTGTCCTTGAGCAAGAGACTTAACCCTAATTGCTCACCGTTGCTGTGTCTACGGTCTACTGTATATCATGTAAGTCGCTTTGGATAAAAGCGTCAGCTAAACGAAAGGAAATGAAAATGTAAAAAAAAAAAAAACACAAAAAAAAAAAACCTTCCATGTGAGAAAAGGATAGTAAAGTCAGATCCATTTCATCTGAATAATTCTATTCTACATTCATGCCAGAGGCTTGTTTACACAGCTCTGCATCCGGATGTAGAGTACAACTCAAAACTAGTTTCTCAATGGCCTCTCTGTATCTCAGAGGTCGACTGTTCAGCATAAAATACAGGCGCCTTCAAGACCCACACCGTACTGTAACATTTAAATTAATTTCAGAATGTCTTGGCCCCATACGTTTTAATTTGGGGAACAGTTGTACATGTAGGTTTTAGAGAATGTGAAATTTTCTGACTGGAATCAGGACGAAGATCATTCAAGAGCAGAAAAACAGATTTTCATCTCGGTGTCCTGGCTGCATTCTCCCAATTCTTTTTACAGCATGAGAAATGTCAAAATAGAAAACCCTTTTTCAAATCCAAATCTATACAAACAGTTCAACTATGCTGTTCAGCTTTCAATCATTCTGATGATGCTGCAGTTCACGACCAACCAACAACCCTACAAGGGTTTCTTTAAATGAGAGCGCCCTCTGCTGGCTGTGCAAAGAGCACAAAGGTGATGCCATCTCAAGCAGCATCACATCCGACACGCAACACAATAAAGCCAACCTCAGTGACCACTGTTGCGCTACTGCAGAGTGGCAGTATCGCGTCATATTGTGAAAATATCAGATTTGTCTATGTGATAATGTAAACCAACATGTGAAAAATAAGCCATTGTTAGTAAGACGTTTCTTTTTCTCTGGGAAACAAAATGTAGATACAATGCCTTTATACTTTCACTCCTCAGACAATCTTCAAAAAAAATAAAATAAATAAGTGGGAGCGTAGCTATGTTAGCAGATGACACTTTTAACAGAGCAGTAAAATATTCCCATTTGTGCTTATTTTCCCCAGCTAGTAGCTTGTGCTCCAAGACCAGTAGTGGACATTATGCAACACAGTCCTCACCTTTTTGAATAATTCAAAAGGTCTAAAGACGCTGGGATTCAGAGAATCACATAGTGAACAATATTAAATTCACGTTGATTTTCAGGGTCCAAACAAGAATCCTGTATTTGCCTTCTTCAGAAATACATTTCCTCTGAGGGCTGCCCAGTGTAATTTTCATATGTAGTCACAAAACAGAAAGAAATATATATTCACACATGAGCAAACGTATAGTGTAGAGTTTGTACATCTGGTATCATCATATATGCTTAACTATGTGGTTTTGTTTTCTGATACAACACAAATCTGCGGTTTCATTTAAAAATTTGACTTCATATGCACATAGGTCATCGCTTCCTTTGACTGCCGTTCCATGGCAACAGAGGATCTGCAGCTATTTTCATCAAAGTGTCTGAACTCAGAGCTGATGACACATGTCCTCATTTTGTACCATTTACACTACATCCAATACTGATTGATTTAGTGACTCTACAGCACTGTGCTCTGCTGCTGTAAAGAGATAGCACACCATAGCACAAAGCATGATGAGTAACCACTCACAATCAGGCCCTTGTTATAGTGCTTGGTTGACAATACAAGACAATAATGGTCAGTACAACATTCACTGGAAAAAAGTCTAAGATAAAATAAGTGTTTTAACCCACTTTATTAATGGGACACCTTGTAAATACTACAACTATGACTTGAGTAAAATAATAATTAATTCCAATGTTTATTAATAAATAGTTACTGTAATTGCATGAGTTATTGAAACCTTTGAGATCATACAAATAAATTACCAACAGGGTTCAACCTAGAGACCAAGAACCAAAATAACTTGTATATCTCAGGGTGAAACAGGAGTACTGGATGTCCCAGTGAGCAAGACGAAGTGCATCACATAATAAGATGGCCCCAAAAATAAGAAAAGGCATTCTGAAAATACAATAAGAAAATTATATTTGTTGAAATACAATTACCGAATTAAGATTCATCTCCAATAATATTTCTGCTCAGGGTTGCACGCATTTGTGACCAAGGTGGGTAAATGAAAGATGAACCTCTTGCTTTGCCAACTAGTAAACAGTCATCTAAAAATAGATTTCAGCAACAGCAAACTGCACAGGTCTACATGTGAGAAGCAAACACTGGTAGGATTGAAATAATATTATAGCAAAGAGGCACACAAACCACAACAATGTTGGTAGAAATATTCAATAACTGACAGACCTGCTTGGAAAACCACAGTGTTCTTCCTGCATCCAGACAGCAGCTGAATGTTTCGGAGTAAACCCTTGGCTGTCAGACGCACGTGGATGTTCGACAGGGAGAGCTTTGGCGACCATAACATCTCTCCAAAACAAGGAAGACGGCCAATGGTTTTAGCCAACAATTACTTATAAAAAAATAAAAAAACAGTTTCCAAATGCAGAAGCTTGACGCTGGCTATAAACCACAATTGTGTGCGTCAGTGCATCATGCCTCAGGTAAAAGCAGACTTGACAGCCAAAAAATAAATAAAAACACTAGTAAGAGTTAGATCACAGTAACAGCCCTGAAAAAAAAAAAAAAAAGCACCTAGTTCAGCATGGCAGATCTCAACTCAAAATGTGATTCCAAGATGTGAAATACAGAGCAGGGTAAAGGCTGGCCAGTGGTTTGTGGTGGAGCCTAATAGATGTGAAAGGGGCAGGAAAAAAAAATAAAAATCCCTTAATCCTCTTGATAAAGCCCGGCTTCAGCTTAGTCACCAAACGCATGAATCTCCCACAGCAGAGCAAAGCAGTATCTCCAAGCTTAATGATGGCGGTGCTGTAGCAGAGCCAGGATGCTAGGCAGAGAGCAGAGGGGTGGGGTGGGAGGAGCTAATGGCACATAAACAGCCAATGGGAATTTAAACCCATTCCCCTCACTCTTTCACTCATCTATAGCCTTTCCTTGTGTCACCAGCAGGAGGATGGCAGGAGATAACAGACTTCTCATGACAAGCGTTTGATGAGCTGAGCTGAAAACCACTTGTCTGGCACAGCGATGTGAAAATGTGTCCTCAGCTATGACTGTGAAACACGTTCAATCCAAAAATGAGCCGATTAATTTAGTGTTTGAGAATGGCATCTCCTTCTGCTAAACTGTAAGATTAAAACACTGTAAAAAATAAAAATATGCATCCAGCATTGTATGTGAGCCGCAGAGAACAACAAAAGCAATAAAACAAGAGCACATGTTATCGCTGTAAAGCATGAATAAACACTTAATTCATAATTTATAAAACATTATTCCAACATGAACACTCATTAGTATGCAATTCACAAACTCAGTTATACATGTTTCATTCTTGATTAATAAGCTTGGGTTTTCATACTTTACAAATGGGGAATCCATCATTTATAAAGTATTAAGGACTTAGAGATGAATAAAATCATTTGTAAAGTGTTAGTAAATGATTTTAAAAAAGCTGCAATTCATGAGTCAAGTATCCTCTGTGACCTAATCTAAAGTGTAGAATATTTATGCCTTACAAAGCATGTAAAACAGTGTTAGCACAATAATACAGGGGCTTAAATTGCATATCCATTATATTGTTAGAATATTACAGAAAGCACAAAATCATCAGACAAGCCCACCTAAATATTTAGTTGATACCCTGACAAACATAAACCAATCTAATGGATACAGTTGAACACTTGAAGCTAGATGAACAAGTCTTGCAGAAGCAGTTCTTTTCAGAGTGCCTTTGCTGGTGGAAGCAGCAGGTTTGCATGCTGTGGCCAAAGCTGTTACAAGCAGAGGAACCAGGTGAGACAAGTGGCTGGAGTTAATCGACCCATAATGGAGCACAAACTGCCAACTGACTACAACCGCTGAAAACGTTTTTGCTGGAAACAATTTTGTTTGATCAAACGTTCTGGTCAACTGAAAAGCAACGATGCAGCTAATTTAATTCAATCAACATCAAAAAGGTTCTCATCAAATATGATGATTACCACACAAGATAATCAACATTGGGTAATAATGTGTGTGAGGATTTGCCAGTGTTTGAAATGCAAAAAAACTAAAACAATGCGATATGACTCATTAACTCAACAGATGGGAATTCAGAAAGGAGACTTAAATTAGATCTAAAGTCTAGATAGAGGTATTATCACATGGTCCAGTGTTTTGCCTCTGGGTCGTGAAGAGTCTAGCTTTCAGTACAGTTTTGAAAGGGGATGGTTTATGCGACGGTTCCCCAGAAACTTTTGAACAAATAGAGAAGCGCTGGTTAAATACTACAACATACACGTTTTTGTAAATGCATTTGAAATTCACTGGGCACCTCAATACCTCTTTGCTTTCAAATGTTGTACTGCTGTAATCGCCACTAACATGACATGTCAGTCAACTTAGAGGATGTGGATGGACCATAACAAGCACAGCAGTAAGTGCAACAAGGCCTAGGACGTTATTCTTTGTTATTTTAAGGATGTGCTTAAATATAATCATTTAGGTAAAAGATAATGCATCAGATTAACAATGCGCCATGTTACTCTGACCATTATGACAAAAATGTACCATAGCAGAGGCAGTAGATTAAAATGTATGGAATAAAATGTATAAACAATGACAAAATGAATATCTAGCATGGAAAACACATATTTCCTCTGAACTAAATTGATGAAAATATCCAGAAGCTCTTTTAAGTGAACACGTTACCATGACTACTACAATTAGGATTCAACTTCCAGTCTCACTTACTTCTCCAAAGCCTTCTATCGTTTCCATTAAAAGCAGCTAACAAAGGGATGATACAAAAACGATAGGATCCAATGAGCAGGCATGTCAAGAGGGTGAGATCAAAGTTGGATGCTGCACTGCCCTGTGCTATTAAAGAGGAGCTATTGAAAACATGAGATGGAAATTCAGTCCAAGTGCAGCTTCTAAGTCCTGTGTAACCAGCCATTGGTTTTTAAGAAATACAGGGAAACTGATGATTTTCTTCACCTCAGACGACATCAGTTGTAGTGTGTGTGTGTCTGTCTGCTCCCTATCCTCCAGGCAACAGTGTGTGTGTGTGTGTGTGTGTGTGTGTGTGTGTGTGTACGTACTAGAGTGGAAAAGAACCCATTGCCATGACAACCACAAGGGGGGTCCCCAGTGTGGAATATAGGTCCTCTGAGCCAATCATAGACCTGCATGCTGTTGAAGATGCTTGTAGTAAGAATATACAACGCCATTAGAACCACTGGACGCTCAGCAGCAACACAGAATGATTTGTGGCATTGGACTGGAGTTTACACCAATGTGCAGATTTTAAAATGAAAAAAATGCCAAGTTCCAGTATATTGGCAGATGATGAGGCAGAGACAGATTTGCCCTAGGGAGATTTACATCCAAGCCTGATGCCTGAAGTGGGTCAACATTCAGAACAGAGGCTCATCCCCTCCATGTCCAGATGTGTTAAAAAGCACAATGAACAGCATGGCAAGATCCAGGGAAACACCTGCATTAAACTGAATGTATACCTTTATGAAATAGACTGTGGGGACTGAACATCCTAGTTCTAAAAACAATGTAAATCCTTGTTAGGTGTATCTTGTGTACTCCCAACACCTTCACTCAGCTCAGTGTGAACACTGGCCTCAGCAAGGGTCCCAGATGGCCTCGGGGTCCTGCGTGGTAGTCTAGAAGTAGGGGGAGGGCCCATAAGAGAAGGCCGAGTAGGAGTTTGAGGAGGTCGGGATCTGAGCAGTTGAGACTTAATACTACTTAATACTAGCTGTTGAGGCAGTTCCAAGGGATGGCACTCCTGTTGCCTGCACTCCCTGACTGTCTAGGATGCAATGGAGCACAAATAAACATTAAGGTCAGCTGCATGAACTGCTTCATTCAGGACAAATACACATACTAAGCTTACCAGTGCTATGGTCAGAGTACAAACATGGGCAGTAGAAATGTCCACAGAGCTTTCAGATTCGGATATTTTAGAGACATTTGTCAATAAGTAAAACTAGTTAAATTGTTTTGTTTAAAGCACACAGAAGACAGTAAACATACAATTCTGATGAAATAAAATGATCCCCAGCAGCGTACCTATATCTTGTTACATTTAATATAGAAATTGTACAAAACTTACCTGCATGTATGTTACTCACAACAGCAAACATGTTGAATATGATTTAAGAAAAATAAAAAGTAATGTTAAACAAAATGACTGTCAGTCGCTCTGACCCTAATAATGCATCTCAGTAAAGCGTCTGTTGCCGGTGCATGGGAAAGTCAATGCTTCGCTGCGGTGCTCAGGGCGCTTTTTTTAAACATTATGTTCTCACTTTGACACTATTGGTGAGCTCTAAACCTCCCTTTCCTTCCTCTGCTTTTTCCACTTGTACAGATGGCTTCCCATCAAAGGAAGAGTCCCCCTCCTTCCCAAGAACTCTTACTATGAAAAGGCTAGAGAGTGTTAGCCAGCCAGCCAGCCCTCCACCCAGCCAGTGCAGCGCACCCCCCCACCCCCCCAAAGACCTGGACAAGAGACCGGAGGTGACATCTGTATCCAACACTGTTCCTGTGGAACATGAATGAGCTCATGAGAGGACAACAGTAGGTATGTTAGAACAGCTCGATGTCACCCTCTGATGGAGCGAATGCTTTACTACAAGCTGAATTTCAGTTTACAATGGCATGTCCAGATGCAGCAACCTAGAATATACATGATAGGGCTCAGGATCTGTGCCAAGAAAGCAAAAATGTTTGTTGTTGTCCAAACCATGTAATTCTGGTGCTGCCTTTAATCCCATATGACCCTTCAAGTATAGTCCAAGTCAACTTCTCTCCTGTGATCGTTTGAAGTACAAACAGGGTTAACGGGCATATTACACAACAGAGGAAATGGTTAAGAAATCATTAACTTAGTCAAAGGCAGGTCACAAGACTCATGAGTGTTGATCGTGACCTACTGTCTGTTTATTTACCGACATTGTCAGGTCAACTTTTGCCATTTGTGAAACAAATGAAGGAAAACTTTAAAGTATAACGTCTGCATTTTTAAAAATGATGCAGTGGGTGAAGCTGCAGTAGCTTCGAAAATAGCAATATGTATAGGTGTACAGCCCTCCTACCTGCTGGGGGACTACTTCCAGCACTGCTGCTGCTGACCGTAAGCCTGTTACCAATGTAACCTCAGCGCAAAAACATGGTTGAATTAGCAAGCCAACATTAGCGAGCTAGCCCATCGCTAAACTTAATGCCTCATCTACACACTCTTGTCAAAAGCATAGGAAAGGGAAATGCAGATTTTCATAAATTTGGTAAGAAATATCAATATTAACATCAGCATTGATGCGTTTCACACAGTAAAGTTATGTTATCATAGGCTCAACTTAATGCAAAGCATGTAAAATATTTTAGTTTAGTTTACTTTTTATGAGTCTTACCTGTGCTGCTCTTCCACTTTGACTGTGTTGTCCCTACAGCGTTGGAAGTCCTGTCTTCATCCCGCCGTTGGGGTCCCTGCCACTGCCTGGTTGACAGAGTGGCTAGTCTGGGACTGGCAGCTGGAAGTTGTGAAAAAGGTGCTCCTCTTGATTGTCTTGGAGATTGCAGTCCTCGAAATCTGCGCCGACTTTCCGAGGAGGCTCCCGCTGTTGTCGATTTGCTTGACTCTGCCTGCGAAGAGACCAATTTATAGCGCCAACCAAATCTCTGTGTCCAAATTATTTGGATTTAATATGGCTTACGAAATAAGTTGAGAGCATGAATAATAACAGTACTCAAAGTAAGTCAAAACTATAGACAATTATTTTATTGTATACATTATAAGTCTATACTCACCACCAGGCTGATCCTCTTAACATCTCTTGGGGAGATTTCAGCAGGAACATTTGTGACCCCAGTCCGTACGTCCTGTTTATTCACGGAAGAGCAGTTCAGGTTCCCTAGTTTGGTCAGGCCCAGGTGGGATTTTGGAATGGTAAAGCTAGTCTCCCTGGATTGCCTAGATGACAATGATACACTGTCCGACAACCAGCGTGTCCGCATCTTCAGCACAGGAGGCTTGTCCTGGCCTAAAGCTGAGCCTGACCTGACCTCAATTTTGTTTAACACACCCTTTTTTGGAGTTGGTTTGGTTTCCATTTGGCCACTTCTATTGGGCTTTTTTTCTGAGGATGAGACACAAAGGGTCTGTTTGCCAGAATGCAGCACTGCGGCCTCTGCTACTTGGCTTGAGGCTGCTTGTTTCGCTTCAGAGCTGGTGCTACTGCATTGTACCGTTGAAGCATGTTTATTTGCAGCTGGGTGTTGATAAAGTGGGGATGCTCTACTCTTCCGCTGTCCATCCACAGAAGAATGCCCAGACAACTGTATAATTTTTAGGCCCAAATTAGCAGCCCTTGTAGTCATTCGTCCCTGAGCATCATTGACCATTTTAGGGGTGGTAGAGAGAACTGCAGCACTAGTCCTAAAGTTAGCAGGACTACTCTTGATAGGTGCTCCGCTTTGTGCTTCAGTGCTTTTATTGTTCACTTGTGATGGTTTTTGCAGTGAAACAGGGCTTGACACTGACCTTTGATGCACACTTCTCGTCAACACTTTAGATTTTACGCTGCTGAAGTTTAACCTGGGAAACTTCTTAATTTCCATTTTCTTGACTTTGCTGGCTGAAGGTGGCAGTCTTGCAACTAAACAGTTAGCAGTGACAGAGATTTGCTGCTGTTTAACTGGTTGGATTCCAGCGCTGGCTGTGTTTCCAGTGCAGGGAGAGTCTGAAAAGGAGGCGAGGCTGGGCATCATGTTTCCAATGTTTTGCACTGGAGTGGAAGTATGCATATCCATATCAGTGTGTTGTATTGCTAATTGAGTGGACGAAAAGGTCTTGCCTTGTTCTGGTGTAAATTCTACAGGGAAACGGGCCGACGGCTCTACTTCAGCACAAGCAAACTGAGATTCTTTTCCACAACCTGCAGGAGATGATTCGCAGAGAAAAGTCATCAAAAGACCTCCTTCATTCTCACTTGGGAGAGCTACAAAAGAGTTGGATGCTACCATATCGTTTTCCTCAGAGGGAAGGTCTGCCTGAGTGAAAGTCATACCAAGACACGGGGAGTCCATGTTCTCTTCTGTGGATTTTTCAAGGACATCTGGCAAAGTATTTGACAGCAGGTTAGATTCAGCAGGGGATGCTAGATGGCCTGCAACCAGAGAGATACATGACTCCTCCAGGGAAGAGACTACCAAGGACTGATCCTCCTGACAAAAACTGTTGCTCCTCATTACCATTTCTGCAAAGCTCAGGGAGCAGCAGTCATTCTCAGTGGAGCCTCGTCGGGAAGTCTCACCTAAACTCAGTTGGCTTTCCATCCCAGCGGAGTCTGGAGACGTCACTGCACTGCTACTTCCATGCTCTGTGTCTTTACTGAAAGACTGGTACTTAAGTAATCCCATCTCATGGTTGCTCAGACTCAAGTTTTCATTCCAGAAATTCACACTGCTATCAACAGGTGTGGCGATAAAAGTTTGGTTCAAGTTCAGACTTACGCCACAGAATTCGTTATACTGTACGTCGTAGGAAATATCCACAAAGGAGCCGTTGCTGAGGCAGCACTCCAGCATGTTGACGTCAGGGGAGCGGTTGGCTTCTCTATCACTCAGGTTTGAAACACTACTGTTGGAGTCGGGTGAAGGAGACAGTGACGAGTTGCTGTACTGACTCTCAGGGGAGAGGGCATCTCTGTGGGGCAGAGGAACTGTGCTCTCAACTTGGTCGGTGGATATGTTGAATGTCGTATTAGACATCTTGGAGTTCAGACAGGATTTTGCCTACTTCTGTAGCTTTAAATACCCTCACGTTTGGTTAGCAGCACAGTAATCCATCAATTTTGTTGACCAGGAATGAATATCTGTAAAGAGGAGGCAAAGGTAAAACAATATTACCATGTACAGTTTGTGCTGAGATCTTTTTAAAATTTCACTGAATGTTAACAGAAGCCTCCCAAACTGATATTCCAGTGGAACATTTTGCTTAGGGCTCCAAAAAGGCATTGGCTTGCCCGGTGAGTCTTAGAAGCAATTGGTCATCGTAACAGTATCTGGCTACTCAAATTATTCATGACTTAGCTCAATGAAAAATGCAAAACTCATTAGGATCATGCTTAGGGCATAGTGAAGTGCAGGTTTGTCTAAACAGTCTCCTCGTTGTGCTAAGCGATACAGTATACAATTGCTGATGATTCGAGTATCTAGAATTTCTGAAGAAATGCTTTACCAGACACCTGCAGTCTCTCTTGAATCATAGTTTCATAAAAATATCAAATGTAGGCTGGCCAAGCAGTTACAAGTCAGACATCTACTGAAATGAGCCAGCATGGGATTGGCATGAGGAGTAAACAGCAGTCTTAACTGCTTTTTTGGGTACGGTTGTATTTATTCAAGCTGATTGGATTGCTGAACTTGCCAGCTACTACGACAACAAAAGCACCATTGTAGTATGTGCCACTGGAGAGTGAGATATCAAGTCACCAACAGCCTGAAAGTGTTCCAGTATGCAGACCCCAGACATTCTGGTGCATAGCAGAAAACTCCTGAGGTAAACTTAAGCACAATAAATAATCCAATTCCAGGTGTTAATCACCCAATAATAGGGATTGAAACACTAGTCAGAGGAAAAAGAGAATACCGGTTGAGGAAGAAAGGGCAGGGTCAGTGAGGCTGTATGGCTTTCATAGGAAGCACACACCAAAATGTAGAAAACAGTACATACACATTTAGTTTAACCTGATGCTTTCATTCTAAAGTGGCAGCCTGCATGCCTTTGGCTCATCTGTGTGAAATGCTGCCAAGATGGAAGTTTCTTTAGTAGCAATATCAAAATGTAATCCAGCAGTTGAATGTTAATTCCCTGTGTTTATAGGGACCAACAAGATCCGAGACAGAGTGACGCAACTAAAAAGTTAAAGTGTTGATGGCATCTGTAGTCACTAGAGACCTGGTATACTCTAGCCTGCAGCTAGGCCTGAGGACAAGTGTTATTTACATTGACAGTTCAGCAAATGTCAACTTAAGGTATCGATCTGATTTTCCATTTAACGAGACACTGTAATAACACATTGTTCAGCATAATTTTGATCTATACATAAAAATGTTATTCAAAAAACATTTGACCCAATATTCAGTCTATAAAGACCACGCCATAAATAAAAATGCCTCGCTGAATATCTGAGTGCTACTCTATTCCTTAAAGTGATCTTTAGCCTAACCATTTGAGGGAATAACAAAATACATACAATTACCAAGTCAGTGTTAATTTTTTTAATCTGCCTCACTTTTGACCTTACACTAATAAGATCAAAGCAGCTCTACGTTCATCAACAACCAATAGTTCAAATCTGGATAAATAATGTTGGTTTAACAGGCAGAGAAACACACCTTACAATAAAATAACAAAAAAACATACAGCCATGGCAAACTGCTGTGCACATTGAACCTTGGCAAGAACAGCCCCTCCAACACTGCAGTATCTTCGCCCAGAATACAATGCAGAAGTAATTTTGCTGATTAAAAGCATGACTAAGCATTACATTGCTATCATGTTAAGTAAAACTGCACCTGAGACAAACCATGAACTGATAATGTTCATGAAAAAATAAAAACACCAAAATAGACGACATGATACTGAGCCAACAAACAGAAATAAACACTGCAGAAACAGATTTAATGTCAACACTTACCTTAGACTAAAAATGAACAACTGATTAACGATAGTATAAACTCACTCAACACCACTCTTGTCCTCTCCATTTAATGAAAACAGTGGAAAGAAAATGCCTCCACAGTTAGCAGTGTTGTCTGCTGTATGCCCTCAGAGCTCGGTTTTTGCAGGTTCATCCGGCTCATTTTACTCACTCAGAGACAATCCCATTACTGCTTTCCTTGCAAAGCACTAAATCCAGCCAACTGAGCAGGCAGTGGTGTGCGAGTGCACTTCAACTAGACACAAACAGCCCACAACTCCTCCTTCCTCGTGTTCAGAGTCAACCGTGCAGCAGTAACGTCACAGCCTGAATGAGGGTGCCCCCTGTGCAGGGATTAGATTCTGCTTTTTCCTCCCCTCCCTGAGGTAACATGACCAGTCCAGCAGGCCTACTGCAGCAGTGGATCAGCAATCTCTCCAACAAGTCAATCTTTGTCAGACAGATCAGTGACTTCGCTTCACACTGCTCCCCGGTGCAGGCAAGTCAAGGTCCAGTTAAGGACTGCTCAGTGAAGTGTTCCACTCCCAAGTTCACAGAGAGAGCAAGCAAGGAAGAAGGCATAAACATGTTTATCCACACCGAGCCCAGTGCTGGGGGTGTGGCCATGGCTAGCCAGGCTGAGTTGGCATTCAATGTTGCAAAGCAGCCAAAGTCCTTTTATGAAGGAATGGATCAGGCTGCTTTTTAGCACGGGACAAGTGAAAAAGGGGAGGACCGTGTTCCTAGAGGAATGTTTCCCTTGGACAATTCCCAATCAGAATTTGCATAGAAACTCACTTACTCCAAGATGGCAAGACACATTACAATGTTGGTTATTATGGCTGGTAAGTTCTTCAAAGTTCTACACCATTAATGTCCCTGTCTGATGACACATCCTCATGTTGTACACAAACGACCTGACACTTGATACTGACACTACAGCAGTGGTGTGACAGAGTCTAAGACCCCCTAAGACCTATGCTATTTCTACCTAATCTATACAAGCCCCCTGACCCTGGAAACTACAGTCTAATCTTAACTAGAGACAAGTAAATCATGTTATAGGGTCAGCTTATCATCTCCTCAGAATTAGACTTATATCTGGTCTGCTATTGAGTAGTCTATTAAATCTAAGGCTTTTGACATTGGTCCTCAAGTACTGTTGTAAACAAGAATGCAGCAGTAATGCTCATTTCTAAACAGAAGAACTACATTTAGACTCTTCAGTCAAAGATTTAGACATAAAACCTAAGTTATGAATGTTGTCAGATGTGTTTGTTCACCACCTTATTTGCCTCTGAAGGTTTTTTTCTCTGGTGGGCCCACTGCCCAACAGGCATAGTTCTGCTTGTGTAAATTATGTATTTACTGAAAGTGTATACAATAAATTCAAAACCAGTAGGGTAACTGGCTCAAATCCCTGTGATACCCAACACACACACACATTACACCGTCAACTACTGTCTTGTCTACTAGACCTATGTTTTGTCTATGTTTTTATTTTGAGTCAATCCAAACAAAGTTACAGCCAACAAATTGTATTAAACGTTAAAAACAGTGATACGAACAGAACACTGCTTTTCTATTTCTGAAGCCTCTAAGGCACTGTGCAGAGAGACTCAAATGGCCTTGCCTTGCCATGGGTGATTGGACACATCAGTATAATACATTGAGCAGTTATGAGGAGCAGGGACAGCCATCAAAAACCCAGGCACAGAGTCGCACCACACTACAGCAGGGCAGCAGGTCAAGCTGGGGGATTCCAGTCAGCATACCGCAGGGACAACGCTATCCTCTGTCAAGCGGGGAACAAAACCACACCAACGAGCCTGGTTAGGCGCATCGTGGCACTGTCCTTCAACAGCCAGAATATTAGTCAGTCTGCTCCAGCAAAAAGGAAAACAAAAACGCTCAAGCTGAGATATTAAACCATATGCTGCACCATTCTATAAAGGTGTCCCTGCTGTGCAAAATCATGTCACCATGCAATAAATACTGTGCAATAGACACCTTAAATTTAGGGCTGCAAATAACGATTATTTTAATAATCGATTAATCTGTCGATTATTTTTTCGATTAGAAAGTGCACAAACAGGTTCCTCCTTGAACATCCCTGAGCTGTTAAAGTAATAATAATTAAAAAAATAGACTAACACAAACATACACATGTATGCTTTATATCTGCCAAATATATAGGCTTTTATTAAATAAAGTGCACAAAACATTTTTGCACAACATTTTGTTTAAAAGGGACCTGAGCTGTCAGAATAATAAATAACTTATACAAAATAAAGAAAAATACTAATCAGAAAACTTAACAGGATTTGTTTGAACGTCAGAACTGGTTCTCTACACTACACTCAGATACACACACTCAAACTCTCACAGACTCACACACACATACAAACCCACACACACTCAAACACTAACAGACGCGCACGCACACACTCAAACACACACTCACAGACGCGCGCACGCACACACTCTCCACTCTCTCCACTCCCTTTGTTCAGACACATTGTTCTTACGAGCTAACGCTAACTTGTCAAGCTAATAACGAGTAAACAGCAGAAAGCTGCTGGAGGGACGTTACGTCTTCACTTCAAAACGGAACACAACCTGCCGACTAGCCGCAGCACCGGAGCCTCAACCGGAAGTGCCTCTACTAGCTGCCTGTTGAACGGCCTTCCTCCGTGATGTGTTTCAGTCAACGTTACGGTCTAACCTGGTCTCTCCTCGACCTCCTCTCTGCGCTCAACTCAACTTTTCATACTCAAACATCTCCGTGACTTATTGAGTGGCGTAATAATCGCGCGACACAACGAATCGATAATGAAATTCGTTGCCAACGCTTTCAATAATCGAATTTTATCGATTCGTTGTTGCAGCCCTACTTAAATTGCTTTTAAAGTTATCACAGTTTAATTAATGTGCAGATACACACAAGTACACTAATCAGAGGAGAGTATTTAAAGGCAACTTAAAACCTATTCAATCTTGCTTGGTGTGTTGGGAATAGCGTTACTTAATTCCTCTCTGGCTCACTAACCTGAGGAGCAAGGAGGTGCGACTCCTGCTAAAGGCCCGCAACACGGCCTTCAGATCGGGGGATGCACAGGCCTACAGCACATCCAGGACTAACCTGAGGAGGGGCATCAAGAAGGCCAAGAACTGCTACAAGCAAAAAATAGAGGGTCACTTCTCCAACTCCGACCCCAGACGCATGTGGCAGGGCATCCAGGCCATCACTGACTACAGACCCAGCAACCTCACCCCCACAGCATCTCCTTCCTGAACGAGCTTAACCACTTCTATGCTCGCTTCGAGAGGGAAAACAGAGACAGAGCCACCAAGACAACTCTCCCAGCAGATCACCAGCCCACCACAATCTCCTCCACTGCTGTCCACACAGCACTGAGCCGGATCAACGCACGCAAGGCGGCTGGACCTGACGGCATTCCTGGACGTGTGCTCAGGGCATGTGCGGAACAGCTCACTGGGGTTTTCACGGACATCTTCAACCTGTCCCTTGCCCAAGCAGCTGTACCAACATGCTTTAAAACCACATCCATCGTGCCAGTGCCGAAACACTCCAAGCCGACGTGCCTCAACGACTACCGCCCTGTAGCACTCACACCCATCATCATGAAGTGCTTTGAGCGGCTGGTCCTGGCACACCTGAAGGACTCCCTCCCACCCACACTGGACCCACTCCAGTTTGCCTACCGCAGCAATAGGAGCATAGACGATGCAGTCTCCTCAGCACTGCACTCTGTGCTCACACACCTGGACAACACCGACACCTACGCGCGATTGCTGTTTGCTGACTTCAGCTCGGCTTTCAACACTGTCATCCCCTCCAAGTTAATCACTAAACTTGGAGACCTGGGCACCAACACCTCCCTCTGCAACTGGATTTTGGACTTTCTGACTAACAGACCTCAACATGTTAGGTCAGGCCACACCTGCTCCACCACCATCTCACTCAGCACCGGTGTGCCACAGGGCTATGTACTCAGCCCATTCCTCTACTCCCTCTTCACCTACGACTGCAGACCTATGCATGGATCCAACTCCATCATCAAGTTCGCAGACGACACCACGGTGATTGGTCTCATCAGCAACAACGATGAGACAGCCTACAGGGAAGAGGTACAGCACCTGGCCACATGGTGCGCCGAAAATAACCTGCTCCTGAACACCAGCAAAACCAAGGAGCTCATCGTGGACTTCAGGAAGGAGAAAAGAAGCAAGCATGCGCCCATCCACATCAATGGGATGGATGTTGAGCGTGTCTCCAGCTTCAAGTTCCTGGGGACCCACATCTCGGAAGACCTGTCTTGGACCACCAACACCTCCAGCCTTGTCAAGAAAGCTCACCAGCGCCTCTTCTTCTTGAGGACACTGAAGAAAAACCATCTGTCTTCAGCCATCCTGGTGAACTTTTACCGCTGTGTGATCGAGAGCATCCTAACCAACTGTGTCACAGTCTGGTATGGGAGCTGCTCTGTTGCGGAGCGCAAGGGACTGCAGCGGGTGGTGAAAACTGCCCAACGCATCACAGGAACTCCACTTCCGGCCATTGAGGAAATCCAGAGGAAACGCTGTCTGCGTCGAGCTCGCAGCATTCTCAAGGACGCCTCCCACCCTGCACACAGACTGTTTTCCCTCCTGCCCTCAGGCAGACGGTTCAGATGCTTCCGGACAAGGACCAGCAGACTGAGGAACAGTTTCTTCCCCAGAGCTGTTTCCTTATTGAACTCTGCCCCATGCTGACACCCCCCCTACTCCCCAACCACCTCCACCCACAAACCCATCTCCCCCCACTGACCAAAGACTCTACACCTGCACTCAAACACTTTTGAACTGTCTGCACTAAAAACTGAGCATTGCACTAGTCTAGTAACGTTAGGCAGCTACTGTTTATTATTATTATGCACTATTTAACGTTCACTCAATCTGTATTACTTAACTTATCATATGCCCATTTGCCTTTTGTAAATTATGTTTATAGTTCCTGCTTATAGTCTACCTACATTTAATGCACAAATCAACCTGTATAACATGTACATATTACCGCAATCAATCTGTATATCCCGTACCTATATCACTAACTTATTATCTGTAAAATACTTATTATTATCTGTATATTGGTATTTACTGCTATTGCACTTCTGGTTGGATGCTAAACTGCATTTCGTTGCTCTGTACTTGTACATGTGTAATGACAATAAAGTTGAATCTAATCAACTAATGTTCAGTTTATGATCAAAACAACTGCCCCCCATCCCCGGCACCTGATTGACAGATTATCCTGTGCGAGGCCTCTTCCAGCAGCCAGGTCTATAATTAGACCAGGAGTAAACACAGTATCCGTCTACAAATAGCAAGGAAAATACTCTTTAAAATCCATAAATGGTTTAAAACACTGCAGACTGCATTACACGTCTGAGGCACGTTTAAAAGATAAAGGAGCTAACGTTAGTGAGTAACTAATACGTTATCAGGCTTGAACATAGCTACAAACATGGCGCAATGCCATTAATTAACTAAAGTTACATTAGCGTTAGCTTGCTAGCTAGCTAGCTATCAGCGCTACCGTTACTTTCGGTTGACCGGAACTTTGTAGTTAACAGTTACATAATTTACGCAACTAAAGTATTGAGAGAAACATAACAAACTGACTTACCAATTGCTCAGCCATTAAGACAAACAGTGTATCAATTAGCTAAGTAGATATTTAAACATTTAACAAAAACAAACCACGGTACCAGATCTTTAACTTTTGACTTTACCTATTACGGGCCCGAGCAGCACTTAGGGGAGAGCGCCGCTAATGAGGTCCTAATTACAAATTACGTTCACCTGGTCACTTCCGTATCAGAGCATCCGGAACCAACACGCGTCTCACCGTCATCTGTCGTTCAGGACTACAGGCCGGTGGTACCAGAAGTCAGCTCCTTGTGTCCCGTAGATAAACAAGGGTCTGCCTGACCTTTGACACAGTGTGATGAGTTGCGATACTTTAACAGTTATAATCAATTAAAGAAAGAATCCGTTCATCTCGTATCAATGTAATTAGGTTGGATGTCAATAATGAAAGCCACAAACGTCCAAACATTTCTTTTTGGTTTTCCATCTGAAGAGATCACCAACTTCATCAGGTTTTATTATTTCAAATCTGGATGTACAATAATTAAATAATTACATGATTATAAACCACATAATGCTAAGAAGCAAATATATGTACAATGTAAAAAGTGCACTGTGTAACAGAAAGAACATGTGGGCACACTGAACATCCTATCCAAGATAAACGTGAAAGGGAGCCTCTTGTAAAAGGCGGGAAAGAGATCAGGATTTGCTCAAATGTCAGGCTTGATTTAAAAGAACTGTTACATCTTTTGAGTCAGTAATATTAATCAAACTTACAATATTTATTTGTGTGATCATATCTGCTATTTTACAACATCCATTTTAGAATATACAACTGTGCTTGGCGATAAAACATGAAGGAAATCAGGAAATCTGTGATTCTGAGCAATTTCATGAGACACCAACATGGTTCAATGGATACTTGCCACATAAGACATACTGTAACTGCGTTGGTTTATGTCAAAGATTAGTTTTCAGCTATAACAGAGGACCAGACACTGTATTGTGGAATTCCTTCTCAATGGATCTGCAACATGCTACTTATACTTGCAGGTCCCATATGTCACTTTCAAAGGAAAAGCAGGATGATAACAAAGCTATCTCTGCTATCTGTATGGTTCATTACGGTATCAGCCTGAATGGATGAAATACACATAAAGAAGTGCAGGGCAGTATCACAAACTGATACATCAGGCCACTAAGTGCATGAGACAGAATGAATGTACCAGACAAGATTGTTGTTCCACATCAGTTTTAGGCCACATGGCTGCTGTCCATGAGTGTGGGTATGAGGTGGGACTCCCTGTCCAGAAGGCAAGTCAATGTGCACACTATCAAAGAAGGGGCGAGGAAGGAGGCAGGAGGAGGAGGAGGAGGAGGAGGAGGAGCATTGTATGTCTGCCGACGATGTTGTAGCTCGAGGAGTAGGGAAAGGAAGTTTTCCTTTTGTGTCCACTGGCAGGCGGGGTTGAACAGGTGCACCCCCCCTCCCCCTTCCTTTCCCCTCCTTTCTCCTCTCATTTGACACATGTGGGCCAGCTGAGGCCTCCACAGGCAGCAGAAACGATAATGTAAAGCACCACCTGAAAGGAGGACAGAAACCAAGTTATGTTTATTGATTTAATTATCAGAAAATATAATGTGAAGTAAATTGCATGGGATTTACAGGAAAGCTCAGCCTCATCATAGCTGAACATAACAGCTGTAGTAGCCAAGTAATCTGGGTAATTTTCCATGTTAATGGAACAAAACAATTGAATATATTATAAATCATAATCCACTAAATTGGTAGTATAATTACACTGCATCCCAATAATAACTCACTAGTTACCATTTCTATCCAGTACTCACCAGGCACACCAGCACAATGACAACAGTCAGCTTGAGGTTCTTCATACACATGGCTCGTGCCAGGTTACGACTCGTGGTTTTGAATGTGACCGACTGAATGGAGTGAAGGGAGAAAGTTACAACATTAGTGGATAAGTAGCTTGCTAGATTATTGTCAAACAATAAAAATGTACACTGCCAATTGCCAAACATCATGCACTACAAAACAAGTAGGATCAATAGGAGAAAAAAAGAGAAAAACATTGGACTTTAAACTCACAGAATCAACCAGATTTTCTGTCTTGTCAATCAGCAACTCCAGCTTCTCTCCTCTCTGAGCTACCAAGTCTGTAAAAAGACACAAAGAGAGTCAGAGTTATATCGGGAGACCCAAAAGGTCCAGTGTAATAAGATACATATCAAATGGCTGGTGAAAGAAAAAGTAAAGAAACAACACTTTTAAATTGCATTATTATCTTCTAGCCACAAAAGAGGTCCTTTCAGGGCCACTCTGCCATGGGGAAACTCATGAGAAGCTCACCTATGTTGCGGACCATAATGCCTTTCAGGTCATCCACCTGCATCTGAGTCTCAGTGACGCGATCTGATCCTCGTGGGTCAGAGTGGTGTTTCTACAAAGACAAAAGGTAGAGGGAATGGAGCAAAGATCCAAGCGTATATTTAGTAATAATCTGCACGTGTGCCTGCAGAAGTAAGAAGCCGTCACACCCTCATAAGACGACGGTGCTCTGCGCGGCTTCCGATCTTTTCACACTCACCATCTGAGCGGCCAGTGTTGAGGAGAACTCGCTGTTCATGGCGTAAGGAAGGGCTGTTTGCGCTCGCGAACCATACGTTGTCTGGAAGCGCTTCTTGACTTCACTGAGGAAGCTGAATGCACGCGACCTCTCAAAGTCCTTCAGTACAAAAAAGTTAAATATAGGAGTTGTTACTACTTCAAGTAAAATCCTATTTAAAAAGGTGCAGTGAAATGAAAAATGCCTTTGTATATTGTTACCATGTGTCTGAGTGCACTGTGCTACTTCCTGTTCTCAAAGCTCAATACATTATTTCAAATACGTAGGTTGGAGATGCATTTGGGTGCAATACTTTTACTTTCTGTTACTTCTTTATATTAAACTATTTACATAAAGTGCATTTCAAGGGACCTTAAATAGCTATCCCTGAACTTCCCACTCACCCCTACAAAAATAAATACACCGATAGCAGAGCCAATTCTATACTTACGTCATCGGTGATACACAGGTATATGATTCTGTCATGGCAGATGTAATGAAAGAGATAGCTATAAACGAAAAAAGACAAACAATGTCCATGTTACATGTATACAATTTAAAGCACAGTTAATACAGTACTCTAGGTGCTCTGTAAAATGTGTCTCAGAAAACATTAACTACAGATAAAGCGTAGTAAAGGGGCTGTAACTCAAAATTATATTTCCCAACCATTCTAACTTGAGTGAGGACATATTGCGTTGCACGTGACACCACTTTATTGATTCAGGTTCTGGTTTCCTGGGGTGTCACCTTCTGTATCTCTAGAGCCTGTCACATGCTGAAATTAGCAAAGTCCACACTGAGCATACAAAAGATTACATTACTTATACTGTAAGAAAACACTTTAATTCTGGCATTATCCGTCAACAAAGCTGTATTTCTACTTTAAAATCCTGATTACTTGTCCGCCTTTCTTTTCTCAAGTGTGTCAATTTGCATGCAAATGACCCTTATTGATAAATGTATAGTGATATATGTTGGGTGGCGTTTATCATGTCAACTCCTATTGGCAACAACACATTGCCAGAACCAGGTGGCTGTTAAAGATGTGATTTGCAAGGGAAATGAGTTATACATGACTGCTGTCATTTTCAACGGTGCATTGCTGACATTTTACATTTGCCTTTAACTAATGACAGCCTGTTTTTATGTGCATATTAATAGTTGACAAACAATGTTTACACCGTCCTTCACAACTTGTCTGTCCGATAATAGGCATGTTATACAGCCCTCCAGACACGTGTGCCACTGTTTTGTTTTGGTGCATCACATCACCACTTGTAGACATTAGTAGGATGAGACATGCAGACCAATGTAGGCACACAGCAGTGAGCTGTGTGAGACAGGGGTTGGAGGAAGTGTGCCAATCCTACCTGCCGTGGCTGTAGGTCAATTTGTTATTCTCTGAAGGGATTTTGGCTAAAATCTGTTCGGTCACTTCCAGGAAGTTGCCACCGCACCAGGCGTGCTTGGCCAGGATGGTGGTCCCACGAGCCACCACTGCAAACAGGATCGCCATGGCAACAGCTGGGTGTCAGCTATATCACTCACTGCAACGCACACAACCAGAACAGATGAGACGTTAGTGACAGAGTGGGCACGGTGAAACGTTTGAGTGTAACAGTACACATAATACAGAAAGAGAGGGGTGTGTGTGTGTGTGTGTAAGCGTGTGTGAAACTACCGTTAATGACGTCAACCTAAACGAGTTTACGAGCGTTACGTGATTCAGTTGTCACGAGAAATAAAAGCGAACGACAGCTTGATGCTTAATGGTGGCTAGAAAACAACAGGCTCGCTAGCTCATAACGTTGTTGACCAAAGTATTGTGACGGCGTTTGGCAGCTGACGTTAGCGTTACTCGTCTCCAGCAACGGCGCGGACGCAATGAACGTGTCTTATGTGAACGAACCCGTTACCTCTGTGTGTCGGCGCTGTTCAAAGTGGCCAATGTGGCGCAAATCCCAACATCTAAAGGAAGTTCATCTGCTAGCAAGCGAGCTAGCAAGCGAACTACCCTTTCGAGTGACTTCTGCTTCGCAAACCACCCGGACCTCCAGACAAGGAAACAAATCCACCCCTATGTTAGGTTGTTAATGTAGTTCTTACCACATTCCGGAGGCCACGCACTCAATAGAATTGTTTTGTTTTAAGAACTACATTTCTGACATCCGGTTATGCAATGAATCGTCACATGACGTCAAGCTTTGGCGACAGACTAGAGGTCGTGATTAAGCCTTTGTTAGGTCTTACAGGCAACTTAACAGCTGCTGCAATGTGTACATCACGCTATTCTTATTCTTCTACATAACACGTAACATAACAGAGGAGTGATGGTATCTTAGTACAAAAAGTAAATGCACTATATCATTGCCGTATACACTGCATTTAGATGCCCACTAAATGCAGCGCGACAAAACCCTGAACCTTCCATCTTGCCTGTCAGACAAAAGTCAGGGCCTATACTTCACCTCTACTATATTGACGTCCAGAGTCGGAATGTGAAGCATGGCTGTTGAAAGCGAAAAGAAACCAGTGCTGGAGATGGTAAGATGCTTGAACTCTGTATGAATTATGACAACATAAGCTATATAGCTACATGTATTTGTCATCGTTGAACTCTATTTGTAAGAAGATATTCAAATAAATAAGTTAATTACAGCGTTTCGACCGCCCGTAAACGCCTCACGTGGGTAGCCGCGGAAGCTAGCGGTGAGAAACAACGATTTCACCAGAAACCCAAACTACATTACACGCTGTTCTGTTTAGTGCAACATAGTTTGTTTAGTGGACCAATATTGAGAGTGGCGTTATATAAAGCTAAGCGAAGGTTATCTGAACGCAATTAACTCTACCGACTTTACATTTGCTTCGCAGTCCTTAGCTGATTCAGAGTGTCTCCACTGGGGGGCAGTAAAGATAGATAGACGTACAGACAGAGACTATTCATCCCACAAGGCGACATTTTTCGCTACTGCAGCATTTATACATACAGCATAAAGCACAGTACATACAAAAATAGCATAATAAGAAAAATGCACTATATATAGAACAAATTAAATGGAATAATATCAAATTAAAGTAACTAACAAAGCAAACAACTATAGTGCTATGGACTATGGATGTGTTGGAAATGCACAATAGTCCCATCTTTGTATCCCACTCTATGATCTTTAAGAAGGGTGTGTGTGTGTGTGTGTGTGTGTGTGTGTGTGTGTGTGTGTGTGTGTGTGTGTGTGTGTGTGTGTGTGTGTGTGTGTGTGTGTGTGTGTGTGTGTGTGTGTGTGTGTGTGTGTGTGTGTGTGTGTGTGTGTGATGTTGTAATACATACTTGTTTCTTCGTTCTAGGTCCAGACTGATGGGGCTGATGAAGGGTGTGTGACATTTGTGCTGCATGAGGAAGACCATACACTGGGCAATTCCCTCAGATATATGATCATGAAGACGTAAGTTTTTTGCTTTTTTAAAATCAAACTACCGCTTTCAACTCAGCATGTCGTCAAGGGTTTGACCTTTTTGTATTAAAACAGATTGGACCTCTAGTCCCATGGGGCATGTTTGAAGAACAAAGAGGAGGACGGAAGGTTCATTTGTGTCATTTGAGGATTTTACTCCAGGTTTTTCCCCTTACAACTCATACAGGTCATTCTGACAATTATGTTTGATAACAATCAAGTTGATATTCCAAAGGGACTTTTCTCAGTGCGTATGTGGTTTTGTTCCCAATGTTTTTGAGTGTCAGCTGGGATGGGTCAATGGTGGAGAAATTGTAATAACGCTAACACGCCTCCATCCATTTTAAGCAAAAACATTGATAATAACAAATATTGCTTCCTCTTCCCTGTTTTCCATCAGCGTGGATGTGGATTTTTGCGGCTACACCATCACCCATCCGTCTGAGAGCAAGATCAACTTTCGCATTCAAACACGGGGTGAGAGACGGCCCCTTAAGCCTCAAGGCTCCCCATCTTCAGTTTCTTCTTCTTGCGATCTATTTTAGTTTACTTGTGCACACATGCGTAGGAAAATATGAGAGGAAACGTTTTGGGCCTGTGTTGCAGAGTAAACACGTTGATTGGAGTCTGGTGCATTCACTTGTCCACTCAGCCAAACACGAAAAGCCAGTGGCTGACTTTGAGACACACACACACACACACACACACACACACACACACACACACACACACACATACACACACACACACACACACGCACACACACGCACACACACACACACACACACACACACACACGTTCTTGTCTGCAAAATGATTTGTGCCTACAGATAACAGGAACCCAACCATCACAGGAAAGGTCTCTGCGAGACTTAGAAAACAACTTGTTTTTGTTGTTGAGCCTAGAATCGAGTTCTATCCTCCATTGCACAGCAGCACACATTTACCTTTCAGGCATCAGGGGAAAAAACCCTAGTTTCCATTCGAGTATAGACTGATGTTTGAAAACAAAATCCCCAATTAAAGCAAATCTACTCAGTTTATAAAGAAAAGAAACTTGCAAAAGCTGGGGACATAATTGTTGTTTCATTGTGTTGATAAATGGAACACACTGTGAGAGATTTTCTGAGTCTCACTGTGGCTGCCTACATCGTCAGCAAAATTATGTTATGTAAAAACCAATCGGTCCAACCTTTGCGAGACGTTTGACCCACGGAAAGTGTTGTTTATTTCTACTGGTTGCTGTGTTTTTTTCTTACGGCTTCCTCTGTCTGTTTCAGGGGGGATTCCGGCTACAGAGCCGCTGCGGAGGGGCCTGAATGAGCTCACTGACGTCTGTCAACATGTCCTCAACACTTTCCAGGTGAGCCTGCATGTCCGTCACGTACCGCCGGGTTCAGCATCGATCCATTTAAGTGGGTGCAAGTGGAACACAGTCCAAACCAAAATCTGTCCGGCTTGCAGATAACTCACATGCACACATTTCCTGTTGACTGGTTCCCAAAAATTGGATGTCAGCTGATCTATATTGAAAGCGTGTGTACTGAGCAAGGGAGCGTTATACTTCAACTTCCTGTGTCAGCTGCTCAACCTGCTGATGGTTGAGCGTCTCTGCTCACAACAGGGCGCCTGTTTCGAAGATGACCCAGTGTTGTGACGTCTATCTACGGGGGCCTTAGAATCCCACACATGGAATGATAATATTTCCATGTGTGATAGAATAAGAAGATACCCCGGGCTGTCTGTTTGGTTCTCTTCATTAGTGAAAGGAAAGCCATACCCAGCTCTGTGTTAACTCCAATTCTGACAAAGTTTTCTTTCATTTTGTTCCAGGCCAGAGTCAATGAGTTCAAAGAGAGGCAGGAGCACCCGATGGAATGAAGAGCATCTCGTATGTTTGACTGCGAATCTGCCAGACACCGTTTCTATAAACAAACTAAAGATGTGTGATCCTGATATGCCCTTTTTTATATATATATATATAGTTAGTCTCAAAATAAGTTCATTAAGTTACATTCAAACACATGTACAATTTTCTTTTTCCCCAGTATGTTGGGTTTGATGTGTGCCGCATGTGTTCATGGAACGATTGGTGGAATAAATTCAAGACCTCAAACTTTTAACTTTGTCAGACAATATCATTTTCCTTCTTTTTTTTGGTGTTATTCTGACACGGACCCTACATTTCTCTTGTCCGTCTTTTGAAGCCGTGTTTGTCGAGAGAAGGATGGAAATGCACCAATTACACTTTAATTGTGAAAGAGAAGGAATGTGTTTTACTGTGACCCCGTAGATGTTGGTGACAGGACTCAATCTGCCAATACTAATCTAACAGAGTGAGTTCAATTTCAACTTTTTGCAATGGTGCAGCACAATTTAATGCAGACGCTGTGGAAGGGAAATTCCCCAAAACCTCACATGTTCAAGACCACATCAAGTGCGAGCGCAAGACTTGAAATATTGTTTGTGCAGAAAACAATTGACCGCCGGGGACACAGGGAGACTGAATAAATGTTTCTCTTAAGCAAAAGAATAACGCTGCGCTGTTATTTTTGGGGGCTTTTGGTTGTTGCCTTTGTTAGATAGTGCAGCTGAAGATAGACAGGAGGGTGAGTGCAGGGGGGCAGCAAAGCATTGTAGGTCGGATTAAAATACGAGGACATCGGCCGTTTAATGTGGTATTGGTAAAAAGAAAAAGCGTCATAAAGCTCAGATTTCATACAGGAAATCCTCACTCATACAGAGTTTCATCTGAAACACATTCGGATATTTTTGGTTCACAATCAATAAGCATTTCTTTATTTTGCATTCTTGTTTTTAAAATATCTAATAATGCAGTACTTGTAAAGTTGTCATTATGAATTGTTGCATTCATTATTTAATTTCATGCAGTTATTTTAGTTTAGTGTTTATCCTTCATTGAGGTTTATAAATGCAGCACTGTGTGTGTGTGTGTGTGTGCTTGTGTGTGAGCGTGTCCGTCCTCAGGGTAATCTAAAAAATGTTTTCTGAGATGTCCAGGAAATAAAATAAGCACAAAATGCTTTTCTCTGGTATTGTTTAATAGTTTTCTCTGAAACATGGACATTGAACCTCTAAAGCAAAAACTTTTTTTAGATTACCCTGAGGCAAAAGGAGAAAATAAAGTAACAAATGAGATACCCTGTCTTGAGGAACTTTTTTCCAAGAAATGAAAAAGAACTCTGAAGAAGATCGAGCAGATGTGAAAGATCCTTGTCGTCCAAAGCAATCCGTTCAAACCAACTAAAGCCCTGTCAAATGGAATTTGTAACACATTTGACATGGTATCCTTTGACGAACCTTTCTTAAATGAGATGTAAACAAAATGCAACCTGACCTCAAGAAATACAGCCAAAGACACAGAGCCTGTGATGAGATATGCAACCTCTGAGGGTCTGATGTAATATAGATGATTGTTTATGTTAACTCCTGTCAAGAGTGCGCTGCTCTGTCATACCACAGCTGTGCCCTGGATTTAAACGGGGAGTCGAGGAATCGTGAAAGCATTGTGTGGAAGCGCTCCCATGCTCAAGCAGCTGATTACATGATATATGAACAGGAAAAGTCAGCAAGACTTATGGTATCTTTTCCAAATGCCCGACCTAAAGAGGTTTCTTTGTAAACGTAACAGTGTTACTCACCAAAACACAGTCAAGACCAGTTTGACCATATAGGACATTTCATACGACTCTCTGTGCTACAAAAGAAAGGAAGGTATTTCTATCATCAATTTCAGTAAAATCTTGAGAAAAAATAAATGCAAAATTAAGCTAACTATCTAAAATTATTGACCAAATCTTCCCCCAAAGTCAAGGAAGACTAATTAAATCAGAATGTGACCAAATAGAGTGAGTGAATAGAGGAATGTGCTTAAACAGATTCGCAGGGATGTGCAGAGGTTCACAGTATTAAGAATACAAGTCCTGGATGTGTATGGGTCAGGTGGGTCGGCAGAGTGCAGCGTCTCCTCTCTGCAAAGCGAATGACTTGCGTCCTTGTCCTTGGCAGTGGCTGCAGCGTACCATTAGGTGAGGATGGACTCAATGATTGCAACCATTTTTGTCTTGGGCAGGTTGAACTTCTTCAGCTGCTGCAGGAAGTACATCCTCTGTTGTGATTATTATTGCTTGTGGCTCATGATGGATGCCAGAAAGTGGAAGGACTTGACTGGGGAGTCACGCATGTCGACGGGAAATAGCGGGGCAAGCTTCCTCCTAAAATCCACAACCACCACCACTGGCTTTGCAGCGTCAGGCTCCCAAGTTGTTCTGACTGCACCCGGTCACCAGATGGTCAGTCTCCCGCAAGAGAGGAGTCCAGTGAGGGTGGTGTCGTCCGCGAACTTCAGGAGCTTGAGCTGGTGACTGGAGGTGAACAGGGAGAAGAGCAACTTTAACTTTAGATTAAAGCTCACCAAAATCAGATATGGAGCCTTGAAGTGCGGTGAACTGTGAGCACACGACAGGGCGACTGTGGCTCAGTGGTTAGCAGGTCTGACTTTCAATCAGAGGATCGGTGGTTCAAACCCCGGCTCAGTCAGTCCGTGTTGTTGTGTCCTTGAGCAAGACACTTAACCCTAATTGCTCACTGTTGCCATGTCTACGGTCTGCTTTATATCATGTAAGTCGCTTTGGATAAAAGCGTCAGCTAAATGTAATGTAATAATGAGATACAGAGCTGACTACTCTCGTAGTGGAAGAACCAAACAAGATGCTTTTACATGATAACATTTCTGGAGAAAAGAATAGCAGCAATACCACCACCCTTCTTGTTTGAGCCGGTACAAGTAGAGCCTGTACAAATTAGACGGAGAAGCTTCAGTCAGTTCTTGGCAGAATGCTTGGTCAGTGCCCCTTGGCATCTGACTCCGACACACCACACTTTCAGCGATGTACGTACGGGTCAAACTAACATAACCAGATGTGTCGTTTGTCACTCGTAGCCACGCTCTTTTTCCTAACCTTGACTAAGCGGTTTTGTTCCTAAACCCATCTTCTTGTGGAGACGGACTTTTATTTTGAAAAGACACTGTGCGTGTTATGAGCGTACATTGGCACGCAGTCGCTGACACATCAAGAACTAGCACTGGAGGGGTACCAAGAGCGCCATCGTTTGAAGCTCGTGGCCACTGGCCATGCATGTTTTGTCTGAAGTTGGGAGCGAGGACATGTTACAGCTGAACATATTAATGGGAGACACAAGGCTCAAGTCAAAAGCTATCAACTGCAAATTAACAGTCAACTGTTCTGTTTCCTGTCTATTCGGGTGCATGCCATCGGCTCTGTCCATGGTTAATTACTCCGAAAGTTAAGTTTCAGATGAGGTTATATCCTGCAGCGGAATACAAGTTTTTTAACCAGCGGAGAGAACAAATGCGGCCAATTCATCTTCTTCCTCATAAAACATTTTCTACATTTTTAAGGATTCAGAATCCAGCATTGTTAACGTCCTCGTTAATTTTCTGGCAGTCTTCTTGTTCTGCGGATTGGAGCACATGTTGATGCATGACAACACTTCAGCCCCGTAGCTCCACTAGAGGTCAACAACTCCACGAACCTTCAGTGTATGCAGTTATGTGAATCATCTATGACCCGGAAATTACCCTAAATACATGCACACTGCTTTGGTAAATAACTCAAACAACACAAATGCTATAAAATTATATTTATTACAGCATACTCTCAACAAATAAGTATAAAGTACAAATGTGATTTGAAAACACCAGGGCCAATATTCACATTGCATTTGATCTTCAACCTCAAATTACTTATAAAAGTCTAGCTTGGTCCCACTTTCCGGTACACTGTCGCCTCTAGATGCAGCTAAAAGCAGGGAGAACTACAAATACATATGACCACTTAGTGGGTCACGTACGGCATCCTCAGCCGATTGGATCACTCTATTACATCGGAAATGGAAATACTCTGTCTGAACATATTACATGAATCAAATCTGTGTGGAAAACAGCTTGTCTGGTTTTCAGCACAGATTATTTATGCAAGAAGAAACATTTACCTGGATTATATTTAAAAGGAAGCAACTAATACATCTAAATATTTCCAAAGACCATTACACAGTTAATAAATGTCATCACTGCTAAAACAACTTGCATCGTTGACACAAAGTGGTCAATTTCTGGAGCGTTTTTCCCGCCAGCTGCTCTCAGAAGTCATTTTCCGGCCAGATGGAAAATTGCTGCAACATGACCACTCACTGGAGGGGAAATATATGGAAATAATAAATGGACACCTCATGCTGGGAGATTAAATAGACCTCACATCCTTTGTGATAAACTTCTTAGAAAAATAGAAACATTTCATTGAAGGAGAGGTTAAGACGTACACAGTGAGACCGACAGTTACACGCGTACGACAGCACCAACGCTGCACTCATAAAAGATCTCCTCTGTGCAGCATGACTGGAATCATCTGGTGTTTTCCAGCATCCTAGGACAACAGCTGGCCTCCACATGACTCAGAGCGGCGATGATTTCAAGATAAAAAGATATCCGATGATTGCTTATCAACATGACAGTGGGCCACATTTCACCCCAGTATGATGTCACCGGGCACATGGGCGTTGGACAGCATGTAATTGATCATGTAACAGATTATAGCTTTTGTGTTTATATGCCGAGGTGCACCGTCGTGCATCTTTATTAAAAAAAGAAGAGAAATAAAAGACCTTTTGGAACACAACTCGGGGTCACAGTTTCTTCTCTCTCATCTTCCCCTCTGAGGTATCAAGGCCTCGACAGGTAGCACTTATCGGAGCCGTTTTATAGGTTGGCTCGGTATAATCATCGGTCTGCAGTCTGCTCGTAAATAATCCTGTACATATATTTACATGCGGCTTTAATAAACATTCTTTATAAATGTGTTGACCAGGTTGGTCCACTGAGAAAGCGTTCAGTCCTCTACATGGGCCTCAGTGTTCGGGACTATGATCTTATTCATCATACGGTGCTTTTGCAGTCAGTATGACGGCCTACAAAGAGGTACAGTCGTGTTGTTCCATTCGTGGCTTTTACCTCGCTCCGGTTTCTCTCTCCTCGCTGGTCGGGTGGCAGTGGCAACTGTTTCTTGTTGATGGGAACTGTTTGGAACGTGGTAGAAGACGTGCGTGTAGTAGAATGTGCGTGTGTGTGTGTGCATTTATGAAGCGCTAGTATATTTCTGACTGGAGCGGGAGCTGGACCGGTCCAGTCCGTTCCCGTGACAAGAGCCCTTCCAGCGTCCTCCCGAGCCCCGTTCGTCCAGTGGAGACGTTCCGTAGCACCAGCAGCACAGGCAAGACTGAGAGACCAGAAAGCACACGCACACACACACACACAAACACACACACACACACAGTTGTTTCCTTTTAGCTGACTGCGTTTCCTGGTAATACAATATTTTTAGTGCCAGTGTGTACCCTCTTACCTGGAAGCAGTTTTTAAACTTCTGGCTGACAAAGTAGAGGGCAATCGGGTTAATGCAGGAGTTTAAGGAGGCCATGTTGATGCCGATGTAATCCATCACTAGCAGGAAGCTGGGGGGGAAGGGGCAAAGTTTACAGTACGGACCACGGGAAGTCGCAGAGCAGAGAACAATGCTCTCGTGACGTTTGTAGTACCTGAACAGTTCACAGCGGTTGGGGTCGTTCTGGTCGTAGATTGTTTTCTTCAGAATACGGCTGAGATGAAGGGGCAGCCAGCAGAGAGCGAAAATCAACACGAGGCAGAACACCGTCTTTGCGACTTCCCTCCGCTGTGCACACACACACGCGCACACACACACACATACAAACGCACACACAAACACACACACACAAAAGACAAAGGTTGATGCCTTCCGTCTTTACAAGCCGCGTGGCTACAGTGGACTCCAGTGAGTCATCTGTGTGTGTACCTGCTTCATGTGGTCGTTGAGTGCGATGCGCATGCCCTTTTTACGACTGAGCATCTCGCATGACATCAGTGTGTAGAAGATCCCAGTGCAGGCCAGCGGGAGGCAGAAATAGAAGCCGAACAGCCACCAGTCTTTCACGTCCTGGTAGAACTGGAGGAAGAAAAAAGACCCAGTCAAAAAAAAGTGCAACAAGAAATACAGTTTTAAGGCAATTTCTGAGATGCATTTTGTAGAGACCCATTCAACATATCTCAGCTGTTGCAGAAATTAACAATGCCAACATTATTTCTTGCAGACCGGACTAATAATGATTAAATTGTTGCTTTTTCCTGTTCATAATAACATAGACGGTGAAATATGTGCCATTTTCAATCTCACTGCAATGATGTTCTGTTCTTACATTAGACGTCAATGCGTTAATCCTTATTTGTTTTTATTTATTTAAAAATGCGTGAAACAAACAATATCTGATGTGTGTTAAAAAGTATATGCATGTTTGTTCTGTTTACATTTTGTAATTCATTTCACAGAAATACCAGTCTACACTGAATACTTTCCTTTTAAATGTCACATGACCGGTTCAAAAGCACAATAATTAAAGCTTGACAAAGTGCAACCAGATCGATGTTGGCACACTTTCAGAACTTGAAATTATGAACAAATATATTAAATAAGTTCCAGACTTGTTTTGGTTTGGCACAAATTCTTCCAATTTTCTCCTCAAAGTCGTATACTAGCCAGGCTGAATTATGTCTTTGGGAAAAATGACATCAAGCTCAAATTAAAATCCACAAATTTAAAAATGACACATGAAAAGACGTCGCAGCTTCATGCTTCAGTTCCACAGTTTCCTGCAATCCAGACCCTTCTGTTTCAAATAATAAAAAACACGTTGTAATTTGTGTCCTGCGGTGCAACTCCATGGACATGCGTGCCTGTCGAATGAGTCCCATTCAGAGGAGTTTACCTTCATAAAGCTGCTTGTCTGTTCCGGATGGAGCATACACACGCGCAGCTTGTGGCCTCTGAACGACATCTCCAGCATGTCGAAAGCCAGCGCCTCGGGGACTGCGAGCATCACAGCGACCAGCCAGATCAGAGTGACCTCCACCGCCTTCCACAGAGGGACGCCCATCCCCTTCACCCGGCTCCATGACGTCACCGCGTGGTAGCTGCGCAAACGGCACAGACGTGCGCATTAGCCACATTCAGCACCGACAAGTGTGTGTGTGTGTGTGTTTACGTGTTGGTGTGCGTGCGAAGAGCAGAACTTCACATACCGGTCAATACTGAGAGCACACAGGCTGAGGACGGTGATTCCTACTGAAGCTTTCTGGATGAAGGGCATCAACTTACAGATGTACACGCCAAACGGCCAGTCCTCGGCTATTAGCTGCGGAGAGGAACAATGGAGACCGAGAGGAGACACATTTGTAACGAGAGAAGGGTGACCCGTGCACACACATGAACAGACGTCTTAGAGGTTTAGGTATAGGGGTCCTGTCTGAGGTTGTTACTGTGCCAGCGAGCCAGAATCAACCCTTCCTCCTCACTGGAAGCTCGTCTCCCAGGGGTTAAAAAAAGCAGTTCAGCATAAGGACAGCGTCTTCAGCAGAAGATTAGGCTAAACATTGGTTCAGCTGCTTTTAGAAATCTACACTTTGGCATCTTTCAAATCTTCCCCTTTTATCCAAAAAAGAAAACCCACTCCTGTTCTCAATTCAGCAGATCCTGTGTGTCTTTATAATGATCATAATCTCAAGATATCTCAAATACCTGAAATGCAGGGCCTTAACGACGATTGGAATGCTGCACAGCGTTCAAGCTTCGTTCGAATCCTTTCAGATTTTGAAAATGCAACAAGTTTCACATGTGGTTTTCTGGCACACAGTTGCGGTAGTATGAGATGGACATTTTGGCATTAACACCGAAGCCCACTGGGTATTTGTTTTTACATGCATTGTGAGGAGGACAACAAAAGGATATTTTCTTTCAAGACCCAACACTCGAGTTGTCCCCAGCATGCATCTGCTTTTGTTACATTTTTGAGCTTGAGTGGGCTCTTGCAGTGGAGGTGGAACAGTCTGCGGGGCCTGTTCTTAAAAAGTAAAAAATGAAACCCATGATATGTCGGGACAAAACCAAACACATCTATAAACCACAGGATGTGCCGAGAGGGGCGTTGCCAACGGCTCATCCCTAACTGACGGAAGTTCAGTGCAGGGAAATTGTCACACTAAATTAGACACAAACCCAGGGACAGGCAACTAATTACATTTTGTGTCACGATTTTGTGTTGGAACATTACCGTCATTTCCGAAAAGACAAAAAGAGAGAGCATCAGTCAAACACGACAAGCAGAGGAAACACCAGGCAGACGCACACGAAGGAGAACTGTGGTCACCTTAAAGACATTGATGGGGATGGTGATGATGATATAAAGAAGGTCCCCCAGAGCCAGGCTGCCGATCAGGACATTGGGTCCATTCCTCAAGCACTTGTTCTTATATATGATCCGGAGCAGCGTTGAGTTGCCGATGATGCCCACCACGAAGATCAGGCAGGACACGATGGTGTTGACGTACTTGAAGGCGTGGTTGATCTCCGTGGGCTTTATGCACATGGGGAGGAAGGAGCCCCGCGGCCGGCCCGGCTGCGGCGGGAGCGGGAAGGAGGCGTTGCTCTTGGACGGCTCCGAAGCTGCGGGGCCTCCCTGGGCGTCGCGGGCCAACCGAGAGGCTCCGCCCTCGGCGACCAACAGGAGGCAGAGCAGAGCGGTGACGGCCCTCATCCTCGCGCAAGCCTCGTACTCACGCGGCACGGTTCACTTGGCTCAATGGCACTCGGGTAGTCTATGGACACACGCTCTAAACAGGCACTCACACACACACCCACACACCGGGGGCCCCACTCCGGGCCTGGCAGCACGGGGGTCTGAGTCCCAGCTCTGGGTGTCCTGCAGAGAGAAAGTAGGCAAACCGTCAGTGTATGAGAAGTTTAGTTTACAAACTGTATCGATAGAGCAGTTAATTCCTTTCTTCATGAGGAAATTGGTTCTGAATGAATACGTTTTAAAATTATTTTGATTCTGATATTCTTTAAATTCCAGCAAGAAAACTAAGAAAGATTTTTGTGTGTTGAAAAAGTATCCTCAGATAAAGGCGAGAGGGTGAAATGAACAAAGCAGTAAAAGATACAAATGGAACAGTGATAACTGAGGTTATAGCTTTCATGAGGAACAGCGTTTCTCTCTGTGTGTGTGTGTGTGTGTGTGTGTGTGTATGTGCATGTGTGTGATACTCTCTTTCTCTCACAGACGACCCTATCTGGGCTCTGAACCTCTCGAGAATCATGTGCACCCCCAGAATGAAGAACCCCCAACATTTACAATGTTGGCAATATCTTTAAAGACATGCTATCAGGGCCACACACACACACACACACACACACACACACACACACACACACACACACACACACACACACACACACACACACACACACACACACACACACACACACACACACACACACACACACACACACACACACACACACACACACACACACACACACAGAGAGAGAGAGAGAGAGAGAAACACAGAGGCTCGTTCTGTTCACACACACAAAGACACAAAGTCACATGGATGAACTCACACACATATCACAAGAAATCTGTTTTACTTTTTTCCCGTCCTGTCCTCTGTAATGAGCAGCCTTGTCTGATCTAATTGGAAAGCTGGATATTAAGCAGTCTGATCTTCTGGATCTAATAGATTTGTCTTTAGAAAGCCTCTGACCTTGAGCTCTGCTGGCTCTGCTTCTTAGAAAGACGGAGGCGGAAAGTTGGCAACCAGCTAGGTGAAATAAAGGGGCAATTAGTGGTTAAAAAAAAAAGAAGAGTGTGTTTGTGTTTGAAGAGGAGAAGAGAGGAGCATGAGAAACTAGAAAAAGGTGCTTTAAAAGTCTAAAAGAGAAACACATAAATGCAGGAACGTTTTTTTATTAAAAGAGGCCAAGATTAAGAGGAATGACAGTGTGATGCTCCGAGCAGTTTTGAAGAACAATAGGCGGAAAAAGGAACGCACAGGAAAGGAAAAATTAGAAGAGGGGAAAGCCTGAGAGCTGAGGTACTTTGTCTGTGAGGGCGGGAGTCATGAGAGTGACTGGAGGCAGTAACAGACAGCGATGTGGGGAGGGGGATGAATTAGGACAAAGGATTCTATTTAAATGGAACATTTTAGAAATAAATGCCCATTATTTAGAAGAACAAAACCTAAATATGACTTTGAGCCAGAGCTTGTGAGATGGAATGACTTAATGCTATTGCATTGGCTCTGGTTTGATATTGATGAAGATAAAGCAGAACCAGATATACAAACCAGATAATAATTTATAGACATCTGACAAGAGAGTGGGCCCCAACTACACCGCACGCCATGCGGGTTGTAAACTACTGGCTTGATGTTTGTTAACGTTGAAATACTCAAGTAAAATGCAAATATCTTCAAACTTGTACTCAAGAACAGTATCTGAGTAAATATATTTATTACTATAGTAACCTGTCTGGACCATAAATATTTAAAAATACTTAAATTACAAATATCTTAGAGCTGTGTCTCTAATCCACACAGGATGCCTGAGGGCCTTTCTGCATCCCCCAGGACTCCGACTCTCTACCTGAGACATGAAGTCCTGATCGCAGGCCAAGACTCCTGCAGGCACCAGGTTGCACGTGAAGACATATTTGATGGACTTCATAATTCCAGCTTGAAGTATCTGAACAATTTGGCTCGCTTCGGCCCACATTTTGTGGTTATGAATCTTTCAAGATTTAAACTTTAAGACGGCTGCTGGAGCGCAACCTACGTAAAACGTTTTGATTATTTTCATGCATGGGAAGGCAAATGTCCTCGAAAGAAGAAGAAGAAGAAGAAGAAGAAGAAGAAGAAGAAGAAGAAGAAGAAGAAGAAGAAGAAGAAGAAGAAGAAGAAGAAGAAGAATTACAGGAATAATCACAGTCTCAAGGATTAACAGAACAGGAATGCTGCATGAGGAGAAATGCACAGCATCAGATTGTTCTATCAAAACGAAGGATGATTCAAAAAGAAAAAAAATACCAGCTGAGGTTCAGCTCCACTGAACCTAATTACACACAGTTGTGTCAATTAAAAGTTTATAGCCTCATTTTGGAGTCTTTTATAGAATCACAAGCGTGAAATCGTTTTCTTTTATTATGCCAGTTCTCTGAGGACGGTTGCACGAAACACCTTCAGTTTTCTCTTTAGGTAAGAAATGTAGCTTTTAATCTATCCTTAGCTGGGAGGGTGTTGCCCAGAATCCCATAAAAGGTTCCTTTGGTTAAGGCCGGAAAAAGAATTGGTCAAAGGAAGTAAAGATTCTACTTCTGGAGCACGTGCTAAAATAAATTTGATCGGCAACAAAAAAAAAGATGTGGGGGATAATTGCAATGAAAATGCCTTGCCCACTGACTGAAAGATCCCGTAGCATAAAGCGGGAGAGCCATCATACCTGCAGAGGGGCTGCAGGGGCACTGCAGCTGTTATGCAACGGTCAAGGTGGGACCTTGAATTGACAGCCGGTCAAATCTCTGGTGCTAAATCAGTTCACTATACCTAAAGAGAAAACTGAAGGTGTTTCTCCTCAGGATGCGTTCATTTTCACCCCAAATAGAGCTAATAAAGATCATTTCATATCTCGACAACCATATATAATCATGATAGAGCTTTTTTTTTGTGGTAATTCCATAAATAATCTGTACTTTCTCATTTTGTAAAGAAAAATATTCCAAATATCTGAGAACGTTATTGCGTCATGATATCTCGCTATATGATTTCATCACAAGATGACACCATTGAAAGAAGTTATCATGATCAATTATGACCCAGCCCTAACTATAAACTCTGGCATTTTGTAGTTATGATGAGTTTTTTTCCTGACCTTGGCTGCACAGGTTCAAACTTTAGTGAACATTTTGAGGAAACTTAAGGTTTTTTGTGCAACAGATGTATCTTAGGGAAACCTTAACCCGAGCGCTTCTACTGTGTGAGTGCAACAACACAATGTAGTCGTGTCACGAGAGCATCTGAGGCTTGAAATAGAGCACACAACATTCAACAGGTCCAGTGCAACAGACGCAGTGAGTTTTAATGGTGAAAACAGACACTTCATAATAGGGGAACACATTATATAAAGCAAGGCCTAACAAGTGCACAACTTGCAATGATTTAATGCATGAAGTGATGCGGGATGTATATTAAAACCTGTTGCCACCACTCACTCACGATCAAGTCACTTCTGACATTGTGAGTTCACACCAGTTATTAAGGAACGTTAATTCACATTTACTTCGTAGATTAATTTGTGTTCGTCCAATTTAGCTGCATTGCAGTTATAAAAGTGAATTTAATACCCATGCATTTGCTCTGAACGCAAGATCCATTCTCATAGAAAAGATGCTCTTTTTTGTGCATCAGTTCTTTTAGCTTCGACAAAAATATACAATAATAATAATACATGATTAAATTACTGTTCTGAATTGAACTGTTTAAGTAACTTGAATATTGTGTGTAAGTAAGTATAATTTAACATGATGCATGTTTAATTGAGAATTCACCCTGCATTCATTCATGCATGACTCGTGCATCAGTTACTACTTAACTACATTTGTATAACAAAACAAAAGGCATATTTGACATGCAAAAAAATAAAGAATAATGAAAACAATGTGAAATGTTCACGCAGACAAAAGGAAAGCAGTTAATAAAAAGCCAGAGTCCTGTGATTTAGATCAATAAATAGAGAAGGATAGAGAGATACATGAATACAAAATACAAGTTTTCTCCATCTCAGAAGTGACTCCGGCCTCATCAAAAGAGGCGCAGTATTTATACTTCTGAACTGAACAGTCAATCCCGCTCCATGAACAAATACACTCTGCATTTTGATTTGGTTAAATCAAAGTCGATGACGTTATCAATTCGGACTTACCGGACCGCGGAGTTCTGGTGTGCTCCAAAGTGTCCGGATCAATAATTCCAGCAGAGTTCCGCTAATTGGCCCGGCGCGTGGTGAGGAGTTACGGTGTGTTTCCCGGTGGACTCCAGTAACTGCAGCTCGCGGTGCGTCCGGTGCGTCCGGTGCGTCCAGTGCGTCCGGACTTTCCTCCGCTGCTCCGGCTGCGTTCTGACGCACAGAGTGACGGTGCAGGCTTTTATAGCCGCGAGCCAGGAGGCTGCAGAGACGAACCAATCACATTACAGACGCGAGCGCCACTGCATCGAACAAGGACACTTTTACTTTACAACGCTACGGTACATTCACCTCTCGAGGCCTTTTAACACCCATTAAATACTTGTTTTGTTTATTGGGCGGATGACGCGGAGGGTAATGGAAATGAAAGGGAGTTCTCAGAGGTGTTGTATATCCTCATTAGAGGACTGATGTCATGGGAATGGTTCAGCCTGCAGGGCTTTCCTGCAGGATCTTCCTGAGACCGTATACGCACAGTGACGTTTGTCTCCCTCTCTCTTACCAAAACTGCTCAGCTGATAGCTGAGATGTCTTATTGGAAATCATTCAATTTGTCACGTCTGACCGAGATACTTTGCAAGAAGACGTTTTACTTATGATGACAGATGCACTGATCTGTCAGAATAGCAACTTGTGTCAGGGTGCTTCATTTAAAGAGACTGTTCTTCACACTTTGCTTTTTTTATTTTTTTTTACGTATCACAACTTTAAAAAGTTGCTAAAGAATTCAAGGGCATTGCTGGTGATGATAACACAGCGTGTATGATGTGACAGTGGTGCTGACAAAGTGTGCCTTTAAGCACTGTGAATTTTTAGCCTCATTCTTGTTGATGTTCTGCCACGAGTGTTCAAAAGTTGCAACGCACTCACAGTCACACAAACGGACACGGTGTGCTCACAGAAGCAGTTCACACACTCACTGCCTTGTGTTTGCAAACAAAGTCACAAACACACACCAAAAACAGGAACAACCACTTAAATCTCCCACTCCAGACACCAACACCATCGGCAACACTGCCAGCAGGCACACACACACACACGCATGCACACGCACACGCACACACACACACACACACACACACACACACACACCAAACAAAGGACCTTTCTGTCGAGCGTGTTTAATGACACAAGCCCCCTGCTCTATTTTGGGAGGTTGACTATTCCTGGCGCATCATTTATGTCATTATCACAGTCTCGTATTATTAAATCATTAACAGACATTATCTCTATTATACTCATGGTTACACGCATTATGTCTCCACGACACTCAGTACTGCATTGTTCTGCAGCTGTGTGTGTGTGTGTGTGTGTGTGGAAAGGACGTGCTGATGTCCCTGTTGCTCTTCAGTCTTTGTGGCCTTGTCAGAGGGAAACACTTGGATAGTATCGGTAAACACTTCTAGGCTTTGCCGAGCTATTAGAACGCCACACAGGTGCATCCCGAATGAAGGGAGAAAATTCAGAATTTATCATTTTTGCTATTCTTTGCAAATGCTACACTATTATTATTATTATTTCAATATATTGCAAAAGCCACATAAGTTACTCCAATTTTAAATTTAGTAGGCAAAATTGTAAAGACTATTCAGATGTTTGGGGAATAACCCACAACATAATTTTTGTCATGCAGTTTTTGAAAACTGAAAACACAAAGGACTGCCAGGTCGAGGTATAGCGACCTGTCAATCACAAGGCAGCCGCGGCCTAAAGCAAACCCTGCTTTATGGTCTATTGTACTCTCAATAGCACCATCATTTACCAAATCAACATCAGCTGCTGAACACCTGAGTGAGACAATAAACTCACATTTACAATGTTTACTGAGGTAATAAATTAAGTGAGAAGTAGAGTGATTGCTATAACAGAGAAAGCAAGGGTTGGCTTCACTTTACAGATCCGGAGGTTGACATAAAACTTAACAGTTGTACTAACACGCTTGGTGGGCTGCGATGCTCAGGGCACCATGCAGCCCAAATCCTGCCTGTGGCACCGCATTGGTCCGGGCCGACATGGAACAGGACACAAGCTCACTTTGAGCATTACACCATGGACTGAGGTTCCTGATGGAGTCTGAACACGAAGAAGATTCTAATTAACTCCAAATGTTTGGAGCCAAGAGAAGACATTGTTTTTGAGTTGATCTAATCACTGAAGGCTGATATCCAGTGGGAGGAACGTGATAAACATTTTGAGCACAGGGCTTCTCTCCGTGCAGATGTCGACCTCGAACTTCAGAGTTCCTCCCATTGCATTGAATGAAGTTTTTTTTATTTAATTAGTTCCTCAGTTAATTACCCACGGCTGTTTTTGCTGGGAACCATACAACCACACAATTCATTCTCCCTCCTGGTTGTGTTGTGCATGTCCATTTACACCCCGAAATAATCCCTATTGTTCTATTATCATCTGCTTCTGAGTTTGCTTAAAGCTACTTCAAAGAGCTTTAATTTTGTGTTCATAAACTTCAAATCATGGCATCTTTGTGCAATTTCCACTCTTGAAAATAATTTGAGATCCATATCTGTGGGATTGCACAATGTCCAGTCACACAACATACGCTTTTAACAATTGGCCCGCTACAGGGTGCTCACTGTTTAAAACATAAGGAATCATTTACAGTAGGGTAAAATTAAATAACACAAATATGATGGGGTAACCTGGCACCATCTCTAATCCCATTAGGCCCTGTCTGTTACAATAATGCATGACCGCTATCGTGTGAAAACCCTGTCACTCCAGTTTTGCTGATTTTCAAGTTTGCTCTTTTACATTACATTTCATTTACATTACATTTCATTTAGCTTACATGCTGTGGGGCAGGGGCGTGGTTAGCGCGGCTGCACGAGAGGAAGAGAGAGGGGCGGCTCCTGGGGCGCCAGTTCACCCTCTGTTCGGACCACGCCCCGCTCCAATGGCTCCACCGCATGAAGGATGCCAACGCCCGGATCACCCGGTGGTATCTGGCCTTGCAGCCTTTCCATTTCACGGTGGTCCATAGGCCGGGGTCGCAGATGGCTGTGGCTGACTTCCTGTCCCGGCCCCGAGGGGGGGAAGGGGGGGAGTTGGCTAGGCCGGTGGCACCCCGGCCTAAAGCGGGCGGTGGGGGTATGTGGTGCAGGGGCGTGGTTAGCGCGGCTGCACGAGAGGAAGAGAGAGGGGCGGCTCAGGGAACAGGTGTGGGGAATGGTGGCGAATGAGCCACACCTGGGGCTAACAAGCGGGTGTATGTGTGTGTATGTGTGTGTGTGGGTGTGTGCGTCCCCATAAATACCCGGAAGTGACGACAGCCGGGGAACGGAAGCGAGTGAGTGCGGACGACGGAGGTGTGCGACGGCGGCGAGCGAGCGAGCAAGAGAGAAAAATAAAGAGCATTTGTGCAAGACACTGACCTGTGTGGCGGCTGGTTTCTCCGGGGCTACGAACCCTTGTTACAGTGGCGCCCAACGGGGTCTCCGGAGAATGGATCAAGGGGACCGTCTGCAGGACGCGCCGGCGCAGCCGCTCCTAGCGCTGGGGCAAATGATGGCCGGCATAGCCGCCATTCAGCAGGAGCAGGCGGTGGTTAATCGCGCCTGCCTGGACACGAACCGCGCGATCCTGGCGGCGATCCAGGACTCGGCGGCGCAGCAGACCCAGGCCTTCGGGCGCCTCGTCGCCCGGGTGGAGGCGGCGCCGGCTCCTGCCGAGCCGGGCCGTGGCCCGACGGGGGTGACGCTGCACCGGATGGTCCCGGAGGACGACGCCCAAGTGTTTCTGGACGCCTTCGAGGCAACGGCGGAGGCCTGCGCCTGGCCGCGGGACGAGTGGGCGGTGCGCCTCCTGCCGCTGCTGGCGGGGGCGGCGCAGACGGCGGCCCTGAGCATCCCGGCAGCTAGGCGGGACTACGGGAGCATCCGGAGGGCGGTGGTGGACCGGCTGGGGCTCGGCCCGGAGGACCATCGCCAGCGATTCCGCGGGGCCACGCTGGGGCCGGAAGACCGACCGTTCGCCTACGGCCAGCAGCTGATGGACGCCGGCAGGCGGTGGCTGTGGCCCGCGGGGGACGAAGGGCCGGAGGCCATGCTGGAGACCCTCGTGGTGGAGCAGTTCACGGAGGGCCTGCCGGCGCGGACCGCGGCGTGGGTACGCTGCCACCGGCCCGCGACACTGGCGGACGCCGTGGCCCTCACGGAGGACCACCTGGCCGTCTACCCGTCGGCGAAGGGGGGTGGTGGACCGCCACCAACGCCGGCCGCCGGGCAGCGGAGGGGCAGGCAGCCGCCGATCCCGCAGCAGAACCCGACGGCGCCATTGCCCCCCGTCACGAGCCCACCCGAACCCCGCACCCTTCCCAGCTCACAGGGGGCCCCTCAACCGCCAGGGCAGGTGTGCTGGAGGTGCCAGCAGCCCGGACACTTCCGGAGGGAGTGTCCAGCCATGGAGGTGGGGCAGACGATCCGGGTTGCCGGCGCCCCAGCACCCTCCCCCGGTCCGGGAGCGACATACCGCGTTCAGGTAAGAGTCCAGGGGGGTGTACGCCAGGCGATGGTGGATTCAGGCTGCACTCAGTCCATGATCCACCAGAACCTGGTTCGTCCCGGGGCATTGGTGGAGGCAGCACGGGTGAGGGTGAGGTGTGTGCATGGGGACATTCACGAGTATCCTGTGGTGCCAGTGGAGATTAGATACGGGGGGAAAAAGCATAGGGTGAAGGTCGCGGTTAGCTCCCGCCTTACGCACCCCCTAATCTTGGGAACCGATTGGCCGGGGTTTGACAGGTTAATGGGGGAGGCCGCGGGGGTGCGGGCACGACAGCCAGGGCCGTGGGATATGTGTGCGGTGCTCAGCGGGGACGCGGGTCCTCCCGACGCTGCATCCGGGGCGGAGGAACCGGCCGAGCCTCCAATGGAGACTCCGCCGGCGCCCGAGTTTCACGCCATGGAAGATTTTCCACTGGAGCAGACTCGGGATGAGACTCTGCGGTCGGCCCTGGACCAAGTGAGCAAGGTTGATGGTCAAGTGGTGCGCCCCGCCGCGGCGCAGACATATCTGCATTTTTCATTAATCCGTGACCGGTTGTACCGGGTGAGTCGTGACACCCGGACCGGGCAAGAAGACACCCAGTTGCTGGTGCCGAAGAGCCGTCGGGAAATAATTTTCCAGGCGGCTCATTATAACCCGATGGCTGGACACATGGGTACTGACAAAACACTGCACCGGATAATGACCCGATTTTATTGGCCGGGCATCCGGGCGGATGTGCGCCGATGGTGCGCCTCCTGCCCGGAGTGTCAATTGGTGAATCCCCCGGCCATTCCGAGGGCGCCATTGCACCCTCTACCATTGATGGAGGTGCCATTTGACCGTATCGGCATGGACCTCATCGGGCCATTTCACCGGAGCGCACGCGGCTATCGCTTTGTGTTGGTCCTGGTGGACTATGCAACGCGATACCCGGAGGCGGTGCCATTGCGCAACATCTCGGCAAAGAGTGTGGCACAGGCGCTGTTTCAGGTCATCTCCCACGTCGGGGTCCCGAAAGAGATCCTGACCGACCAGGGCACCTCGTTCATGTCGCGCACACTGAGAGGGCTTTACGGGCTGTTGGGGATCGAGTCGATTCGGACCAGCGTCTACCACCCCCAGACCGACGGGCTGGTGGAGCGGTTCAATAAGACTTTGAAAACCATGATCCGTAAATTCATTAGCGATGATGAACGTAATTGGGATAAATGGCTTGACGCTCTTCTGTTTGCAGTGCGGGAGGTACCCCAGGCCTCCACAGGGTTTTCCCCTTTTGAGATGATGTTCGGCAGGAAGCCACGGGGAGTGCTCGACCTCATTAAAGAAAGCTGGGAGGAGGGGCCGAGCACCAGCCAGAACGAGGTGCAGTACATCCTGGACCTGCGCGCAAAGCTTCACGCCTCGGGTGGGCTGTCACGAGAGAATTTGCGCCAGGCCCAGGAGCGTCAGAAACGCCTGTACGACAGAGGGGCCAGGCTGAGACGATTCGCACCGGGAGAGAAGGTACTTGTATTGCTCCCTTCTTCCAGCTCGAAACTCCTGGCCAAGTGGCAAGGGCCCTTCGTGGTCACACGGCAGGTCGGGGAGGTCGACTATGAGGTTGTGCGGTCGGACAGGGGCGGGAGCACACAGATATACCACCTGAACCTCCTAAAAGCGTGGAGGGAGGCGGAGTCTGTTTCGCTGGTGTCCGCAGTCCCGGAGAGGGAGGAGCTGGGGCCCGAGGCTCCAAAATCGGCCGGTCCAGCCTCGCTCCGTGTTGAAGCCCGCCTCTCCCCGGCCCAGCAAGCGGACATTGCCGAGCTACAGACGCGTTTCGCGGACGTGTTCTCGCCCCGGCCCGGTCGCACCAGCCTCATAGTGCACGATATTGAGACACCCCCGGGGGTGACAGTGCGGACCCGCCCCTATAGACTCCCGGAACACAAAAAGAAGGTGGTCCAGCGAGAATTGAAGGCCATGCTGGAGCTGGGGGTAATAGAAGAGTCCAACAGCGCCTGGTGTAGTCCCATCGTTCTTGTCGTGAAGAAGGATGGGTCTATACGGTTCTGTGTGGACTACCGCCGGGTGAATGAGGTATCACGGTTTGACGCGTATCCGATGCCCCGGGTCGACGAGCTCCTGGATCGACTGGGCACTGCACAGTTCTTTTCCACACTGGATTTAACCAAGGGCTACTGGCAGATTCCCCTGTCGCCAGAGGCCAAGGAAAAAACGGCCTTCTCCACTCCGTACGGTTTGTTCCAGTTTAACATGCTTCCCTTCGGGTTGTTCGGGGCTCCGGCCACCTTCCAGCGTCTCATGGACCGGGTGCTGCGTCCGCACGCTGCATATGTGGCCGCCTACCTGGATGACGTCATCATCCACAGTGACACGTGGGCGGAGCATGTGCGGCGGGTGGGCGCGGTACTCGAGTCCCTGAAGGAGGCCGGACTCACCGCCAACCCGGGGAAGTGTGCAATTGGACGGAGGGAGGTACGGTATCTGGGGTACCACTTGGGCGGAGGGCAGGTGCGTCCCCAGGTGGATAAGACGGCGGCCATTGCCGCCTGCCCGCCGCCCAAGTCCAAAAAGGAGGTGAGGCAGTTCTTGGGGCTGGCGGGCTACTACCGGCGGTTTATCCCCGCCTTCGCGGAGCTGACCAGCCCCTTGACCGACCTCACCCGGAAAGGTGCTTCAGATCCGGTCCAGTGGACGGAGCAGTGCCAGTGGGCGTTTGAGGCGGTGAAACAGGCCCTCTGTGGGGAGCCGCTGCTACACACCCCTAACTTCTCTCTCCCTTTTGTTTTGCAGACTGACGCGTCGGACAGAGGGCTGGGGGCCGTTTTGTCCCAGGAGGTGGAGGGGGTCGACCGGCCAGTGGTGTACATCAGCCGGAAGCTGTCCGACCGGGAGGGGCGCTACAGCACCATAGAAAAGGAGTGCCTGGCCATCCGGTGGGCGGTCGACTCCCTGCGCTATTACCTCCTGGGGCGCCAGTTCACCCTCTGTTCGGACCACGCCCCGCTCCAATGGCTCCACCGCATGAAGGATGCCAACGCCCGGATCACCCGGTGGTATCTGGCCTTGCAGCCTTTCCATTTCACGGTGGTCCATAGGCCGGGGTCGCAGATGGCTGTGGCTGACTTCCTGTCCCGGCCCCGAGGGGGGGAAGGGGGGGAGTTGGCTAGGCCGGTGGCACCCCGGCCTAAAGCGGGCGGTGGGGGTATGTGGTGCAGGGGCGTGGTTAGCGCGGCTGCACGAGAGGAAGAGAGAGGGGCGGCTCAGGGAACAGGTGTGGGGAATGGTGGCGAATGAGCCACACCTGGGGCTAACAAGCGGGTGTATGTGTGTGTATGTGTGTGTGTGGGTGTGTGCGTCCCCATAAATACCCGGAAGTGACGACAGCCGGGGAACGGAAGCGAGTGAGTGCGGACGACGGAGGTGTGCGACGGCGGCGAGCGAGCGAGCAAGAGAGAAAAATAAAGAGCATTTGTGCAAGACACTGACCTGTGTGGCGGCTGGTTTCTCCGGGGCTACGAACCCTTGTTACACATGCTATACAGTAGACCGTAGACACAGCAACGGTGAGCAATTAGGGTTAAGTGTCTTGCTCAAGGACACAACAACACGGACTGGCTGAGCCGGGGTTTGAACCACCGATCCTCTGATTGAAAGTCAGATCTGCTAAAGGATGTAAAGGATTGCATGCTCATCCATGCGTCAAAAAACTCTTGAGAGGCTTAAAAAAACGTTGAGACCCACTGGAGATGTTCAACAGACATGAATCTGAGTATTTATGAACGGATTTCTTAAAGGATTGTTAAGTCCTTTAAAACGCGTTGCTGGCCTGATGATATGGATTGTGGGAGAAGGGAAATTAGTAACACTAATTTGGTCTGCTGAGGGAAGCCAATGAGTCACACTAAATCAGGCACTCGAGATTTAGATATGACCTTTGACATGAGCGAGTGTAAGTCGAGTGTAAATCTGTGTCTGAAACTAATAACTCACTGCAACTCATTTACAATGCCACTCTGATTATTTAGAGGTGGATTCGGATGTAATGACACTGTGATGGTCTGGCCAGGAAACATACCATGAGAACCTACAGGATGTTTGTTTTAATGTGTGCATGATCGTTGCGTGTAAAGAGACACAAAGATCCCTCCCAGCCAGTAAAAAACACGTTAATGGTAATAAACAGGCCCAGCTCACACTGGTTCATGATTTTTCTTGCAGAAATCAAACACTTAAATCAAAGGGATCAACACAGCGGGGAGGAGACAGTTTATTCGAAGGTCAACGCGCAGATAAAATCTCAAACTTAGTATGTCATTAGGTTTCACATAAAAGACAAGAAAAGGCAAATAAACATAATAAGATAAACATTTTGTATGGGCATTAGAAATTCTGCTTCATCTGACCCATGACTCCGTCAAGCCAACACAGAGACAAACACATACAGTGTTGCAACCTTCCACAGCTGTCTGGGTGTTTTGTCCGAGCATCTGATGTTGGACCAAAGCCCTAGAGCTCATAATGTGCGACCCAGATCCATGTTTGTGTGATTCCGTGCGTCTGATTCTCAAAGCCTCACATATTTGAGCGCTGAAAGTTTGGAGGGACGGATTGTGCTCATAAAATCAGCATGAACTTATTTAGAGTTGGTGAAAGGGCGACGTCAACAACCATGACACCGACGCTCAGTTTGCTGCCATCAAATGAACTCCCAGACAATGAGCCCATCACGCACAGCCGGCTTCTGCATCCACTAGTAATTCAGAACAGTCGGCCTTTTTGAAGGATTTTCCCTTATCCGTTGATCTGCTGCGACGTGTATCCTCATCACTTGTGATACCTGTAGCCATTTAATTCATAGCGCATGGCTGGGAAGATGATGTTCCGCTCTAAACAATGATTGATGCGCTGCTCTCCCTCATGTTGGAAGTTTCCATCTATCTGTCAAAGGAGATAATGCTGTGGTTGGACTGTTGACTCATACATCAAATTTGGTGAGCGGTACTTTCATTTTTACCTTTAGCCAAAGCTAGACAGTAATGAGGTAACAGAAATAAGAGGGAAAACAACAACCAGAGCAATTGCCTGGGAATCAAACACCTTAGAAATCAATTATCTAATCATGATGTAGTTATATCATTGCTCTGGCATCCAGACTGCCTTTTTTCATACGTAACATTTCAAAAATCAGGCATTTCTTGTCTCAAAGCGATGCAGAAGAATTGATTCACGCATTTGTTACTTCAAGACTGGATTACTGTAACTCCTTTTTATCAGGCTGCTCTGGTAAGTCTCTTAAATCTCTCCAGTTGATCCAGAATGCTGCAGCTCGTGTACTAACGAGGACTAGGAGGAGAGATCACATTACTCCTGTATTAGCTGCTCTGCACTGGCTTCCTGTAAAATCAAGAATCAAATTTAAAATCCTTCCCTCACCTACAACACCTTAATTGGTGATGCACCATCATATCTTAGGGAGCTTATAGCACCCTATTGTCCCACCAGAGAGCTGCGCTCACTGAATGCAGGGCTACTTGTGGTTCCTAGAGTCTTAAAAAGTAGGATGGGGGCCAGAGCCTTCAGTTATGATGCTCCTCATATGTGGAACCAGCTTCCACTTTCAGTCTGGGGGGCAAACAGAGGTGTACCTCATTTAAGAGTAGACTTAAGACTTTTCTCTTTGATAGTGCTTATAGTTAGGGCTGGTTTAGGTTTTCCCTGGTCCAGCCCATAGATGTGCTGCTATTGGCCTAGACTGCTGGAGGACATCTTGTATACACTGAGCTCCTCTCTCCTCTTCTCTCTTTCTTTCTGGATGAATTCATGTCTCTTCAATGCACAACTCTGTCTGTACACATGGCATCTATTGCTCCTGTCCATCTGGGGAGAGGGATCCTCCTATGTTGCTCTCCCAAAGGTTTTTTTTTCCATTTTTGGGGGAGTTTTTCCTGATCCGGTGTGAGGACCCGGGACAGGGATGTTGTATGTGTACAGATTGTAAAGCCCTCTGAAACAAATTAGTAATTTGTGATTTTGCTATACAAAATAAACTGAATTTAATTGAAAACCAGATTTATCACAGTTCATGTCATCAACACAACGACAATGTTTTGTCCAATAAAACATGGGGATGAAAGGGGCTTGAAACTGGTTCGATCAATCGTTCCAGGCATTGGAAACTCCCTTTGCCAGCCATTATCCCATAAATAGGATGTTATGATAAATGTGTCAGACCTGCTGCAACTTCTCAAAATATGTGGGCAAGGTAAACATACATGACCAATTCAAAGCCAGGAAATGCATCTCTCCTCCTATGGCATGGACCACATCATAAGTCATTATCCACATGGTTGAGTTGAAGAAGTATGTTTGGGGTTACAGCTGGATTGTGCTCGGCTTTCAGTGCCTATAAAGCCCTGGCAGAGGGACCCTCTGTGGGGAGGAAAACCACAGAAACATTGCCACATCAGGCTACTGGAAATGAAAACAGTGTTTTTAAATCGACAGAACTTCAAATGGACCGTGTTGGCTTATCAACAAGCGGGCCGACGTTCAACCGTCCCTGACAAGCATGTGTTTTCCTCTCCTCATCCATGGTCGAACAACACCACGGTACACATGGACTCGTCTGTCACCATTTGTTTGGGAGCTTTGTGCCAAGGCGCATGATGAGCATGGTGCCAGAGAGCAGGGATTACATCCTGAGAGAAACAGGTTGGTACATGTGGGACTACTGGACACACAGTAGACCTGATAGTCTGTAGCATAGCAGTTAACTGTTTTAGTACAAAGGTAAAGTTCTTACACAGTGTGTATGATTAAGGGGGATTTATTAATAGATATTTGATTATAATATTCCTAACTGTGTTTTCATCAGTGTGTTATCACCTGAAATGAAGAATCGTTGTGTTTTCGTTAGCTTAAGTTTTTACGTTGCCTAAAGGACACTTTTAGTTGTGGTTTTTAGATTTAGCATCTTTCTGATATCAATCATGTTTCATAAGCATTTTCTGGTGTTATTTATTCTTTGTAATGTGTTTCGGTAGCACTTTAAAGTAAGTAAGTAAGTAAGTAAGTATACACTATTTAGCATTAGTATGAAATCCATCATTTATAAAGTATGAAAACCCAAGCTTATTAATCAAGAATGAAACATTTATAACTGTGTTTATGAGTTGCATACTAATGAGTGCTCATGTTGGAATAATGCTTTATAAATGATGAATTCAGTGTTTATTCATGCTTTACTAATGCTAAATAGTGTGCATTTATTAAGTGCTACCTGTGTTTCTTGTCTGCTTTGCACTGTGGAATGTGTCTATTGTTTTCTGTATGCATTTTTGGTGGCCCCCACTAGGGATTAATAAAGTTGAATCATCAAATCTAGGGGAGGGGTGAGTAGTTGACTTTTCAGTTGGATGCAATCTGAAACCTCACTGCTAGATGACATGCAATCTCACTACTCCTTTAATCTTACACTTGAGCCAACTATGCTCGTTTGGTGTGTAACCAAGCAGATGGCATTAGTTTGGCTCGCGTCTGGCAGCACTACTGACATCCCTTTGCCTGCGTTGCAGCTGGGGTAGTCTGAGAGTCTTGCCCAGAGCTAACCAAATACATAGCCTCACATTATGCTGTTGTTTCAGCACACAATGATTTGGCTACATACGAGATAGAGAGCTTCCCTGTCAACATAAACAATAGTTACAATACGTAACAATCATTCTGAGACCATAATTTCCCCAGTTTTCCTGCCTGCTATTTGAGCGTATAGCTCATTCATCAATGTCTTCCAAAGTTTGTTCTTAATTTCGTTGTTTGTACCTGTGTGATGAATCTTATTGTCCTCGTAAATTGAAGGCATGTGCCAGCTGATGTTAATTAGCAGGTAATCGCCCTGCCCATCCCCATAAAAGGGCATGCGACTGCAGGGTTGTGTGCACACAGAGAAACTGGAAAGAGTCTAATTGAGGGTCTAAATTAATTAATTAAGTAATTGGCCAATCAATAATCAAGTCAGAATTATAATTGGTGATGAAATTGAGTATTTAGTTGATGAACACACAAAACTGAAGCAATATTTAGTATTATTACATTTTTGTTTCATAAAACATATTGGGTAGGCATTTTTTAAATGATTAAACTTCAACACCTTTTTAATCAGTATTTTGTCGTTGTTTTTCCCTTTATCTTTAATCTTATTTGTAAGGTCAGGTGAAACCAAAAGGAACTGGAACTAAAAACGCGCCACAGAGAGCGGGAGTGAGATCCAAAACACTAAGTAACACTTAAAGCGATCCAAAAACACTGGGCAAAGGCAAAATATAACTAGACAAAGGAAAGGTTTGAGCCACACTTGGAACACTGAGGCTGGACGGCACTAAGGAAAGCAAGAGGAACCACAGACCTGGGGAGCACGAGGAAAGGAGGGTGATAACGAGGGACAGGTGAAAACAATCAGGGCAGGGCAGATAATCACACAGGCAGGAAATACACACGGGCAGGAAGTGAAGTATCCGAAACAAGAGACAAAGCTGAGTGGACCAAATAAAACGGTAACTATTAACCTAAAAACTGGAAACAATGAATTATGTATTCATTATTTTTGGAAAACTCAAAAAGTTAAAAAAGAGAAAACCTCCTGTAGTTTTAAAGTGGAGTTACTCTGCAATTTTGTTTTCATTTAAGAAGAAATCACAAATAAGAACACGGTAACTGAGTTTTAAGGAAACATTCTGGCAAACAATTATGAAGTATTATGATGCTTTACATTATAATTCATAATAAAATGCTTATAATGTGCTATGGGTATTGTTTTAAAGCATTATGATTATTTTTAAGCGCTTAAATAAAATGACACAGTGATACAAGCAGTTTTTCAAGGCATTATAGACATGGGCATAGAGCGTCATACTTAAATGTCCTCTAAGACCTTTTAGTGGATGAAGCCCATACTTGACAGCAGGCAGAGAAACACAGTGGGGGCATTGCAGAGGAAGGTTCATGTGCATGAAGCTCAAGGTGTGTGGGAATTATCTGAGTAGCTGCCAACAGGGACTGTTGTAATTTATCTAATTTGTTTATCCAATTCTGTAATTGATGGGGTGGATTTTGGTTTGGGTCAAATGAGGAAAATACAGTTTGTTTTCCCGATCCGGTGCATATAATGTTCATGATTTGGATTTTTTTTTAAAGGCTTGTCATGAATATGTTGCACTTACTCGTGACTGTTGAGGTGTTTACGAGGAAACTACAATTTAGGATAATGGAATAATGTTGGAAATTATCCTCCAGTTGGTATTGAGCGAGGCCGACATCTGGTATCGGTCCCCAGGCCCAGTCTGCAATACATTAGAGGTGCAACGTGTAATGACACCTGCTCCAAAGAAATAAGGGGGCAGCACTTCTACTGGGTCCATACACTATGAATTTACAGTAATCAGTTATTACAAAAAAAACAACTGCTAACTAAAAGAAGCTGCTATCATCACTTGTGGCGTCAGACTATAGTTTACGTTAGCCAGTTGTGTTTACTGTGCCACCAATCAAGGCCTGTATGGTTTGTGTACGCTTTGTGGTTTGTGAACGCCTTGATAGATTGTTTATTGGATTGAATTCAAAGTGAGACGAGAAAGCAACCCACACCTTCATCTCGTCCTCCGCGGCCAGGAGACCACCCCGCTGGTCAGAGAGAAGCTGGCACTAGAGTAATGGTGTGTGCTGGCTGGATTGGAGCGAAGTGCTAACCGCTAACTGAGGTTATGTGTCCTGGAGCTGTTCTCCCGGGGAAGGAAGCAGATTCTCAGAGGACGAGGCGATGGTGCGAGGCAATTTGTTTTTTCTGCCACTTTGGAATAATTTACATTACATTACATTACATTCATTTAGCTGACGCTTTTATCCAGAGCGACTTACATGATATACAGTAGACCGTAGACGCAGCAACGGTGAGCAATTAGGGTTAAGTGTCTTGCTCAAGGATAATTCAATGAACAAGCTATCAAAACGCACCAGTCTATTCGTTTTCTGAGGGCGGACTAAGCACTGCAGTCACTCACTATCGCGCAACACATTTTGTAACAAGACAGGACGGGCCAGACGCTGCCGGTTAGAAGTAGATATCTCATGCAGCGCAATACATTGATGCATTAGTCATAACGAACAAACTTATTTTGAATGATTTTCAACAAAACTTTCAGATCTTTAATGCTGCACCTTAAACTTATAGGTCCATACGTGGCTGTATTTGCTGGCATGTGTCAGTTTTATTGGCTACATGATACATTACAGTTAAAGTATCAGTGGCCTCAGGGGTTGTCGTGAAAGATGGTGCTGTAAAAAAGGAAACACATTCCCTGCTCTGCTGCTCTTCAAACGCGGTGGCCATAAACACACAGAGCATCGAAGAGAACAGCTCGTCAAACACTGTCTCAGCTTTATGTGGAGAATGTCTATCTCTTGTCGAAGGAAAATGTTTTATAATAATGCGTAAAAATGTGTGTTACAAATAAATCTACGTGAAGTGAACTCTGATCCAAACTCTCTGTGTTCTGTCGAGGGAGGTCGGTTACTGAGGTGCCGTGAGTGAGTTCCTGTGGTGTCTCACGAGCAGTCAGATAGGGGATAGATGGAGAAAAAACCACAAGACTATATTTCGACATCGACATACCCTTGTCCTCGCACAATCTAGTCCTATAGAGTAAGGCACATGCAGGTCATATTTAGGTCATGACAACAAGGGCCCCTGTTGTTTTCCCAACATGGCCTCCTTGTGCATGAAGGTATGAAAGCAGTCCGCTCTAGGAACCGGGAGGACACCAAGACTTCAGTGACAGTGTACGCTTGTCATGCATGTACACACATGCTCATTGTAGCCATCACTCTGTCAACACTCGTCTGGGGTAATTAAAAAGAAAAAAGGTTCAGGTTTGATGGATGCTGTGGAGGAGGCTTGCGGTGCAGTGAGTGGCACAGGGAGAAATGCCGTGCATTGTGTGGAGGTTTTCTTTCTTTGAGGGTTGTTTGACATGTTTTCCTCCGGAGCAGTTCTACGATAACCCCTCAAATCCCCCTCCGCACTGTAACAATTCCCACCCGTCCTGCCACGGTTCTACCCTGGGAACAGGAACCGTGACTCCCGGCTGACATCAGCAACTCGGGGACCTTCTGCACTCATCCGGTTTATTATAGGCCGAGTGACATTTGCGAGGAGCACAATGTTAGTGTCAGATTTTCCTGTTTAGCAACAATATGAAAGTAAAAGAGAGCTAGTGTCAGAGTCCAGGAAAGGTGGGTACTTCCTCTATTCCCCATGGGCAGGAAACTGCTGATAAACCAAGTCAGCATCAGGGGATGCATTCAGGGGCTTTAGGGTGTTCTTTTTTTTTTGTTCAGCAGTTTGCAGATGAATATGTTGCCAAACCATATCAAACGCTCAAATTAAATGTTTTTTCATACATATGAGATCATGTGTTCTGCCACAGCTTTGGTGCATAGTCACATTTTATTAGTTTTGTGTATCTCCTACATGCTAAGTATATTTGTGTATATATCTGTTCACTCTTTGGCGGTTACCCGAAAAGTCAAAGGTCGGCGACTGCTGATAAAGAGGGAGACTCTGAGAAGGCGAGGCTGAGATAGACGGAGAAAGAAGGACAGAATGACAGACTGGAAACGGATGAGACTGTAAAGGCAAACAGACATTGCAATGTTATCCAGTACTCTGTGGTGCAGGTGCTGTAAGCCCTTCTGTCTGTTTCAGGGTTTGCTGTATTCCCTCGACCGCAGATTTCCTGCTGATCCGCATCTGACAAAACTCCCTCATGTGCTTTCCATTTTATTATTGCGCTTACAGCTTTAGACGACCCAGACACGTAAACACTGCCAGTTGGGGCTTTTTCTGGCCTTCCATATTCATCTGTTAGCGTGTGCTGTGGGGTTTCAGGGTTTTCATCTGAAAAATGTGAAATATGTTCTCTATAATGAAACCCTAGGCAGCCTATTCCTAAATGATTCACTTGATTATGAATCTGATATAACTGTGTTTTGTAGATGAGAGCGAGACTTTTATACAAATAATATCTTGGGTATTACTTGGAAATGCATTTATTTCTTCCTTGAAAAGGAAATTCCAGCATGTTTTCTTAACCTGGGCTATAACTTAATAATGTACTGGGTCCAGCATTAGGCATTAGCCGCCTAAAACTTTCCAAACAAACTTCAACTTGACACCACCATCCTCTCTCCTTGTCCCTAGCCTGTAGGTTTGCGTGGCTGCTGCTCGTGTCCTCTTCCTGGTGGGCGGGATGGTATTAGTGCGACCGGTTGCATCTGGCCAGTCCATCTGGAAATATCAGCCAACCCCATTTTGTCCGTCTCTCCCTCCATTGTTGGCTCCCTTCCCCCCCTCGCTCCACATGGTTCCTTTGGTTTGGTTCACTTGCGCCAATCTGTATTTTTTACCATACGAGACTTCACACTGACTGACTGACTGACCATGTGATACCTTTTACTTTTGTGTATCTTACACATTCTCGTCCTCTCAACCTCACTCTTTAGCTACAAGCTATGATGCTCTAGCGTTGGTTCAGGGCGTGTCGGTGACTGCGTGTCAAAATACGCTATACATTCGTAGTGTCTTTTCAAAATAAACTTCCGTCTTCACAGGAAGTTAGGTTTAGGCAAATAGTTTCTTTAGAAAAAGAGTGGTTGAGGATGACTATACTTCAACAATTTAACAGTTATTACAAAACTAGGTGGTTATTAAGAGAGACCGTTTGTGGCAGTTTTTTCCCTCCATCTCCATTTCTTTTTTACTTATGGTTTGGTGCAGACCTTCTTCCTCAGTTCTTTGTATTTCCTCTTCCATTAGATTTAGCTCCAAATCTTCTATTGTTAGCGACACACATATTGACAGAAACTGCTTCAATTGCTGAAGGGTCTTCTTTCATTGTTTTCTTTCGTTTGGAGACTGTTAGGAGGCTTCTGCTTCTTGCACCAAAACACATTGTTTTACCAGGGTGGTGTTTCCTGACTACAACGGAGGAGGAGAGTGTAACCGTAGCCTGATCGCCGTCTGCATTGAGGGGTTCTCACAGAGACCCATGTTTCTGAAGCACAGTCAGTGGGTTGACAAAAAGTAGTCCCATTTGTAAAGTTAATTTAGGGAGAGAAGATTTGGGCAAACTCAAAACCAGTGTTAGAATCAATGTTGAACTTGAAGTCAGTAAAAAGACAGTTGTCCAGATATGCACCCAAAGTTTTCACTCCTCTTAACAGATGTAAGCGCTCACAGGTCGTTTAGTGTTGACAGAACAAAAATTGGAATGGGGGGAAAAAAAGGTTTTGTATCTCATCCTTTAGAGCTGAGCCTATTCAGCTCAGTGCCGTCACTATCAATCATAAGATGAGTGTCTGGTTCACTGGACAGTAAGCTTTATGTTGACCTCCCCCCACCCATATAAAGTAGCCCACATTTTCACAAAGTCGAAAATCTGGCAACACTGATCAGTGACATCATGAGACAAGGTGAAATACAAGTCACCAGAATGTTCCTCCAATTATAGAAGTATGTGCGTAGCGACTCCATGTTGCAAAATGACATGAAACCAAGTTGGACACGTCTTGTATTGTGGTAGTGATCAACATGTGTCATCCAACTAACGACTGAACTCCCATTAAACCTCGTGTCAATAATGAATCTGGATGAATTATATAGGAATTTCCCTTTTTTAAGGGCTCAGTGTGTGAGAAACTTTGTCTGCCCTCCCCAGGAAGGTCAGAGCATGAGACCGGCTATCACAGCATGCAAGTCGAGCAGGACAGATGTCTTGCTCAAGGACATTTTCAGCAGATGCTTGCAGACAAAGATGTCGCTCTCTTCCCCAGTTGAAAGGTCACCCTGTGTGTGTGTGTGTGTGTGTGTGTGTGTGTGTGTGTGTGTGTGTGTGGTCACTCCTGAGGAATGCAGAGTATTTGTCCGCCCAAGTGTCGTTTGTCTGCTGCGGCTTCTAGTGTGTTTGTGTGTGTGCACAAATCTGCGGGTCACTCGTGCAGCTGAGGGGCTCGCCATCCGTCTCACGTCTCTGGGGGACACAAAACTGCCAGTTGTCTTTCACTACATCTGCTGCACAGACATTGAACAGTGACACTTGAGTTTTATGCGTAGAGGAAAGGAAAGGAAGCGAAGGAAGTGAGATTTAAAATGTACATGATTTCACCCCACCCTTATTTGCACAAACAAAGATTTTGAACAGCGTCAGGGTTCAGGCTCCGAGCTCGAGAATTGTCTAAGCTGGAAGCTCTTTGGTCACGTTGGTCTCAAAGCCACCTGATTTGATAGTAGGTCAACAAGGCCAGTGGAAAGGCAACGCCGCCTGTTACGAAATCTTGAACCTTGGCTGCCGGCGCAACATCCCAACAGAATTTATGTTCTCGCTTCTCTACATGGATGCTGCGGTGGGGTTCTGGCTGTGCTGACAAACACAGCTGGACATCTGCTTTACATTTCTCTTTCCTCCGTTCCACTGGCTGGATCTCCCCGAAAAACAGCACGCACTTTCATCACCATCATCAGGGACGGAAGAGGAGGAGGCTGAAACATTTTGAGTGGGCCGTCCCGCTGTGATATTTCAAATGCCCACTTCGGACAGGGGAGTTCACCCGGCTGTCATTGGGCGAAGGGGTTCACCCGGGCCAGTTTATCTCAGGGATCATATAGAGACAGACAACCATTCAAGCTCACATTCACATCTACGGGTAATCTAACTAACCTGAGCTGTCTTTGGACGGTGGGAGGAAGCCGGAGAACCCCGCTGACACGGGGAGAACATGCAAAGTCCACACAGAAGGACCACTCAGGCCCGGGGATTGAACCCGGGCCCCTCTAGCTGTGAGGTGACAGTGATACCCTCTGTTTTAAAATGTCTGTCCTCTGTTCAATACTAAATCGAGTTTTGCTGCAGAACTGACTCAAGGGACAACTTTTATGAAACGAGTAAGATATCATCAAACCTTCAGACTCAGTGTCGCCACTGCCAATTACTGAACGTCAGAATTTTACTGTGGAAACAAAATTATCTGGAAATGTCAAAAGTGAGTGCAGGGTCAAAGGCCAACATGCGTTTTCTGTTTCAGTCGGTTTCATATTAATCACCACTTATACAGACTTTACCACATTAAAGCGACTAATAGAGCATGACCATTCCCTCTTTCTTTGTTTTGACGGACAGAGAATGGCAGCGGGACGAGAGGTGCTGTTGTCAGTTAATTGGAGAAAATTAGCGCGTATCAATGGCTCGTATTGATGAGTATTACAAGCCATTGAGTATAGTATTATATTTGGAGTCAGCGCGGGGCACATGAAGCACCGCGCCAACATCATGATTTGGGCCCTCTTACGGAGGTTCACTCGCCGGGGACAACAAGCGGCCCATTGTGTGCCTCTGAGTGCGTGATTGTGTGCGTCTTTGTGATGCTGCAAGTGGAGGGTTGAGGACGACCCTGATGGGGAGACTGTGACCAGGTGTCATGTGATGGGTGCAAGCGGACACAATGGCCACTTGAAGGGGAAAGTAAACAACATTAAGCCCCGTTGGTATCTTCTCCTGACCCCTCACCCACCCACAGTCTCACAGGCCTTCTACAGCTGTGTAATGACCCGGAGCGTCAGGCCGGCCGTGTTTGTGTTTCCTTTAAATCCCACTGAGCAGGTAGGACCCAGCCTGTCACTCCAAAAAGAAAAACAGGATTACCCACGAACATATCAGGGAAATCTGTCAAAGGCTTCTGCAGGGTAATAATATAGAACAACCTTTAGCATGTATGTCAATTATCAGTGTGCACACTTTACTTTAGCTATACGGTTTTATTAAAGCTGATGATGTTTACAATAATTATTATTATTATTAATACAGGTATGTGGGTTTCAACTATGTTGGGCTGTATGGAGGATTCTTTTGTACCTATTGCGTACATTTTTGTCACAGTACTATGGAGCTCTGCTTTTATGAGAAATAAACACCCAGCGTTCTTTGAAAAATCCCAGAAGGGGATTTTCTTCAAGGTTTCTCACCATCTGGAGAGAACCAAAATGTCTCTTGTACAATAAAAAGAATGTTTTTATGTGAGCTTTGTGACTGTTTCCTAAACCCAGCAGCTCAAAATTACACATGGTCTTCCTCTTTTTGTGGAAAAAAAAACTAACGACATATTACAATTGTATTTTGTAAGAAAATATGAAATATTCTAAAATAACGCAGCTGGGTCAGTGCTCATTGGCGTCAGACACAGACACACGTTTAGCGTGTGAATGGGAGGAAACAAATTATGTTGTATAAAGAGCAAGATAGTCCTCGCAGGGCGGATGGGTGAAACAAACAGGACTTTCCTCCAGGAAACCGATGTGAAACTAAAAGTAAACCTTGATATGCTGTCACGTGTCGGCAGAGAGTGTGACTCGAGTCTGCGACTTGAACTCCAGTCACACTTTAAGAGGCCTGGCAGAGACTTGAGACTTGACTTGGACGTGAGGCTATGAACAGCGTTATTTGATGCATTGAGAATGCGTTGCTGGTTCTCCGACACACTTTGATAGGGAGGGGTGAGCGGGGGGGTTGTCAGCAGACAGATTTTCCAAAAAAGTGTATGCTTAGTCCTGCGCATTTGAATGTAATGATATCCGACAAGAAGCACAAACTTGGGCTGGAGTTTGTACTGACTGTCACACTGACAGGATTAAAGACTTCAACAGAGCCAACTTATCTGATGTTCATTGTAAGAGATTCACCACAATTATTTTATTATACTGAACAAAATGGAAATTGGTATTTCCATTGGTTGGTTGTATTGAACTGACGTTCTGTTCAGTTTATGTACATTTTAGTTTGGTCTACTCTTCTTTCTCAACTGTGGAAATGCATGAATGATTGTTGTGTTTATCATGTCATAGTAATAGTTCATCAGACAGTTTTGTCTTATTTTGCCATGACGCCGTCTCAAAAGAGGGCTTCAGGAGCCCCAGGTGTAAAACAAGCTGAAATAGTTTTGGTTTTATTCCAGATTCCATAAATTCTGTCAGAAGTAAACACAGCAGGGCCGGACATTTAAGACTTTAGGGCTCCAGTGTCTGGACAGTGTCACTAAGTTGTATTGTGGATGTTTTTAATTCTCCGAAAAGACATTTCAGGCTGGACTGATTCCAATAGTGGATTTTCTTAAAGATTACATAGTTTACTTGATTCCCTTCAATAACATACCTTCAATACGTGTCTCAGAACCATTTGAACATTTTAAGCTGGTTTCATCTTAATTTGTCTTCTTTGATCTCATTCAGTTCTGGTTTCTTCTCTGCAGAGGGACTTGCCTTGAGCTGTTTAACAAGGACGGAATTGACTTCCATTGAATTCAAGGGAACACTAGCTGTCTTCATAGTAATGTGTTTAAGCCATCCTTTGTTTCCAGCTTTATACTGCAGTCAACCTCGCACTGAATGCAACACCTTGTGTGGCTATCAGACTTTTGTTTCAAAAAGCCTTAAAAAATACCAACTTGAGAATTGAGGTAAACTGGAAGACATTATCTTATCTCAATTCCAAATATCAATGGGATTATCCTGACAAAATAAAGGTAAAGGAATAATAATAATCATCATTTTTAACTGCATTTGTTGTTTTTATGGGCTCCAATGTTGATCTTAGGTGAAAACAATGAATCTCTTTTTTTCTGAATGTTATATTTTCAGATAAAGTTCATTAAATGCTTCTTTTTTTCTTTTTGGGTTCAAAGAAGTCCTTTCATGCCTTTGGCTACCAAAGGCATGAAAGGACCCATTAAAGAAACTGTGGAACAAATTTGTGACCACGAGACTTGAAACAAGGCTGTTTTTATCTTTCATGAAAACTTTATGTTTTGGTTGGACAATGATAAATCAGCAGATAATTCATTACAATCACTTATTGAAATATGCACAGAATGAATAATTGTGTTTTCCAGTGTTTATCATTTTTTGGTAGGTTGGTTTACACCATTTGGGGGGGGGGGGGGGGGTCTGAACCAAACCTCAGCCTTACTCCCTCAGAAGTCAATATTTGTTGACAGTGGTCCATTTGCTCTGGATAAACTGTGACAGCCTGCTTAGACACTGTGTGTATGTTAAGTTCTTAAACAATTCATCATGGGACAAGAAGAGCCTTCAAACCGCCCGATACAGGTCACTGCAGGCGGTGAAGAATGCGTTGCAAACCTGACTGGGAGTCTAATGGGCTATTACCAGTATGACCCAGTTTCCTTTCATGCCACCAGACTTGTTACAGTGTGTCGGGGAATTACGTATCACCTCTTTTCCCGGCTTTAATTCCCGTCCTCACTGCTTCGTTAAACTTGTAAATCCTCTTTATTTCACTGCATTGATTTACAAAGATGCTTTCTGCCTCTGCTGTCAGAGAAAGACTCAAACTGTGAGCTGCAAAGCGAATGTTTCTTTTGACCCTGAACAAAGGGCGTTCTGTTTGAATGATCTTTTATGTCTTTTTCAAGAAGCTTGATTTGGGCTTGGAAGAGTATCAGACTCGCTACAGACTTTCTGTGGAGCTTCAACGTTTTATGCAAATTGCCGTGAAGTTTATATTCAGCTCCCCAGAGGAGTCTTGTCCATTTCAGTTAGAGAAGAAAGGCTTTTGTAAATTGTGCCTCTGGCAAGATGGTTGAGAAGAGGAATGACAGCTCTGTGGCCAACTGTGGCTGCTGTTATCAAGCCGCACAGTAACCGCAGGAGACAGTGTAAATGATTATATATATATATTGCATCTAGTTATGAGGACATTTCTGCTCCTGTAGGGAGAGTTTATCGTCAGCCAGACGTTTAAGCAGGCAAACAAAGTAAAGTTACATTTTATTTTGTTTTATTTAGCACCTTTCACAGAACAGTCACAAAATACTTCACAATAAAAAAAAGTGTAATCAAATAAATAAAACAATGATAAAAACACAAATAAACAAGGTGCTGAAACACAAGCCACGCAGGTTAAAACATAAAATACCATGTGCTACTTAAAAACATGTCCCGACGGATGGCGTTTTAACATCTTTTATGGATGTAAAAAATATTATTCCGAAGTGGCTGACCCACTGGAAAGCACAATCTCCCTGAGTCTTAAAATGTGTCTGAGCTGCACTAAGAAAACCCTGGGAGGACCGAAGAGCCCGACAGAAGTGACTGCAAGGGGGTTTAGCCTGTGAATTAGAATTTGGTGGTCAATAGTATTAAATGTTTGATAAATACTGACATATATCAAACACCTGGTGCAGTTCCAATATTTGAACATGTTGCTTTTATTCAACCTTTTCTAAAATCTTTGAAGAGAAAGGGAGTTTAGAAATAGGCCCCTAGGTCTCTGGCAGGGAGTGGTCCAGGTTTGGTTTCTCCAACAAAGCCTGCTTAAAATAGCTTCCTGTGGAAGGACCTTTGAGATTAAAAGCCTTTAAAAACGGAGAGGCTGGTACACCATTACATGGGCTTTAGAAAGGGTTTAATAAACAAATCAAATGGAAGATCTCTCAGCCTTCACCACGTCATTAAGAGTACCCATTAGTTCTCTGGGATGCAGTCGTTCCACTTCAAGCTTTGTGGCTCTCCACAAGTGTTTTTACCCTACAACATTTAAATTGACAGCCACAGCCTCGTTTTTGAATCTCATCCAGCAAGAAGGCTGTAAAACGACTATCAAATAAAATAGTAGTCAGCAAGATCAGCATCGATACGTTTCTGGCCTTACACACAGGCGGTCAGACTCTTGCCCTTGCCAGATACGCAGATACTCTGTGAGATTGAGAGATTCAGAGGCAGGGTTACTTATAGTAACATATGAAGATTAAAATATCTAACCATCAGGGCTTTCTCCTGCTTTATAACAGATGATAAAACATAATGTGTGAAGTGTGATAGAAAGGAGCCGATTGGGCTTTGTCATCAATCTTTTCATATGGGATTTAGCATATTAGAATATTTGCAATTGAAAAGAACAGAGATTATCTTTTGTGCAGAGAAATGTATGATGTACAATATTTCTAGGATTGATATAGTATTGATTTCTAGCGCTGTTTTCTTTCAAAATCTTAATGCATTGTGTATCTATGGGATAAAACATGTGCTTTTTTTATTTCTTCATGATATTTTATTTTCTTGACCCCCCCCCCCAGTTAAATAATGACACATCAAACTTAAAAAATGATTGTACTGAAAAAATAAAAATAAAAGATCTGCATTTTAAAAAAATGCAATAAGTCTGAAGAATCATTTGTTCAGATTTTTATTTTTATAAATCCAGAAGGCTTTATACGATGGTGGGATAACATTTCAAAAGTCAAGTAAACACAGGGGCCTTTCTCTCTGCGTGTGCGTCACAACGCGGGCCAAAAATAAACCGGCAGCTGAAATGACTTTCAGCGGAATACACATCGACTGTCATGGACTAACTATTGCGCTGTTCACAAAGCTTCCTGTTGGAGCAACAGATAGGGCGGGCCTGCAGGGGGAGTACGCTTGGACTAAAACAAAAGGGGGCTGGCGTGTTTGGCAACGCACAACGCCATCGAGCGGGCAGTCCAAAGTGTTTTTGTCTGTTTTTAATATGTAGTGAACGGATGCTTGAGTGGCGTCTGAGTAGACTGACAGAACTTGACTCATGCTCCTCTAAAAGCTCCAAACTGCTATTAACTCATCGGTGAGCTGCTTGTCTGCCTCACTCTCCTCCGACCTGAACTCAACGGCGACCATAACCCTTCAGCTTGACCTTTAGCCCTCCACTCTGGGGGCAAAGAACTTACATGCATAGATTTAGCGCGACCATGCACACACACACACACACACACACACCCACACACACACACACGTGTGCACATACATCAGATCACTCATCAGAAACAGCAGTGTTTTGAAGAAATGGGAGCCTTGGTGCGTCGGGGTCATGTGATGGGATGTCAGTAAGCTGCACAAGGCTCGGTCATGTTTCCTGACCTGCTTTGCACCTCAGGATACTAACCAGACAAAGGATCTAATGATGGAGACTCTGCTGTGTTGAGCAGACAAGTTGGGATTCATGCTGTGTCCACATACCAACAGAGTTGCAGGCTTCACTGAAGGGACTCTGGCTCTGCTTGCTGCCTCCTTCCAACATCCATCAGTGAGGTGGAGGCCAGGCTGTGTAGCAAATCAAGTCTGATTGTGTCAAACATCGGCCTCGTAGCAGAGCTCAACTGCAGGCCGGTCATGAACTATGATACACGTGAAGGAACAGGCACTCTTCTGCACTTTTCCCACATCTCCGCTGTTTCCTTTTGGGAGGACTTTTGTTTTTTAATTTGCTTCGATTGTAGTTTATGAGACCGTGATAATAAACTGAACTGTATTCATGTTTAAAGCTGCTGTCATCCATGTTTATAGGTGGATGACTATACAAATACTGAGAAAAGAAAATAGAAAATTCCTCTCCATTAAGCCATCAGAGCTTTTTAGCACCTTTTCAGCCCTTTGTTTTAGTTTTATGATCCAGAACTTTAACGTTTTGGTTTACTCTCATTAGTGTTGTTTTCGGTCGAAACAGGCAGCTGTTTTCAGTGAAGAAGCTCTAAAAACCCACTTAACCCACCTGCCCAGCGCAAAACAGCAGAGATGAGGGGTTCTGGCACAACTACACCTCTACACACACCTACTTACCTTGGGAAGTGTTATTTGGAGGACAAATCTCCAGCAACACTTAGGAATAAAACAACATTATCGTCTTCGTATTAGAATGAATAATGTTATTAAGTTTATTAAGGTCTGCTGGAGTTTAACAGCCTGTTGTGCTGCTTTCAAGTAGCCAAAATGTTATTCAAAGAAAGAGTGAACCCTTCCTGATGTATTAAAGGAGGCGCATGTCATCTCATTGGGACATCTTAAGACCTGATGAGTGCCTTTTCAAGGTATTTGCTATTAGGAGTCCTGTGTACAGGAAATCCAAAGAAACAACTTGGGGTAAAAGCAGGGGAGAGCTCCTCTGACTGTTTCTGTAGTCATATGGTGGGCATTAACACATGTTGTAAAGCTCAGTCCACTCCCCCTGAGGGCAATCGAGTTTTAATCTTAACTTTTCCCCCCAAAAAAAACAATCAAGGCTTCAGCCAAATCACTTTTGGAGCACAGCAAACCTGGAGCACAGATGAAAGAGAGGAACGTTTCCTGCAGTGCACTGGGATGCATAGTTACCCACAACCTCTTTAGAAACACGCTTTTAGGGACTTAAGCATGGACTTTTCTTACTTCCTGCATGGCGAGTATGTCCGCCGAGCGGTACACAAACACTGCAACAGACTCCCATCTCGGAGATAGTCTTGCCTTGCAGACTGAAACAAACATCTTTTTGTGCAGCTGGAGAAGGGAGCCGATCATGTGCTCGATATTATCTGTTTATGAAGTTGTAACACAGAGCCCTCTATGTTCTAATCAGCAGGGCCGGCCTCAGCAGCCTGGTGTCTCAGTGTTGTTTTGTATCTCTAATTGACCAGGAAGCTGGATTCTGGTCTTGTTTTTGGATTTGCTGTATAGAAGGAGGCTCTTACCCTTTTCTATAAATGTAGTTTTTTTTTTAAATATTGTTTATGTGCCATACTGACAGCTTTAAGACTTTTTTTGCATAAATTTAATTAGTTACAGTGCAACAAAACTCCTCGTACAGTGCTGTGGCTCATTGTTTTCTCATCTCAGAGAAACCAAGACGATTAATAGAAAAGCATCAGGGAAGACGCTCAGCCTTGAATGTGTGGAGGAGAGCGACAAGCATGTGTGCTGGTGCGACACCCAGTGGACGGATTTGGTAACTTCCATCCCAGTGAGGGTTTTTAATGGGATCATACTGAACTGACAAGCATTGGGTGATTTATTGATGCAGATATTGTACATGAAACATTATTTGCACACGTCAGGATTACAGCAGCATCATTTCTCATTTGCTTTCTTGATATGATACCAGTCTCACATATGCACAGAGAAATATGAAACTGCAGCCAGTAGCTGGTTGTCTTAGCTTAGCATAAAGATTGGAGACACACATCAATTCTACGGTCTTCATTATCTAAGCTATGCTTAGGTTAGCTTGAGTCGGCTTAGTTTTATATTTACCGCACGGTTATGAGAGTGGTGAGAGCTACTCCCTTAAAGGTACACAGTTTATAAAATCATAATTCATCATCATCATCATCATCATCATCAATATTATTTACAGAAAATATGCACAGAAATATATAAAAAATCCAGAAGCACAAAAACAACATTTTTGAATCCAAATTGAGTAAAAGTAATTATAATAAGCATGGAAAAACCTAATCACTCATGATTAAAGGTCATGGTCATAACAACTTAACAAAAGTGTTAAAAGAAGAAGAATAAGAGTAATAATCAGAAAAAAAACACAGCATAGTTCAGCCCTTCTTGTGTGATACACCACTCATTACAAAATTATCTACAATACATTCATACATTTATACATTTATATACTGTGAATTCATATTTGTAATTCCACGGTTTGAGTAACTTTTGGGACACAATAGGCTAATAGTCACTGTCACAATGATAATGAAGAACAATGTCGATACAATACATACACTTTTAGAATTTAGAATAATAAATGAGACTGAGACTTGCCACTTAAATGTTGAAATACTCTCTTCATGAACCCTTACTAGTAAAACATTTGTTCTGCCATTCATCTCCTTATGTTTCTCTCAACTCCTTCCCCGTGTGTCAATGGGAACACACGCCTTCCTGAGCTCTTTAAAGGCATACTATACCCACTAGATAAACATTTGTATATCTGTTACATGCACCGGGTTACCTTGAACTTCAGAAGAATCTTTTTTTTTGGCACGCCTCCATGGCAAAATAATCCAAAACACAAAAAGGTCTTGATGAATTGAAGTAAATGAGTGCGGCGTTTAACGACAGCGAAACTAATCCAATCATCTGTTTACAAACCCTCACGCATGTTGTGCCATATAAGTTGTATTCTCCTTTCACCATCGAGGCATGCCAGAAAAAGTTCTTTGAGAATTAAAGGTAAGTGAAATACAAATGGTATTATTGTGGGTGAATTATTCCTTCAATCAAATCCCGAGATGTCTGGTGCAAATTAACTGGCCTGGCCTAGCTGGTGGTTTTCTGCAGACTCTGAGACTGAATCTGAGACGGGCTTCCTTCTGGCTATACGGTTAAGGGGGCTGCCCTTCATTGTCTTGCGCAGGGAGGTCATGCGAGTGCGGAAACCCTCCCCGGAGAAGAAATAAAGCAGTGGATCAAAGCACGAGTTGGAAGCGGCCAGGCAGAGCGTCACCACGACAGACTTCTGCATGGCCACCTGCTCTGAGCAGGTGGTGTCCTTCCGCGACAGGAAGCTCAGGTGGATGGTGCGCTGCACGTGGTACGGCATGAAGCAGATCAGGAAGGTCAGCAGGACGATGACAATCATCCGGATGGCCCTGGAGCTCGCGCCTGTCTGCCGCCGGGCGGAGTTGGTGCGCGACAGCAGGGTGCGGATTATGCCAGCGTAGCAGAGCAGGATGATCAGGAAGGGCAGGGCAAAGCCCACCACCAGAGACAAATAGTTCAGCTTGACTAGTCTCGACAAACCTTCCCCGTTACCACTTGGAGGCTCGAAGCACTTGGTTTTATTAGTGATGGGGTCAAAGGTCTGGCCAGACATCAGGAAGGGCGAGGAGGAAATACAGATGAACACCCAGATGCCGAAGCACACCAGGCGAGCACGGGTCTCTGTCGCCAGCCGCATGTTCTGCACGGGAAAGACGATGGCCATGAAGCGAGTGATGGACATGGCAGCCATAAAGTAGATGCTGCAGTAGAGGTTTACATAGAGGGCGTAGGAGCTAATGCGGCAGATGAAATCACCCTGGTTCCACTGGCCCTTGTTGACATAGTAGAGAACTCTAAGCGGCAGCGTCATGACACCCAGCAGGTCGGACACGGCCAGGTTCAGCATGTAGACGTGAAAGGGGGAGCTCTGGCGGTACGTTCTGATCAGCACCACCAGGGCGAAGCCGTTCCCAACCAGGCCCAACACGGTGATGAGGGAGTAGGACGTGGAGTAAACCTGGTTACGGAAGTCGTCAATGCGCGGGCATTCGGTAGAGTTGCTCCCGCCGCTGCCTGTCAGATTTGACATTTTAGGTTGCAGCTGCAGAGACAACGGAGGAATGGCATGGTGAATGTGTGCAAAAGAGAGCGTGTGAAGGACAGGAAAAAAACAAACACTGTCTGCAGAGTGTGGTGACTTTGATGTGGCAGATTGTTGTCAGATACATTCTGCAGATGAGAGAGAAACTCAGAAAGTAGACAAAGACAACCAATGACCTCTTAGTCGTTGGGTGACAAAATTCTTGCTTCACGTCTGGGTGAAAAAAGATAAATGTGCACGACACAATCTTTTTGGCAACCAATTTCTATTCATCTGTTCATCAAGTGATGAACTTGCTTGTTACATTAACTGGAAGCCTTGATTGAAAATATAAATGCAATAAAAAAAAAAAATTCTCTCTGCTCTTCTGCTCTCTTTTAATAATTTAAAATGCATCCAGAATGTAACGCACGTTGCTGTAAACGTGTGTATCCGTGTATAACATGCTGGATGCCTGCTTGTGTTGGCTCTCTTGTTTTGTCTTTTCATTGACTATCTCAGAGCGTAATGTGCTTAAATACTGGTTGAGACATGTTGCATTATAACTACAGCTGTAATAATCTATCAGTTAGTTGCCCCTTGACAAAAGTCAAAACATCTCTGATTTAAAAACCAAGCCTTCCTTCCTTACCTCTGTATTCTGTCAGTGTGGGAGCGTTGCAGCCAGTCGTTGCTCTGGTCTCTTGGTCTTCTCTGCCTCTCTGCCAGATGTCGTAGCAGCAGTGGGAGGAGATTGCAGCAGGTGGCTACTTCCTCACAGCCTCAGTTGTTGAGGAGCTTTTCATCTTCTACTCTCTTCTACCGATGACATCATCAACCATTATGGCCACACATTACATACAGTAAACTAAAAAGAACTGAGGGGAAAAGAAAAAGGAGGGCAATAACACGGAAAGTTGTGTTCGGTTAGTTGGTTGCTCTGAATTTGAATCTACTTTTTTTATTGACTCAATATTTTAATATCGGACATTTAGATGAATCCTATTTGCATCATTTAATCAGCTTGTGTCAATACAAAACACAATAAAGCCAGATAGCTTGTTTATATTGTGTCATCACTGAACGACTCTGTTCTGAACATTATAATCTGCCTGATTGTGTATCATCTCCTACTTCTGCCTCATTTCCTTGTATTAGCCGGTCTGACCTGTTCCTCTCAAACTGTGTATTTTCTTTTTGACGGGGCCGGTCACATGGAGGAAGTCAAGAGCATTATTATATCATATTATTATAGCACTTTATTAATCCTGTGGTGTGAGGCGGCAAAGGAATATACTGCACACGGGTCCATCAAGACCACCCCTGTTTATCGATGATGGAAGACTTGTAGTTATGAACCAGCATTTCCTTTGAAAAGCTCCTAATGAGTGTGATTTGTAATGAGTAAATGGACTGCGGATGCTGCAGTGGAAATGAGCAAAATAATTTTTGCAGCTGAAAGGCCCTTGTGGTGGAGGGCAGGGTAATTCATCTGTAACTCATTTAGTGGTTAGGGACCAGCAAAGACAAAATCCAGCCCCCACTTGCACTCAGGAGCCGCCTGTACCAACGCCACTGACTCTTTATCAGAGAGTTATTACTCTATTAGCTCGACATACAAAAGGGTACTGGAAGGAATATTGGTGTTTTGACCCTTCTGACAGATGTGGAAAGTGCATCTGTAGTTTTATCTGTTTTTATCAGCTGGTTGACACCACATGGTGCTTTAGTTGAGTGTATTTTCAGTGATCTGCAAAATCCGATAATGTGGACGGGAAGTCAAAAGGCTTAATAGACTAAGTGCCTCATGCAATATTTATTTATATTTATGTTATTAGCAAGAACACATGCACACATGCACATTCAATTATTGATATTGATAACAAAAATAGTATCAATTGATTTATGCATATAGATGAATATCAATCAACCTTTAACATTTGTGTTCACTCAAAATGTCAAGAGTCAAAGTATTATTCCACATTGATAGAGTGAACTGTGTGTGTGTGTGTGCGTGTGCGTGTGCGTGTGTGTGAGTGAAAGAAAAGCAGTCAAAGCTATAAATCCTCACTGCAGTTGTAAACTGTGGACTTAACAAACTGTTAAGGAACTGCAAACAGGACCATCCGGAACAGGTGGTGGAGAGGAGGACACTGAAGAAATTATTGTCCATATTGGATGATCCGGACCACCCTCTCCACCCCCTACTGCAGGGACAGCGGAGCACTTTCTCCAAAAGACTCCTCCAGCTCCGCTGTCAAAAGGACATTTACAGGAGAACATTCATGCCCACGGCTATACGACTTTACAATGAGTTACCTCTGGCCAGATCCTCCGTTAATTAAACAGCAGCCCTTGCACTGCTTTTGTTACTCACTGTCCATGCTTATATACACTTCAAATATATACACTGGGGCGAATGTGGCTCAGTGGTTAGCAAGTCTGTCTTTCAATCAGAGGGTCGGTGGTTCGATCCCCAGCACTGCTAGTCCATGTCGTTGTGTCCTTGAGCAAGACACTTAACCCTAATTGCTCACCGTTGATAAAAGCGTCAGTTAAATGAAATGTAATAATAATATACACTTTGCATTTTTGTACTTTCTTTATTGTTTACATTTAATTTCCTAAATGAACACTCTGCTGATTTGTTGTATATAATGTTTTGTTGTTATAGTGTTTATTTTATATACTGAACATATTTTTTATTCTTGTTATTTTGTGTTATCTATCTATCTATCTATCTATCTATCTATCTATCTATCTATCTATCTATCTATCTATCTATCTATATATAAAGTTCACTAACTGAAACTTTATCACACAGAACGTCAGAAAAGATTTCCGCCTGATTCATGAACGTCTGAAAATGGGTTCTTACACAGCCGAAATGTTCTTATCTGTGCTCCCCGAATGAGGATTCTTACAATGAACTTGCGTTCTCGTGCACCTGGATTTGTATACAGAAACGCCCCGCCAGGTCCTTATAAGGGCATGCAACTGAAGAGATGTGAGCACAATCGACAGACCCCACAGGCAGCGCGAAAGCAACTTCTGATCAAAATCACGTCGAAGCGGAAAGCGAGCACCGGTCCAGTAAACTGAGACCTAACGTCACCGGTGCAGAGGTGTTTAGCGTCTGAAAGTCTGGTCTAAGTGCAGAACGAATCTCAGATGAGAAAACGTTCATGAATGCCAAATTTGTCCTGAAAACCACGTTAAGTGGAGATCAGAAGAAAAATCTTCCCAATGCTGCGTTAATTGATGGTGTGAACGCAGCATAACTGCGTTCCAGAATGAGGCCCATTACGCCTGATTGACGTTAGCAAAGTGTGGCCGTGGAGATCGTTGATATGCAAAATGACAGAGCTGAAAGCCAGGTCAAGGGACAGTGACTTTTGAGGACTTGTCAACAGAAACAGGTTTCCTCTCCTCAGCGCATGTGCACTAAAATGAGTGCCTACTTTGGATCAACTTACCTCTGAAATGGTATTTTCACAGATGAAAATCCCCAAATCAAAGTACAGGAGCTTACTGACAGACACCTCACAGACTGCCTCAGACTGGCTATGAGCCGAACTACAAGGCTCACAGACAGTGTTCAGTCACAGACAGTGTTCAGTCACAGACAGAGTTCAGTCACAGACAGAGTTCAGTCACAGACAGAGTTCATTCACAGACAGAGTTCATTCACAGACAGTGTTCATTCACAGACAGTGTTCAGTCACAGACAGTGTTCAGTCACAGACAGAGTTCAGTCACAGACAGAGTTCAGTCTCAGACAGAGTTCAGTCACAGACAGAGTTCATTCACAGACAGTGTTCAGTCACAGACAGAGTTCAGTCACAGACAGAGTTCAGTCACAGACAGTGTTCAGTCACAGACAGAGTTCAGTCACAGAGTTCAGTCACAGACAGTGTTCAGTCACAGACAGTGTTCAGTCACAGACAGTGTTCAGTCACAGACAGAGTTCAGTCACAGACAGAGTTCAGTCTCAGACAGAGTTCATTCACAGACAGAGTTCAGTCACAGACAGAGTTCAGTCACAGACAGTGTTCAGTCACAGACAGTGTTCAGTCACAGACAGTGTTCAGTCACAGACAGAGTTCAGTCACAGACAGTGTTCAGTCACAGACAGAGTTCAGTCACAGACAGTGTTCAGTCACAGACAGTGTTCAGTCACAGACAGAGTTCAGTCACAGACAGTGTTCAGTCACAGACAGTGTTCAGTCACAGACAGTCACAGACAGAGTTCAGTCACAGACAGAGTTCATTCACAGACAGAGTTCAGTCACAGACAGAGTTCAGTCACAGACAGTGTTTAGTCACAGACAGTGTTCAGTCACAGACAGAGTTAATTCACAGACAGTGTTCAGTCTCAGCCATCACACTGACTTGAGTCACATGACTTCTGATGGCATTGTGATGTGACACAGAGCTGAACTTACATTAGTTGCACTGACTGATAATGTTGTCAGTGTTGTGCTGTAACTTCAGTTGATAAATACAACATATTGGTAGTTCATCCAGCTGCTCATTGCTCATTGTTTCTTTCTTGTTCATATTATGTGTGGTTAACAAATAATTTCCTTTTTATGTTGCACTGAAATTAAGTTAATTTAGGTTATTATGTTCTTGGTCACATCAATTTGAAAGCTGGACCATAGTGTTTGATTTCATTCAATTACAATTAGGCCAAATAAAAAGCCTCAAGTTGTAAATACAGTCTGGAACGTCTTTTTCTCTCAACGCCTCAATAGGTAAATCTTGCCTGTCACCAAGGCAGAGGTCAGGGAGCTTGGGCTTAAAAAGTTTGGTGACCACTGGTGTGCAGACTTTACTCGTGGTGGCTGATGTAAACACGACATAGCTCAGCAGTGTGGAACAACACTATTACAGCAACGGCACAACAATTGTGTTTCACAGCACTGATCGGGACTTGGCGGCCTGTAAAATACACAAAAACACGGTAACAGTTTGGTTCAACCCCCTAAAAAAAGAACAAGGTTACAAAAACACACTATGATCTATCTTTGCCCAGACAATATAGCCTTTGATATTTAAATCAAAGGGACCATGGCTCCTCCGACAAGGTTTAGTGAGATGCTAATGCTGCTGCGAGGCCGCGAGGGACATCAAGTGTGAGACACCAGAAGATGTGGTTTGCTCGCTATCTCAACATTGGTTTCTTCCAAACAAGAACATGATTTTCTCTGAACTCAATCGTGACCACGATCACTTCTCAATCTTAACCGAGCCTTTTCAGTTGCATCACTTTAGCTTAAATCTGCTTTTTTTGCTAACTTGGGGTTTGCGGAAACACGTTGTAAATGCATAACATTGACGTTCTAACACCGCTGAAGATGATGTGGAAAACAGTTGCCTAACTCATCTGGCAAAAAAAGATCAACATGAGCACTCTCCTTTTTTTTCTCCCCCCCCCCCCTCCCTGCTGTCGTCGAGGTATGAACACTTCAGCTTCTGTTTACTGGATACAGATACCCCACATATTTGAGCTGGGCCTAGCAGCTCCTCTGCACCACTCCTTTCATGGAAGTGGGAGCATCTGTTTCACAATCGCCACACATCTCATAATCCTCTGTTTGAGTCATTTCATAAGTTTTTGTTAAGTACAGTTTAGTTAATTTGTCATGCTTTAACAGAGAGATTCATGGAGTTGAGATTTAAAAGAATACAGGCTTATTAAAGTCAAACACCAATAGTACCAAGGTGGTCTGCTTACACTGAGATCTAATGCAATTTAAATTGCCTTTTTGTTGCTCTCACAGAGCTGGTAATACCCTGCCGACCAGGATGTGCTCGTAGGTCACTTCATCTCCGAGACGTATCGTTCATCTTAGCAGTTTGGTGCGAGGAGATAAGACCAAAACAGAACGCAGGAAGGGAAACAACATAGACTTCTGTGGTTTCCTATTTGCTGACATAGTTTGTGCAGTTCAATTCAGTTGCAGTTCAGATTGTTTGTTGGCTGATGTGCAGATATTGTTTTATATATCCTGGAGGCTTCAGGTCAGTGTAAACAGCGGTGCATCTGACTGTTCAGGATTCACGTACTGCAGATGTGCAAAGTTAATATTATTACATTACATTTAGCTGACGCTTTTATCCAAAGCAACTTACATGCTATACATTAGACCATAGACACAGCAACGGTGAGCAATTAGAGTTAAGGGTTAATTAGGGTGTCTTGCTCAAGGACACAACAACATGTACTGGCTGAGTCGGGGTTTGAACCACCGATCCTCTGATTGAAAGTCAGACCTGCTAACCACTGAGCCATTATTATAAATAATGGAAAAAGCACTCTGTTGGTTCACTTAAAAAAAATCATAAAAATAAAAGCCACAGTTCAGTCATGACACAGCATCTCTGTTCATGGAAAGATAAAGTTTATTCAAATAGCCTATATAAATCTATATAGATGGTTGTAAAGTTTAATCATTCCTATCACCAAAAGAAAGGTCTTCAGGCCTTGTTTACATAACTTCCCACACCCATCCAGCATGGATGACAAAAATAGTTGAGCGTGTGCACACACTGATGAATAAATACACTAGTGTGTACAGAGGAACAAGGACAAATGCACTAAGCACATCAAGAGGAAGCTTCCAGGTTATTGTGTATCTGATGATGAGAACTCTATGAAGCGCTCGCCGTTTTACGAGGGCTTTCCAGTTTGAAGTTGTCAAAGGTCGTGGTCAGGTCAAGTGTCATACGGAAATCTTTGAATCTCTCAACGGTTGTGTGAAGTCATCGGTTTTTGTCTGTGCAGTTCTTTGAAGCATCGTGGCCGCGTTCAACATAGATGAACAGGCCAGATTTCACTCATCACACAGGGAAGTTCATCTCATCATCTGTAAATACTATTTATTAACGTGAGCTATGGAAAATGCTCTTCAGTCAAGTTGGCTTTTTCTCTCAGGAAAACAAGTTAGTAGTATAGATAGACTATATACACACGTAATACACCCAGCCTATGAGCACAAAACTAAAACCAAAACCACCTATTCCCAGTCGACCATCAGAGACGTGCTGGGACCAATTCATTAAGCAACGTACGACAGAATGAGTCGAGTGCTGAGTCAGTGCAGTAGAGATTCAGATTGTTTGCAGCAATAACAAGGGCCAGTTATCATGGAGATCACACCCTAGTTGCTGTGGATACGGTTGTGTGTTTCACCCCGCCTGGCTAAAAACAGCATCCAACATGCTGGTACCACACGTGGGTCGCTACACTCACACTGTGCCACTGTGGGGACACTCATAATGAGCTGCAGTTCACCAGCATTCTCTTGACTGCCTGTGTGCAAGACATCTTGGTCAACTCCCTTCCTGGCACCAACTCACCCATGCAAAGCTCCTTTTTTGGCTCCACGTTGCATTGAATAACACACAGGTTTACACTGGTGTCAGCTGGTGATGCACGGAAATCCCTCGGGCACAGATCATCCTGCAGCATGAGTCAGACGCAGTCTGGCTCTCCTCCAGACCAGACATCATGACATTTGCGGACAGAACCGGTTGAGTTGATCAAGAGAAGAGAAGCGCACATGCTCTCATTCAGCCTCTGTGAGAAGAGGTGCGGGCATGGGGGTGGGAAAACCACTCATATCAGCTCATATCAGCTCATATCAGCTCAGGTCATATCAGCTCAAATCAGCCCATATCAGCTCATATCAGCTCATATCAGCTCATATCAGCTCATATCAGCTCATATCAGCTCATATCCAGGTGAAACGGGATGTTCAATCTCCACTTCCAGCCACTATACAGGTGAGTCTCTTACAAGCAAGGTTATATTCTTTGTTTACGGGTAAATACATGTAAAGTGAATGTGAAGTGAAGAACATCTTTAGATATTCAGGGAGGTCAGCATTGGGAAGTGGGCGGAGAGAGCTGAGGCATTTCTTCAACAGAATGTTAAAATTATACATCATGTCACCTGATCTATACATCAATCTGACTTTTTTCAATTGTTGCCATCCATAAACTGAATTATATTTACTTTCCCTTATGAAGTCATGTGCTTTTTATGAAGCTCTTTTATCCTTTATTTTCAAATTAAACTAAATGCAGGCCACGCAAATGTTTTCTTGATGGCACTTGAGAGACGAGAGGTCATGTTAAACCTCAGTAATGTTCGACGCCGCGTGCCTATAAAGTTGAGGAATTCCTTAATGGCTTGTTGCGTGCCCGAGCCTCTGCCTTCTTACACAACACTGCGTGGCTAAAAGAAAAAGGAGCGTTGTAAAGCTCTTACGTGATGGAAATAAACCACCAGTGTGTGTCTCTTCTCCACCTTTGAAATTAAAGCAGAGCTCCAAACCAAGGAGCAGCCCACTGACCTCCAAGTGTTGAACTCTCTGCAGGTCGAAGGACGTTTTCAAGGCAGTCTGGGAGATGAGCGCTTGGTGCTGGCCTGGCTCAGCTCCAGCAGGAGTGCTCTTGACTTCAAAAGGATGGCTGCGTAGGTTCTTGCTGCTGAAGCTGGTGACGGTGCTGTTGCTGCCCGACACAGCCGGCCTCCCCCTACTGGTGGGCTGTGTGTTCAGCCTGCGGGCCCTGTTGCTGCTCCGCTCCCCTCAGACCTCCACCAAGCCCTCCACCGTGCTCCTGGCCCGGCTGGCTCTCACAGACACTCTCGTGCTGCTGCACTGGGCCCTCCAGCTGGCCTGGTGGACTGAGGAGTTGTGCTGTGGGACTGAGACGGGCCTCACGGAGGAGGGGGTGTCGGCTTGGTGGAGGGAGGCGGTGGGCAGGCTCTACCAGGGGCTGCTCGACGCGCACCACCTGGCCTCTCTGCTTCTGCTGGGGCTGCTGGGCCTGGAGGCCACGCTGGTTTCGCGCTGGCCTCAGCAGACTCTGAGATTCAGGACTTCTCACTGGGCTCAGCTCGGCTGCAACCTGGTCTGGATACTTGTGCTGCTGGAACTGTGGGTCTCGCTCCACTCAAACCTTTTGCAGGACTCCAGACCTCAAACTTATTACTCAACACATCAAACCTCTCAAAGTTCCTCTCCGGGTCTGATGCCTCCTCCATCCCTTCCAGCGGCCTCCACCTACCTGAGGAGGACATTATGGCTGGTGAATATATGGATGCATTATGCTGTCCTCTTTAGAAGACCGCAGAAGAGAAAGAGCTTCTTTCATTAAAATACTTGGCTGTACAATATTCCAGGCCTTTTTTATTCTATTTAATTTATACAGTAAAACTATTAAGTAAAATGTATTTATATTGGCCTTAATTGAGATGTAACTTGAACAGAACAATGGCTCCTGTGTACATATCTTAAATTGACTGTATATATGTTTTCACTTTTATTTTTGTGGTAAAATCACTAAAATGTGATTTCTTTCTTTTTTCAAATGAACTAGAATATAGCTTGAGCATATTTCTAATAAACTGTGTACACACATGAAACATGTATGATGTGGATTATGGTGAATACATTACAGTGGGCCCATAAATACTCTGCAATGTGACTCAAAGTAGGATTTTCAATCCAAGGTTTCCTCAGTTTACATCTGAGATGCTTGTGAAGGCAGCTGATCTCACATTTCAACAGCGAGAGATTATGATCAGGTTCATTTAGTAAACATGCTCTCATAATGCAGTCTCAACTGTTTGATCTGGTAGACATGTATTAGAATGAAATATGACCCTTGACTAAATGCATGCAGTATTAAACAGCCCGCTGCAACAGCTCCAGTAGGATTGTATCTAATGTTGATCAGCACGGTCTCTGATGTTGGTGTTTTTCAAGATGTGTTCTGTTTGAACAACACTGCAGCTAATCATTTGCACAGTAAGACTGATTGAGAGTAAACACCAGAGGCTGTTCGGCAATCTATTTTTCCCCCAAATAATTGAAACAGCTCTAAGCTTAACTTGTGTCGATGGCTGCCATCAAAACAGTTGCTCAGCTGGCTACCGATCAGATAACACAGAGACACACAACATTATTTTCTGCATAAACGTCAGTCAAGCTGATGGGAACGAGGCCACAAACCCAGGTTCACAGGGTTGAAGGCAGGAACCAGGCCTGGCTTTACACTGATCTGAGGGCACGGAAGGTCATAGATGAATATCATGCAAGTCAACAGTTTGCATTTGTGAGCGACATTACCACATCACACACCACAACAGAGAAACGTCTTGAACCTACGCACAATACATCAGTGAGGAGGAGGAGTAGAGCACAGGAGAGGGACAGCATCCCTCTTCTTGTGAGTTCTTCAGGGTTTCATTGAAGTGTGAGCTGTGCCCAGCAGGGGGAAGTACAGAGTTCTCTTGGGTACATTTTGTAGTCTGTGCAAAGTCCTTTGTAACAAAGAGCAAAGCATTAAAGAGAGGAAGGAGGGACTCTGCCGCTACAACAAGCTAATTAACATGACTGCTCCAGTGTGGGTCAGTTCGTGTGTGTGTAGCTGCAACTTCAAGTGTTCCTGGAACTAATCAATTAAAGCTGGAAACCGAGGAACAACGGGGTGAAGAGCAGCGAGGAACATCGGTGGCGTCTTCCTTCCCACAATGCTTTCTGTTTGGCAGAGTGCACTTTTGGCACTGGGGCTGTCAGTCACGGGCAAACAATGTAGGAGGTCAGAATTTTAAATATAACAACAGATCCTGTTGTCCTCTCCAATAGCTCAAGGTTCATTTGGACCCTGCAGGCTGTGAAGGAGCTGGCCGTGTGTTGTGAGGGGGCTTCCTTCATCAAGTAATTTGGGCTTAAAAATATATATGAGAGGATGTCACACAATGTTTTTAAATGAATCACATCTTGTTCCCCTGCCCTGCGATAGACTGGCGACTTGTCCAGGGTGTACCCTGCCTTCGCCCAATGACAGCTGGGATCGGCGACAGCGCCCTGTGACCCTAAAAAACAGGATAAGCGGTTTGGATAATAGATGGATGGGTGTTGTTCCCCATGAATGAAGCTCCATCTTTTGGCCAATCATTAACATGCCGTACAATATGCATGGTGCTCTGACGTGCAGTTCTAGCACCCCATTTTTGTCAAATAATTACTTCAAAATACCACTGTTGGTTTACAAAGCGCAGAGTGATTTAGGGGCAAAGGATATCTCTGATCTACTACGAACCGCCCAGAACTCTCAGGTCTCCTGGGACAGGCCTGCTTTCTGTACCCAGAGTGAAAACTAAACTCACAGAAGCCAGAAGCCTTCAGTTTTTGTGCACCACATCATCTGGAACAAACTCCCAGAAGCGTTCTTGAGGTGGGCTCCAACTCTCCATTCTTTTAACTGTTCTGTTTGCCGCAGCCTTTTTATAATAACATGTGTTTTGTTCTATTTTACCTTATTTGTTTCTTCTTTTTTTATTTTATCCTTTTAAATTCTATGTGGCCGTGACGTGTCTTTTTTTAATACATTGCCTTGTGTTTTATTAAATACTTCCCAGTCTTATGTGAAGCATAACAAAAGCAGACAAACACATGGCTCTGTCTGCAAAGGCCGGGGTCAGTCCGGTCAGCCTGTCTGTCTCGTCACTCAGACTGCGAGAACAGGCGCTCAGCCATGGCTGCTCATGCTGCACCTTTCACTATCAGTGCTGTGGGGTTAACAACCGCTGCTCGATCTGAGGCCGTGGAGCGTCTGCGGTCTACACCTCTGCGGCTGAGGTCACAGCCGGTCGCATTGATCCTGGGCTCCGCTCCATTGCAGACGAGCTGGTCTCTAATCAGGTCAACGCTGACTCACGGGGGCAAAGGTCAGATATGGACGGACACGCATACACACTTGGGACACCCCACAACAGTCATGTTAATATCGATCCATAAAACCCACGGATCTCTGGACTCCTGTGTTTTACTGCCTTGCTGCCTTTTGTCCGGCTCTGTTGTCAGGGCAGAGGTATGTACGGCACTACGGGGCTGCCCCATAAACCCTCCTGAAGCCAATGAATGAGAGGATGGACGAAGGCGAAGGGAGGAGAGCAAAGGAAACACACTCATCATCGCATTAAAAGAGGGCAGGACAGAGGGGTTGAGGAAAAGAGGCAATGGAGGGAGGGAGAGAGAGAGCAGTAATGGGGTCTTTGTTCTGGTTGGTGTGACTCACAAAGACTCGGCCGGGGCAGCACAGCTTGGTTACCGTTACCAAACACGGAGAATCAGGTGGGCGGAGTGTGTTGTGTATGTCTCAACTGGGGGATGTTTCTGCGACCCAATCAAACCGGACACGTTTTCTCGGTTCGTCCAGTCGTGACATTTCAACGCGGCTTTTGCTCCTCCACCTCCGCTTCCATTGGATTTGTTTCTCGACCCCACGTTGGTCGCTTTGACCGTTGGTTCATCACAGGAGACCTGCGTTACTCTATCGTTGCCCAATCAGACCAGGTTATGTGGGAGTTACACAACATATAACTTTGAGAGTAACTGACAGGTGCCATCATCCTTGGCGGCATCGGACCTTCGATTACACAGGAGATTTAAAGTCATCTGAAGGGCCACAAAAAAACAACCGAAAATAAGATGTTTTACCAAACCTTAATTTGGCAAAGTAGGCAGGCAGATAGATAGTCTAGCACACAGAGAGGTTTAGGTTAGCAGCCAAGCAGCATAAACACAAAATAACTTGGATGGACACTTCAAGCGGCCTAAGACACAACACTAGCTCGGTAGTTGAGTCCACGAGTGTGTGAAGAGCTGAGAGAAGTGACAAGGCAATCGCAGGCAGCTGTGAAGGTAGACTTGGTCCAGGTTGATGGCAGGGCACACACACACACACACACACACACACACACACCTGTACACACACAGAGAGGAAGCGGGGGACATGGAAGACAAGAGGACCGGGGGAATAACACAATGTTGGTCACCTTAATGTTCCCCCTGGATAATAAGTATGGGGTATAAAATGAAAACAGTGCCTCGTCTGAGGTTATCCTGTGACATATAAGGTGAATACATTAATATTAATATAGTTTTTATAGACATTTCCTCCATAATGGTCTAGTGGGTTACCGCAGCCAAAATTGTGTCGGTTTCAAATTCCAGTAACAGGAATGTTTTTGGAAGAAGATTTGAAAATGATTTTGAAGCCATACCATATTTTGAGCTGGCAAAACAAAGGACTGGAATAGTGCTGTGAAACATCATTAAAGAAACAGGTTTTTATCACAGCATACACATTTAAACACATGCACTTCAACACCAACAATCCAAAGGTTAAAGACATCTGGTGGTGTGTAATGGATTGTGTGTGTGGGGGGCAGGGGGGGGGGGCAGTGTATGCAGTAAGCAGGATGTCCTGTCCTCCCTGCTGCTATTGTGGAGTGTTCAGCCTGCCAGACGCTACCCCAAAGTCCACTTCCCCTCTGTCAAGTACCTCTCTCTGTTGAATACACACACACACACACACACACACACACACACACACACACACACACACACACACACACACACACACACACACACACACACACACACACACACACACACACACACACACACACACACACACACACACACACACACACACACACCCATGCCAGCTTGAACACAATGGGAACCTGTCCAACACGCCCCATCACCTGGCTAAAAATAACTCCTTTGGTAGCCTCAGACAAGAAGATTGTATTGTAACAACGGGGTGGCAGGACTTTGATTCGCCAAAATAGCATTGTGCTCATCGCACAAGCAGTTAACAGTATCTTTGGCTGATTTGAGACTCTTAAGATGTCATCCCCATTTTGAACTGTAATTATACACGTGGTCAAGTGATTTGTTTGTGCAAAGACAGTCTCTCACCATGGGAAGTTCAGTTATTCTCTGGCATAAACAAGCACTTAATCTCAGATGAAACTATTTGAATGTCAAAAAGAGTTTATGAACCCTTCAAGATACCTGATCCTCTATAGTAGTATCAAAGCAATTCTCAGTGTTTTATTACATTGAACATTATGTAAGCAGCATTTTAACATAAATAGTTGAGGTGGAACTACTTCTTCTACTTTGTTGTAATCTATTTACAACAATACACAACCAAACCAGCACACTGGAGGTTGGTTTACATTGAGAAGGTTTATTGTGAGACCGGGCTGCACGGGGATGAGTGGTCTGGGCTGGCTGCGGTAGCACGAGAGAGGCAGACAGGAATCCTGAGCACGGAAACGGAAAAGGATTAGTTCAGGTACAAGGAAACCATAATGAAAGTAGTTAAATTTAGATAATGAACTGTGGCTGACCCGTGGAGATATACACCGCTGGGATGATTAGCTGATTGCAGTCAGGTGTGGACGATGAGCAGAACCAGAGAGCCAGGATGACCACGCACACACAAACGGACAACTGCTCGTTTCTTGATTGTTGTTTCATAATGTCATTGTTACTTAAATTTGTTTTACTATATGTATTAGTTAGAGAAACTAACGCTGTAGAAAGGTTTATAGCCTAATGAAAATACTCACGCAAGTACCTCAAATTGTTTCCTAGTCACTTGAGTCGTTACTTTCGACCACAGGCCTGTTGTCACGCTGCCAGGCTGTCCCGCAATGTTAAAGTGGCGCTAATACAAACAGCTAGAGGCCTGTGTGTATGTGACAGCAGCCTGTCTCCCCCTCTGTCCTTCCCTCCTTCTCCGCTATCCCCTATTCACACTCCCCTCCTCCCCCTCCCCTATACTGCCCAGCCGAGGTGCCATTGTCTCGTTTCCTGTAGCCGCGCGAGCAGCCCTCCGCACAGCCCGCACGCGCTTACACCCCACGCGCACAAATGCCCCAGGCGCAGTGGATGTGAAGCGGTCCCCCCACTCCGAGCGGACGGACGGACGGACGGAGCGAGTCGTCGGGATTAATTGAGGAAACTCACACCCGCAGTGTTTTTTGCCGTCGCTAACTCGCTGAAGAGGGCCCCCGTGACTCCCCTCCGCGGTAGTGTTGTCCAGGGGTGTGTGGTGGGTGTTGGGGGGAGACGTCGAGCCGAGCGGCACCGAAACATTCAGGACAGAAAAACAGCAACAAGTGTGGAGTTCTTCTTTTGACAGCTGCGCCGCTGCCAGCCTAACAAACCCCAGAGAGCAGGAGGTGAGCTGTCATCCTTTCAGCTGCCTGTAAGTCCAGTCCGCCTTGGACTCTCTTCACACAATGATATCTTTCTTTCTGTTTGAGGAAGTTGACAAAAATAACACGTTTTGTCTCTAGTTGAGTGGCTGCTTTCCACATGAGAGAACTAATGTAGCCACAAAAACCAATTATAGTGATTTAGAGATGACACTAGTGGGTTTTAAACTGTTGTGGTTAAAGTGCACACTCATCCTTTAATGCAGTCTAATGCAATTTCAAGAAGTGAACTTTTTGTTACCAAGAATTGAACATTAAATGCGGGAAATATATGTAATGTTTATCACAAGGCGCATTTGATGTGGTCAGGGAGCAGAACAACACCTTTTATAGGCTCATGTAAATTCTCCACAAAGTATGCAGCAGTAGTGGAAGAAATATTTGCATTCAAAATGTCTCCTAAGTAACAGTACACATGTATCAGCATCAACATATACTTAATGTGCAAAATGTAAAAAAAAAAGTATTTTATTTAGAGTTGCCCATTTCAGAATATATCTCCAGACTGTAATTGGTGATGCGTTACTGTGTACATGTTGCTGCTGGTAAAGGGGATGCTGATTTCAGAGACTTAATATGGTTGCTTGATCCATAACATATAATCATGTATTAGTCTATCTATCTATCTATCTATCTATCTATCTATCTATAAGTTATCTGAAAGTATGTAGTCAAATTAATGTCGTGAAGTTAAAAGTGTAACAGTCTTGTGTAAAAGTGTAAGTTGCTTGAAATGGAAATACCCGAAGCACAAGTACCTCAACATTGTATTTATTATACTTAGTTAATAGTCCACCTCTGAATTACTGTGGGCCTCAAGTCTTAGGTGCTGATTAAATCTCAATCCAGCCAGTTTTTCTCTACAGTCTCAACAAAAATCTCTGTGTGTGTGTGATAATAGCTTCACCACATTTCAAACCTTATAAAGCTGTATTTGGAGGACTTCATTTTCACGTATTCATCATTAGTTGATTGTAATGCAACTTGGGACGTAATTTGAACAAGACCTTTCTGATTAAAAGCACACTCTCTGTCGCTCTATCAGCCCTGCTGGCTATAGTGAAGATGTCCTCTCCAACACTGCATGCCTCCACCTTCAACTCTCACTGCCTCCTCCTTCCTCCTAGCGTGTGAGAGAAAGGAACAGCTGGATGTGAGCAGAGCCTGAACTCGATCCGATCAGATCAGCGGGTCCCAGGGGCCCGTTTCTGTTGCTGCCGCAGCCGACTGCGCAAGGGGGGGAACCCTTTTAAATGTGCAGCTGTCCTCGACCTGAAAATCCAGGTCTGAGAGTTCCCCCAGCGGGACTCCTAGAAATCCACAACATGCTTTAAATGTGCCTCTACAGGTCTGAAGTGGAGGCGGTTCTGGTTTCCTTACATATAAACTGTCTAGCAGCCAAATCCAAAGTTCTATAGACTTGGCTCCCCGCAGAAACAACATCAGCTGAATTTGAAGCCGGCTGTCAGAGGTCCTGGGACCGGGCCACAGTAGTGTGTGTGTGTGTGTGTGTGTGTGTGTGTGTGTGTGTGTGTGTGTGTGTGTGTGTGTGTGTGTGTGTGTGTGTGTGTGTGTGTGTGTGTGTGTGTGTGTGTGTGTGTGTGTGTGTGTGTGTGTGTGTGTGTGTGTGTGTGTGTGTGTGTGTGTGTGTGTGTGTGTGTGTGTGTGTGTGTGTGTGTGTGTGTGTGTGTGTGTGTATAGACGGGTACAGTGAGGGTATTCTTGTGAGGGGCCGGACCGGCCAAAGCTTTTCTGAGGAGGCGTGTGAAAACGCAGTAAAGATGTCACACTGCAGCTGGCATGGGACAGGGCTGATGGACCGCTCACACAAACAGCAACAAAAATCGCCTTTGTGTGTGAGGTGGAAAAGGCTGACCACCTCACCCCGGTTCCGTTGCGTAACACGAGATAAGGCCAGTTTAGCGCTTTAAATCGACCACTGCAGCCGTTTAGATCGGCACTTCATAATATCAGTCAACCTTCAGCATCACCCAGCGACGCAACCGGATAGTCTGTTGTCAGAGTGAACGGGCTGCGCTCATTGAGTAACAGTCTGTTGTTCGGACTTGGCCACACAGCAACAACCTAGTCCCTGTTCTAACATCACACGAGTAAATGACTAGAAATTAATTTTCTTTAAATTGTTCATGTTTGACAACCAAACTATTGTGTGTCATGGCAACGCTGCTCTGCGGTGGTGGGAGCTTTTGTAGCGAGCCACCACGCTGACTTGTTTACTTCCTGCAGTTGGAGCTCGGCCTTGCATACTTTCAGTACTTTTGTGATTGGGAGGGGATTTTTACACTGGGCTCTTGAGTGAATGCAGATGAACGGTGTTTTAACCTCCTGATCCACAGTATGGGCGCTTACCTCTCATTGCAGGCCTCACTGCCATGTGAGGCGGATGGGACTTTATTTATACGGACAGACCCCCTTTATAAAGCCACACACGCTCCGACAAACATGCAGACAAACTGAACTGAAACAGCTATGCCAACACTGAAAGATTGACTAAATACAAGTTGATTGTGAAGCATTTCAAATATTTTTCATATATTCACATTTGTCAAAATGTATATTTGGGGGGTTTGCGTGTTGGCCAGATGTCTTATTAGAAAATGTCCAACAACTCTGGCTCGCCTGTGGTAGCAATCGTTCAAATTCACACTAGTGTAAAAAATGTCTGCCTTCTACACACTTAAAACATTAAACATACTACTTCCATACGCTTCGTCTTGTGGAGCGCTGCCGTTGTTTGCTTCTCTGTCTGTAACTTTTATCGTGAGGAAGTGACCGTGTGTCTTTTCTTCTCTCTCCACAGGATGACTGAGCATCCTGACTGCCTCTGTTTGTGTGTCTGAACGTCCACGATGACTTGGAGGAGACCTGACTGGTGGAGCCTCTGCTGACACCTCCGGTCCCCAGACATCCGCACGGACTCCCCCACCCATTACACTCTTTCCTGGCGGCTTTGGCGTACCGTTTCTCTGTGGAGCCCCCCACCCTGTTGAAGCTGTCGCCATGGCCAGCCTGGTGCTCAACGAGACCGGAATGGAGGACTGCGGCATTGACGACTCCTTCAAGTACAACTTGTACTCTGTGGTTTACAGTGTGGTCTTCGTCTTAGGCCTCATCACCAACTGTGCCGCCCTCTTTGTGTTCTGCTTCCGGATGAAGATGCAAAATGAGACCACCATGTTTATGACTAACTTAGCGTTATCCGACTTGGTATTTGTTATTACGCTGCCATTCAAGGTCTTCTACAATGTTAATCGCCACTGGCCTTTTGGAGATAGTCTGTGCAAGGTGTCAGGCACTGCCTTCATCACCAATATCTACGGCAGCATGCTCTTCCTCACCTGCATCAGCGTGGACCGCTTCCTGGCGATAGTCTACCCTTTCCGCTCCCGCTCCATCCGCACACGCAGGAATGCGGCACTGGTGTGTGCCGCCGTGTGGCTGACCATTGTAGGGGGAGGAATATCCGTGACCTTCTTCTCCACCATTAACAACAAACACAGAGCCACCACGTGCTTCGAAGGCTTCTCCAAGAGCACCTGGAGGACCTACCTGTCCAAAATCACCATCTTCATCGAGGTGAGTAAGGAGAGATGGGCTCTGACAGTCAAACATATAACAAAGACACCATTCATACACTTTTATTAGCTAACAGTGATGTTTGTAATGCTTCTTATTTCATTCCCAGATTGTGGGCTTCCTTCTCCCCCTCCTGGCCAACTTGGTATGCTCCTCGCTTGTTCTGCGGACGCTGCGGCGTCCGATGACTGTTGGCCATGGCTGTAACAGCAAGAAACGTGTCCTACGGATGATTTTGGTCCATCTGGCCATCTTCATCATCTGCTTCGTCCCCTATAACTCCATCCTCTTCCTGTACGCCCTGGTGCGGACCCAGGCCCTGGCTAACTGCGCTGTGGAGCGCTTTGCCCGAACTCTTTACCCCATCACTCTGTGCCTGGCCAGTCTCAACTGCTGCCTGGACCCTGTGGTCTACTACTTCACCTCAGAGAGTTTCCAGAAAAGCTTGACCATGGGAGGCAAAGGGTCGGGCTCCCGGCCCGAGAGTATGCCCCGCAGCGATACTGACACCCAGGACACAGCAAACACTCTCCCCAAAGACACACACAACCCGGCCAGCAACGGAAAAGAGTCAAAGAGCTCTGAGAGTCAGTTCTGACTCTGCACGGAAGAAGGAAGATGAAGGAGGACAGTGTTGGTTTGATGGGAGCCCTGAAAAACAAAAACAAAGCAATCAGCTGTTGGTTGCTGGAAGTGACAAACACATAACTCAGCAGATTAGTTAAGTCCTGAGGTAAACCCTGAGGTATGGCCTGGGCTTTACGGATTAATCCACCACTGGAGAGCAGAGGAATGTATCTGTGTGTGTTTATTATGAGAGAACACTACGGGGATCAGAGACCCAGCCACACCGGGACTATTGTCCAGAGACACGCAGAGCCTCTAAAAGAGACTGCAACACATCATCCCTCAGGCTTAACACACAAACACTCACAAATGCACTGGATTGTGGGTAGAATGGAGATTTCCATCCACATTGTTGGAATACGCTGTTAAGTACTTTTGTAACTCGCTGAGCCCTTAAGTTGTATTCAAGCTTTCACAGCACATTATATCATGTTAGACCTTAATGTTATGACTTGTTAGTGTGGTGAGACCCACTGCTATTATAACACAGGAGTTAAATGTGTCTCATGTTGACATTTGAGGCCATTAAATGTTTTGAATTGCTAACGTGGCTGCATTTATTATTTGTGGGTGCCGTTGATTCGGTCCAACTAATCTGAACTGGTCTTTGTCAGCATGTCAGTAGGTTTGAACTCCTGAGGGAGTTTTTCTACTCATTTCCATCAAGCAGCCAGAGCGATCTTGTTGTTGGAGCAGAGGGCGGCTCCGATCCAGTGAAGGACCTTGGCCTGTGTGCCGTGTCACTGGCCAAATGCTTATAATGACTGGAGCAATGGTCCATTGTTTGCCTCTGAATGAGGTCTCTCTGTCTTAATCTGGCCTTACACTGCAGATCGGCTCAAAGTCTCTTATGCACAGCAAAGTACGGGTGAACACTGTTGACCAAACACCCCAAATCATTGTGTTACGCTGGTGCACGTACAGCAAAGCACTGTGTCAGCAGATCCAGCAGTTTGCGTGCATGAATTTTTGATGCACACTTTTAACCAAAAAGGTCTTGAGCATGCCATCACGCAGGATGTTACTAATGACAGTAAGCTAGCTAGCTCAGAGAGCTTTTATTATATCTTTAACTTTTATTGAATGAAATTAATTCCAACCCTTAAAAACAAAAATGTCACGCTAGAAAGAAATTGGAAAGATCCACAGTGAGATCCTGTAACTGTCCTGGTCCAGCATCTTCCCGGCTAGATTGTGTGTTTGTCGCAGCGCATTGAGCTACCGCAAAGACCAGAAGCTGGGGTCGTCTGTATGTTTCTTTGTGCACACAACAGGATCCTGCTGGAGAGGGGGACACATTTCTGTCTGAGACATTATATAAGACATTAACACAAGTTGCTTATTCATACTCTCATAGAGCCATGCGGAGCCCGAGATTCATGGCCTTACTTGGGAATGTCATATGCCTCCATAACTGCAGCAGCAGTATGTACAGAGTAGGTGAGAGGGGGTGGGGAGGTGGGGGGAGAGATATAGTCTAGCGGGCCTCTCCGATAGTGTGAGTGGTGTGACCATGTGCATCCAGCAGTGGAGACAACAGAGGATGGACTCTGGGATTTGGGTCAAGGGTATAGTGTCCTCTGACCCGGGACCGGTTTGTGTCAAGAATCTGCTGAGATATTGCAGCAGAAGACACTCAACGTATCCTTTAATGGAGCAATCTGCCTTTCTATCCACAGGAGGAAAAAAAACTGCACACTCGGTGTACTGAGTGTTGGCCTGCTCTGACCTCTAGTGGCCACTGAGTGAAAACACCAGCATAGACTCCACCGACGGTTAACTGTCATGCCGTGTGTGTGTGTGTGTGTGTGTGTGTTTTTTGCATTTTGAAACCACTTGTATTTTTTCGCGATGCCACACAACTGAAGCCTTGTAACCGTATAACAAAGGCGCCACATCGACACTCCTCGCTGTCGGCAACCTGAGAAAAACTCGAATCAAACCTTTTGCAGAGAACTAAAACGCAATGTGTGACATCCACACACAAGTCTACCTTCTAAAAGGATGCATTGATAAACATCTTTGAAAAAGGAAGTGTCGCATCTGATTGAGGAAGTGGATAATTGCATTTGTATCATCGAAGGATGCAAATTCAACTTTGCGAAACAGCACAACAAAGTTGTGTAGAAACAGGCGTGTGCTCAGACTCTGCTGTGTCCACTGTCCTGATTAAAAATGTCAAGAGGTAAGAGGAACTAACATCTTCATCCCCGCCTGTCTGTCTTCTGTTAGATCGAGGCCTTTACTCGTGTGTGCTGTCGTTTATTTTTTATAAACGCTCACCCAACACTGTTTTTGAGTTTGTTGCTGGGAGCTCAGTGACGTCTCACGCGGTAGAAAAACCCTCGCGAGGGCAGTGCTTCCCCTTCCTGTCACCATACCTAAGAAGCAGCTCACATCGGATGCCACTCACTCGTGCATAGACATTGGAACAGAAACCACAGTCACCGCGGCTCGAATGCAGACGTTGCTCACATTCACACGCTGACAGGTCTCTGCTGCTCGGGTGGGACAGGGGGCGTTTGCTGTTGACCCCGTTTTGCTGCTGCACAGCTGGAGGAGGAGAGTTTGTGCATCAGTCTGCTGTGGAGCTGCAGGAGCATGTGGTCGCTGCTGGTCACTTCCAGGCTCTGACCTCTCCCCTCCATCCACAAGGTAATCGCACAGTTTAGTCCGTTATGGAGAGCGTGTCGGTTATGGAGATCATGTCTGTGGCGTTCACGCCGCTGTGGTTTGTCTGAACATTTGTGGTCACGGTCATGCTTCACAGTGGTCATTAAATCCTCTTTCACTTAACGTTCCATCAAAATGTATCAGTACGTACGTGTTACGAATGTCATGTTACAGGAACGAGGCGTACATATTTTTTAAACCATCTGATATGTTTGTCTCTGTTGTTGTCATGCAGGCTAATTCTAACACTGCTGCACTATTTGATGATTTGAAACGTCATCAGCGATTTTATTTTTATACTGAAACATAAGAGTTTGAGAAACCGACCAAATGGCTTTTGACAAATTACTAAAAACAGTGCTGAGAAAATGCAAGCCGCCAAATATCTTCAAGTTCCCATGAACATGAGCACTACTTCCTTAAATTCAAGTCTGAATTGCACAACTAACTGCACCTGTAATGCGGGGGTCCGTCTGCTGACCGATCAGCCCCAACTGCCAATGGGAGTCAGGGAGTCCAAACTGATGAGATTTTCCGTAAAGCAGCAAGAACGGTTCTCTCTTCCCCCTCTGGGCTGGCAGAGGAAGGGTGTGGTCTCGTCTTGATGGCAAGAGGAAGGGCGATGCTTGAATGATAAGTAGACTAAATGCTGTCTTTCTTCCACATGTTTCCTGCTGTAATCTTTGGCCAGACGGAGACTCTGATTTCATTTGGAACCCAGCAAAACAAACTTTTTTATACTTCAAGAAAGCCAAGCCACGTCACTGGAAATTCAGGAAATTAGTGGCAGCAATATAGCCAGTAAGCTACTGCATCTAAAGAATACGGCAAAATAAAATATGCATTTGAACATTATGTAGTTCGATGACAAACTTCATCGGCTGAAGAGGATCATGGTACACAACCAAAAGCTCCAGAACAGCTGCCGATCTGAGGTATCTTCTTCACAATCTGGCAACCCATGTGCTGTCCAGAATAATAGCTCATAGCAGATCTATGAAGCATTATTAAATCATGTTAAAGGGTCATTAATTATGATTTATTAAGTCCCAATAAAGGGTCTCTTGTCCTCTAAATGTGATGCTAGAAAATAGTGCCATCAATTGCATCAACTGTGAGCTCTAATTTTACCATTGCAGGTGTTCAGTGTGAGTTACAAGATGAAGGATTGATCAGAGGTATCGAGGTATGCCATCAGTGTCGGCCTGAGAGCCTAAAATGAATGCGTCCGGAGCGTGGGAGGAGTCCCTCGTCAACTCCTCATGGTGTGGACACAACATGACCAGCTGGGAGCAGCGCATGGATAAGATGTACACCTACTTCTACCTGCTGCTCTTCATCCCCGGCCTGCTGCTCAACACCATCGCTCTCTGGGTCCTCTGCAGACACATCAGGTACCCACACACACAAATAAACTCACTCACATATTTATATACATACAACTATATATTTATATATATATATATATATATATATATATATGTATATGTATATGTGTATATATATATATGTGTGTGTTTGTGTGTAAAACCTCAAACACGTTCTGAAACATGGCTAACTCTTCTGCAGTAAGAAGACCAAGGCGGTGATCTTCATGATAAACCTGGCTTTAGCGGACCTGGCCCACATCCTCTCTCTGCCCCTCCGGATCTATTATTACTTCACACACACCTGGCCCTTTGGACGAGGCGTCTGCTTGTTCTGCTTCTACCTCAAATACCTCAACATGTACGCCGCCATAGTGTTCCTGGTGAGTAGGCGGGAATAATGAAAATAATCCTGTAATACTGTGAAGACGCGAGAAGGAGCCGAGGAGCTCAAATGACAGCGTAGCCATCTAATCTGTTTTAAAGCAAGCCAAATGTCAGGAAGTCATTCCGAGTCTGAACTCCCTTCTCCTCAGGTTCAACAAATTGACTTTCTGTGTCTCAAAATCTGGCTATTTTATTTTTTTCTGTCCCCAGGTGTGTATCAGCGTGCAGAGGTGTGTCTTCCTGCTCAACCCGTTCTCCGCACGCCGGTGGAGGCGGCGCTACGACCTGGCAATCAGCATCACAGTCTGGGTGATGGTCGGTCTGGCCTGCTCGCCTTTCATCCTGATGCGCAGCAGCTCTGCCAGTCCAGTGGTCAGCGAGGCAGCCTACAAAACGTCCTATTCTCTGGATGCCACTTCTACCCAGCATCCCTTAGGTTACACCGAGCTTTACACGCCACCATCGAGTGCGAGCCCCGGCTGTTTTAAGGACCTGCCCATGCGTCGCCTGTCGGTGTCTCTGGCGGTCACCATGATGGCCCTCGCCGAGCTGTTTGGTTTCCTCATTCCTTTGGCCTGCATCAGCTACAGCTCCATCCGCATCGCCCGCTCCCTCAGCCAAACTCAGACGCAGGACCCGCACAGCCCGACGGCGCTCAGCCCCTCAGTGCGCAGCCGACTCCAGTCGGTCACCAGCAGCTGTCAGGCGGACAAATACCAGGAGAAGCTGACAAACGCTGAGAAGCGGCGCGCTCTGCGAATGGTGCTAAGCTGCTTCGCCCTCTTCTTGATCTGCTTCGCCCCCTACCACATCAACTTCCTGCTCTACCTGATGGTGTCGCAGGACATTGTGTCCCACTGTGCGACCAAGCTGGCTGTGCGGCAGTTCCACCCGGTGTCCCTGTGCCTGGCGAGCCTGAGCTGCTGCCTCAACCCTCTGCTTTATTACTTTCTGACAGCAGAGTTCAGGCTGCACCTCACCAGGCGCACCTCCTCCTTCACCGCCTCGCTCCTCTCCTCCCCGATCGTTTCCCAGACTCAGCGCCCTGCGCAGCACAGACTGACGAGCATGGAAAGTAGCTGCTCAGACAGAGAGTTGAGTCATTAGCAGGCGCCGGTGCTGTGGTCATGATTAGGGGTCACAAGAGGATCACAATGAGGTCTCTGGTTCAGGGGTTAACTTGTTTTTTCCTCATGAAATGAAACAGATAAGCATGATAGATTGAAATTATAAATCGACCACAAAAAGCTTTGACCTCAATGTGAAGAACCTCCCGGTTGGACATGACTTGTGAAGATAAAATGATGTCTGTGTTTCATAATGAGAGCGCGCACAATATCCATGTGCGGCCTTGTGTACATAAGCTACAGCTTGTTTATGTTTCGGAAACGCGAAACAACTTCCAAATAAGCTTTATGTCGTGAATATGCGTGTAAATGCATGTTAACTTGTCAATAAAAGCGCTGACTGTCTCCTCTGGTGCTGTGATGTTTGTTTGTCTTCCTTCAAGCGAAAAACAGGTGCCGACTCATTTCAACTGTACTTCCTCCCGTAGCGCAATGTGGTGAGGCCAGTTAGCAACAGTTGCGGCAGCTTTGACAAACTCGTAACTGCCGGTTTCAGAGGTTAGCTTCCTAACTGAACAGTCAGCCCACCCCTCCCTTCTCTTTCATCTGCTTCACCCACGTCTGAGTCAAAATCCCCCTCACCCTCAGGCAGATGCAGCCCACCTTAGGAATAACTCACCCACTTCTGAACCCATCAATACCATACTCAATGCCATCTGCCATTTAGATACTAAAAGTATTGTGTTGAGAAAGTGAGAGAAAGGAACCAACAGCAGCTTAAAAAGGCCCAAAATAAAAACATTGTTTCTACTTTCAGTATTGACTCTCAGTCTGTCTGTCATCCAAAGGACACACGTGGCGCATCATTGCCGCTCACAAGGGGGGGGGGGGGGGGGGGAAAGTAGCCATAATAGCAGAAGTCATGGTGTCAAACATTCTTGTAAACCACTCCCCCCCACACACACTCACAGGAAGCCCTGTGTGTGCTGAAACACTCAGTATAGCAGAGACACGGAGAGGGAGAAGCACAGATAGACAGAACGCGGTGAGGAATTGACACAGGAAATGACTTCTGATAAGAGGAGACAAAGACGGTAGAAACTGGATACCAAAGCGAGAGAAGAGAGGGCGGGGCGGTGCAAGTGAAGAGCGTTACAGGGGGAGGAGGAGGGAGGGTGGGTGGCATGTGTTGTCGGCTGATGCTTCACCCTCCTGCGTTCGGATGCAACGAGGCCTCGAGCTTGGAGACAGAGGTGAGATGCTGTTTGTCGATTCCTTTAAAAAAGACTAAGTTTGAGCTTTTGTGTGAGAGCCTGTAACAGCTGGATGCCTTCAGAGTGGAGTCATGCCTCATGGGGGTTCTCGCATTTTTCTCCAACATGAGGAATGTCTGTTATGTCGAGGGTGTGAGTGTGTGTCTGTAGGCCGTTGCCCTGGTGTTCCTCGAGCTGTCCGTGTCATGTGGGATTGGGATCGTGACTTGTGTGCTGGCACAGCACAGGTGGAGGGACCCGGGTGCTGGCCACCAACACTTTGGATGATGATACACGAGGCGAGATATCGTCTCTGAGCGTAAATAGCTATACGGCGCCAACAACCCACAGAGGGATGAATCACTGGATAATACAGTGGCCAGATGTGATGAGAAGAACTGAGTCCTAGAGGATGGAGTGTAGCTCCGTTTTAAAACACAAGACATTTTGCGTAAGTCGAACATCAGGGAGACCCAAAGACGTATGATGATGTCGCTGTCGCATTAAGATGTGTAGTTCCTGAATGTCACATAGAGGCCTTGATAGGTCATCAATGTGCACGCCACTTCACACCGCTGCCATAAGCGTGAGCATAACATATGCATAAAAGAGGAAACGAAAAAAGAAAAACAGCGCTAAATCACATACTGTACATGCAAAAGGATAAATTAAAAAGAAGAATCACACTCAAACAGTTACACAGAGGTCAAAGGTCGGTGAGGCTAAAAGAATAACTGGGAGGCTGAGGGTCCACCGGGAGATATTTCTCAGCTCTGTGAAGGAGGGTAAAAGGCAGTCAGAGAGCAGAGGCCAAAGAGATGTGGAAGAGTTTGTAACTCTTTAAAAAAAAATCCCTCTTTTACCCTCTTTAGTTTGTCTGCTCGTTAACGTCCTCCTCAGGAAGTAGAATTGTGAGGACGTTTTATTTTACTTGAGTGTTTCCTGAGAAATTAACAGTTAGTGTCAGGCTCTGAAGCAACACAAGGAAACCACAGAAAACTACTGAGGTCTGAAAACATAAACTGTCATGGTAGCTGAGACTGGCAGCGAGTGTACGAAGGACACGAGGAGATTCCCTGTGGAGCTGACGATTATTAATGCGGGACATTTATGTGTATTTTTATATTGATGTACTGGTACTTGTACTCAAGAGAACGATCTGTGTACTACACATGTAAAGAGGACGGAGCGTGACTTTTTATTGTGTGCTTGAAACGCAACCCATAATTGGCTAACTAAACACCATTGGACTGTAAGCCACACTTTACAACACACTTTATTCAAAACAAGTGGCAATGCATGCTGACAATCACTCGTTGAGTAAGACAGTCTTGCCAAAAACTAAATTAAACTCACCAAGCTGTCACCAAGCAGTGCAGTTGCAGTTCTGTGAGCTATTAGCTGTTAGCCAAACACACCGTAAACCGGCGATAATAAATATAATTAGTTTCACTCAGAAAACACGTTGTGTGTAGTCAACGTCATTTCACTTGAAAACTAAAAACAGTAACCTACTTTGTTACTATGTTAACCACAACTTCCTATTGTGCTGTTCCATAACAGCATAGCTATAGGAGTCAAAATCAAAAAACAAAAAGAGACAAAACTGATCAAAACAAGGACGAATCTTCACGGTGCACATTGTGTACTCATAAACAGTGTAAATGGGTTCAGGCAAAAGGAAGGACACCCATGGGCGTTATGTTTGCAGCAGTGGGTGGACGACACCTACAAGCTGGAGGCTCAGTTCCAGACATGACTGTGTGTTTCCATTTCAAGTTAAAATCAATATCTGAAGTTCACCAAGGTTAAAAGCTACCTACATTTTTTTTATATATATCTTTATAAATTACTTTTGGAATTTGGAAATGTCAAAAAGCATAATGTACTTATTGGAAAAGTGAATTCACCACAACAAAAGTCTTCGTACGCACACACTTCATGTGCTCTGGCCTGGTAACCCCCGAGCCTGGTATGACTGGCTAACCTCGGCAGTTTCACTGATGCCTCGCTCCGAGGCAGTTCACACTGGCTTTTTGTTGGCTGCCCTGCAAGCGGAGAAGCATAACTGTGAACCCTATGTGGGAGAGTGTACCAGAACCGTATCTGTGGTTTTGCATAATTGTAAATGCAAAAGCAACTAAGGACATCTAACGATGTTAGGTTGTGCGGTGTCAGCGAGTGTGAATTCTGTTCAGTGAAACTTGACAGCTGTCTGAGCAACATGCTGCCATTTAGAAATACATCTACAGCCACTAACACCATCCTGCCGTCTGTTTCTTTTCTCCTCCACCATGCAGGGCACCATGTTCCTGGGATCTGAAACGTCAACAGCTTACCAGCGGCGGACACATACACTTTAACTTCTCCTCGCCACGATGGACAGCACGGGCGCTCAAATCCACCCGTCACCAGACCACACGCAACTCTGCTGATTCAAGCCTTCCCGTTGGTTCCCAAGGCGGCTGACAGCAAACAGCCATCGGCTTAAGATGAACTTTGCCAACCAAAGCTGTAAAAACAGTGAAGACCTCCAGGAGTACCAGCACCATGTGTACGCAGTGGTGTACAGCGTGATCTTAGTGCCGGGCCTGCTGGGTAATGTGCTGGCGCTCTGGGTTTTCAAGGTCTACGTTAGAGAAACCAAGAAGGCTGTGGTGTTCATGATGAACCTGGCTGTGGCCGACCTGCTGCAGGTAAACATCCTTATCATCCTCCATCTAATTTAATGTGTGCACATATATGTATCTATCTGTTTGTCTTATCTCATCTAATTTACTAAAAAATTTTCATCACTAACATTTCCTGAGAAATTCTCTGAGTGAATGGTACGACTGCAAACTAAATAACCGAATAACTTTACTTTAACCCCCCAAATAAGGATTTAGAAAAAGTACATTATACTTCTTGGGATTATTTTGTAACACATACAATGAAGTTGTAAGGGCATTTGTATGGGGTCAGATCAGTCTCATAATTCACAAATGCACACAGAACAATTCACAAATATATTTGATTTACAAATGCACACAGAAGGATTTACAAATAAATTTGACAAATAAATCTGACTCACAAATGCACAAAGAACGAATTACAAATACATTCCAATGCACAAATGTGGATTTGTATGTATTTATTTGTGGATCGCACTGCATTCGTGTGTGAATCGCTACACACTCCTGTGTGGGTTTTTTGAGACTCCCCTGACGTCGCCAGATCCACAAATACGTTTTTTCAACATGGACCTATCTGTTGCCAATCAGATGTCGCCCTCATTTTCAACCAATCACATCACTGCTGTCCCGCCGTTGCGGAAGCAGCTCTGGAAGCGGCCGTCATTCAGACGCAGTTGTGCAACTACGGATAATATTATGAACCCAGACACGGGGGAGTTTGATGGTCCGACGTTTGAGGGACTTCCACAACAAGTATAAAGCAAAACTAGTGGTTACTTCAATATATATTTACACTATATGTGGTTAAATCACGGTATTCAATTAATTTGCGCCCCGGGGAGCAACTGGGGGTTCAGTGCTCAACACACTTCAGCCTCCACCATTGAAGTAACCACTAGTTCTGCTTTGTACTTGTTGTGGAAGTCCCTGAAACGGCGGATAATCAAACGCCCCCGTGTCGGGGTTCATATAAGGATAATGTATGTCTTCTTTCTTTCTGGATCGAGGAAATGGTAACTGTTTTTACAGAGACAAGTCACGCCCCCTTTTCGTCGCAAATGAAGTGAATACCGTGATTTAACCACATATAGTTTAAATATATATTGAACTAACCACTAGTTCTGCTTTATACTTGTTGTGGAAGTCCCTCAAACGTCGGACCATCAAACTCCCCCGTGTCTGGGTTCATAATATTATCCGTAGTCGCACAACTGCGTCTGAATGACGGCCGCTTCCAGAGCTGCTTCCGCCACTGCGGGACGGCAGTGATGTGATTGGTTGAAAATGAGGGCGACATCTGATTGGCTACAAATAGGTCCATGTTGAAAAAAACGCATTTGTGGATCTGCCGACATCAGGGGAGTCTCAAAAAACCCACACACGAAGGTGTAGCGATCCACACACGAATGCAGAGCGATCCACAAATAAATACATACAAATCCACATTTGTGCATTGGAATGTATTTGTAATTCGATCTGTGTGCATTTGTGAGTCAGATTTATTTGTAAAATGTATTTGTAAATCCTTCTGTGTGCATTTGTAAATCAAATATATTTGTGAATTGTTGTGTGCATTTGTGAATTATGAGACCGATCTGACCCTATACATTTTTAATGGGATGAATTTTCTAAACTCTCACCAATGACGCATCCATAACTGGTGTATAAATAGTTAATGAATGATTGACAGCTCAGTATAATACAGCTGTGATGGCATTCAAAAACACTGATATAACTGTTCATAGGTGTACAAACCACGACATGTTAAATAAAGCTCCACATACATTTCTGGCAGAGCTTTCAGCCACATCTCATGGCCTTCATTAGCAAGGGAACTTGCTCAGTTGTTATGGAAAGTAAAAATGCATTTATGGATAAATTAATAAATGATATATATATAATTATCATTAGAATTTCTTTAATGAATAAAATCATTAAAGCGTTATTATTCATTTAAAATAGGATATTTTTACAACTGTGTTATGTTGTGGATCATAATATGTCTTTATACACCAAGTAGGAGGCTTCAGTTAGAGGTGCTGAAAAATACATTAATAGACATTTTTAAGTGTCCTTATCTGAGTATACAACGTCAATACATTTGATATAATTAATATATACAATAAAGCAAAGTTGCTTGTTTTGTACAGTGCAAACCGTAAGGGTTATTCAATGTATAATGCTATATTGTGTAAATGATCCAAAGTTCAGCCGATGCTGAGACCACGTGGTCCTCTGAGACTTTGTTTGCGGTTCTTTGTCCACAAGCATCTGGACTAACTCTGCGCACTCCTCAGGTGCTCTCCCTGCCGCTGCGGATCTACTATTACCTGAACAACACCTGGCCCTTTGGCCACTCCCTCTGCATGATCTGCTTCTATCTGAAGTACGTCAACATGTATGCCTCCATCTACTTCCTGGTGTGCGTCAGCGTGCGCCGCTGTGAGCTCATCATGCATCCGCTGAGGTACAACTCGTCAAGGCAGAAGGGCGACTGGTTAGTGTGTGCCCTCGGCTGGCTGCTAGTCTGCCTGTGCTGCCTGCCCTTCCCCCTGCTGAGGAACCCCGGCAGTGGACCCGGCTCCAACTCAACTCACCCCTCCTCGGTGTGTTTCTCAGAGCTGCCCATGAGGGCCGTCAGCGTCCCGGCGGTCTGGGCCCTCCTGATCCTGGCTGAGCTGATGGGCTTCATCATCCCCCTCATCCTGGTGTTGGCATGCACCTGCCTGACCGCTGGGAGCCTCCGGGAGCCCACGACAGGGGCCATTCCCGACCGAGGGGAGAAGCAGAAGGCGTTACGGATGGTGCTGAGCTGTGCTTTGGTCTTCCTGGTGTGCTTCGCTCCTTACCATGTCACCATGCCCCTGGACTTCCTGGTCAAAGCCAACACGCTGAGGAGCTGCACCCTGAGGGACCTGATCCTCCGGTGTCACCCCGTGACCCTCTGCCTGGCCAGCCTCAACTGCAGCCTGGACCCACTCATGTACTATTTCACAACCGAGGAATTCCGGCGACGACTGAGCAAGCCGGAGATACCAGAGAGCATGACCTTCAGCAGGCGGCTGTCGTGTATAACTTGGGGAGAGGACACAGAGGACTAGACCGCCATCAGTCAGCTCTCTTGTTGAAGGACCAGCAGTTGATCTCAACCACTAAACCCTGAAAGAAAGACTTTGCACCTTAAACAAGTACATGGAAAGGTGGGCGTGCATTTCAAAATGTGATTTTTCTATTTATATTTCAATAAAAAGATGTGTCTGCTCTTTCTAAATTTGTACGAGCACAGTGAAGAGTGAGCTGTTCCTGTTATGAAGGTTGCACTCAGTGCCAACACATCCTAATAAATACCAGGAAACACAGAATACAGGCAGACCCTGAACCAGCCACACTTTCCCCTCTGGACTCCAGTTCATGATGAGCTGGGATGTGTTGGTGCTGCATTCCCCGGTAAAAAGAAACAAACATCAAACATATTCAGTAGGTAAAGAAATGTAACTTTATTCAGCGACAAAGTGAATTTGTTTCAGTAGCTGCACACAACATTGGTTTTTATCTAATCTTCTAGTGTTTGTTAGACAGAGACACATTTTTACACACACACACACTTCCTGTCTGATTGTCTTTCTGTGCAGGCATCAAGTGGAAAACCACTGAAAACCACTTGACTTCTTTTGACAAAAGGCCGTTTTCACTTCAGACTTTCAAGCTTTTCCTTAAGGGCTTTCAAAATTCACTGAAGGATTCTTTACAAACATATTATTCCCGTAACAATTTCAAATATATAGAGTTCTGCAAAACTTGGAGCCACCGATAGCAAGCGGCAGCTCAGATTCATAAATAAGAATATTTAAAAAAGTGTTTTTGAAATTTGGTGAAACTTCCCTTTTAGCGTCCTTCCAAGCTTATTATCACAAATGAGGTTTCTACACAAACACAAGTCTGATAGGGTGCTGGACTGCTCACCACCTATTACATTAAAAAAAAAAACATCATCACACAACAGGACAGTAGAGGCCTCTGGAGCAGTGGGGCACTCTGGGAAATATCTACAAAAAAGGGTGACTGAAAGCTCGGGGCTCGAGCACCTCTGGTACCTTCCATAACACACACGGACCCCCGTGTCGCACGTACCTTACATTCCCTGGGTGGCTTGTGCTATATCCCACTATAACATAAGTATGTCTTTGTACTCTGGAAACCCCGACATGAGTGAGAACAGTAGACTGACACGCAGAAATGTTGGATATGAATCACTTTTCACTTTCACAGGGTTATACAGTGGAAGGACGCGGGTGGTGGATGCTGTAATACAGTAACGACGACAAGATAATTCAGCAGGAAGCTACGGCAACAGAACAGAAACCAACAAAACAAATGAAACTTAGTATATTGAAAGTTAGCAGGCTGACGCTGGTTATTAGTACAAGACTAACTAGTGAATACTTAAGCGAGAGAGCTATGACTTATACAGGTTCAGGTGTGGGGGGGTTAGGCTATATAACGCTAGAACTTAAATTCACTTATCACTGGGGTTTAAAGCGAGGGAGGCAGAAACTAGAGTGAAGGGTTTATACAAAAGTCACTTTCTGCTGAAAGCTGTTCCCTCCTTCGCCCACTACTCCCTCTTTCTCTCTCTCTCTCTCTCTCACACTGTCACTCTGGCTCTCGCTACCACTCTCTCTCTCTCTCTCTCACACACACACACTCGCTCGCTCCCTGACCGATGCTCACGCTTTCCCATCAAGCCTTGCAGATCCGGGTCTCCGTCACGAACTTGTTCTCAAAGTGGTGGATGGTGAAGCATTCGTCTGCGGAGCGCTTCTGGATGCCTCCACCTGGCAGACACAGAGACGCCAGGGTTGAATATCAACATAATTGTTCTGATATCTCATAATCAGTATACAGTCATATTCGGTGTGCTTTACGTGGTCAAAACTGTAAAGACGTTATATTTAAAGCCCCCTCTATGGTAGTGTTCCGCACTGACAATGTTGGTACTTGTAATTTGATCAGTGCAATATTTATTTATAAGGGCAGGCACTAAAAATAGTCAGTTTTATGTATTCTAAATCTTAAACTAGCTATTTTTGCGGTGATTGTGTTCGCTCCTTTTTAAATCAGCTCGATCCTTCTCAGTTCATATCACATCTTATAATTCCTCACACGAGTGGGAAGACCCACATGAAACAGGCTGGTCTACTTTTAAATCATGAAAGAAGTGCAACAAACGGGACAGAACGTCCGTTGGAGCCGTGCAGTGCCATCCAGACCTGGGAGGCTGGAGCGCCGCTGCATCCTGTACGTTTCCTTCCCATCGCACAGTCGGCGGATGTAGAAGCCCAGAGGCTTGATGTCATCGATGCGCTCCGTCACCACCAGATCCTCGTGCACCAAGTAGCTGCGGTAAGAGCCGGACTGGGACAAACGAAAAAATGAAGGAATCACGATACAAAGCACTCCTTGTCTTCCTCAGGAGAGAAGCAGCTCAGGCAACAGGACTGCAGGCATGTGTGAACCCAACAGAGAGTGGGAAGGACTTTGTCTAATTAATGAATCATCCTCAAACTTCCACAGTCTATGAAAACACTTCCACATCGGATCGTGAAATTTACTGATTGCACCAACGCCCACCAAATGCTGCACAACATGTTGTGGTAGAGAACTCGGTGAAAACTGTTGCCTATGTGCAGTCTGACTGTTAATAAACTTGCTGATAATGTTCCACTCTCACTAAACTGTATTATACTCTCATTAAACTTTTGCATACTCATATTCTACTCAGGCTCATTATATTTTCATCATAATTTGAAAACAAATAACTTTGGTTAATGACCAACAACTTGGAAGACTAATGCCATTCCCACCAGCATCAGCTGTGCATGCTAACGTGCTAAACTGAGATGGTGGACATTGTAAACAAGTTACCTGCTAAACATCCGCATGTTAGCATGCTGACGTTAGCATTTAGCTCAAAGCGCCGCTGTGCCAAAGTGGCCTCACGTGTCTGTAGACTCTTTGGTCTTGTTACCTTTAGGATTTAGTGAAGAGAACACATGCACTGTGGAGTGCTGGAGGAATGAGTGATACAGCGCTGGAATCAGCATTTTGCACTTCCAGGTCCCACGTCAATGGGTTTGTGGTTAGATACTAAAATAAAGTGTGTGGTTAACACAAGCTTAAGATATTTTAAAGTAAAGTAAAGAAAACCTTGGAGTAGTTTGCATAAACCTTAACGTTAGCTTTTTCATTTGCCAATTTCATTCATTTGTCAAATATAATTTAAGTGTTTTTCATTTGTGAAGATTGTCTGGTTGAACAAAACATGTTAAGTATCAGAAATCTGTGTTTCCAAAGGAGATACTTTTCTGCAATACTCCAAAATCAGATTATCTTTTTGTCAAGGGGAACCTGTGTTATGTTAAAGTACATCGTCTTTACTGACACTCGTTTTCACATCACATATTTAACATCAATGAAAGAGATTTAAAAAAAATATGTGAGTACTAAATTCTGCTGGCGGTGACTCATGCAGTGTGAGTAATACAGAATGTCTGGGATCAGGGAAGATGATGCACGCTGGACATTTTTACTCTACAAATGACAGACATGACAGATTTAGACGGGATTAAAGCACAGACAATCTCTGGAATTATTATAAAAGCCCTGAATATTCCCAGGTAATATTTAGCCCTTCATATTTGGGCTTATGCGTGAGCTTGAGTGAGAGTGCTGTGCCGGTATAGTTTTTCCCTCCATCATCCGAGCCATTTTTCTTCCTCCAGCCTGAGGCGGAGCACCACTCACCATCAGCTGAGAGAAGAGGTCGATGAGGTCCTGAGGGAGGAGCACCACCGAGGTGTTCAGAGGAATCACAAAGCAGGTCCTCAAAGTCAGGTCCAGATATGCCGTCAGCTTCTACACACACACACACACACACACACACACACACACATCAGGAAATAATTGAAACCACATCACCAGGAGCAGACCAGCTTCTGCAGTGCTGTATTGTACGCGTGTTACCCTGTTGAAGTCATGGAGGATGTAAGCAGGGTCCCCAGGTCTGAAGCGGGGAGGTGGGACGCTGATGACGGCCATGCTGTCAGAGATCTCCACCTCCTCCTCCACCTGTGGCAGGTAGTACGGCTGGTTCTCTCCCCCAGCTCCGGCTGACACGTCGCTAAACTGCATCGCACCGTGATACAGCCTCTGGGGGACACATGAAACATTGTGACATCGTGGTGAACAAATGTATCATTGTTTGGGATTTGACAATTTAACTTCTTCTGAAAAGGTCCAAACTTTCTTCACTTTAACTACTTCATCCTTCAATAAATCAGCATGAACTGGCTGCATTAGAAATATTTGGGTGAGCAGAGGGAGGAAAACAACACGTAACACAAAAGGTACAGTACGTTGTTATTTTCAACACGTTCTGAGGTGGGTCTTTGCTTCTGCAACCACAAGAGCCTCAACTGGTCTTTGAGTGCAGCTCTATGGAGCCTGTGCTTTCTGTGCAGCATCTACCAGCCGCTCTGCACACACACTGTTTGCCAGACAGAGATAACACAATGCAGCTGTACCGCTCGCTCATGAGATCTAAGGTGGCAGGATTAGGTCTGAAAATAACAAAGCTTAAAGCCGCATTAATTGCTTTATGCCCACTAGGGGGCAGGAAATACATTCATTATTCCATTGAATTTTGTACTTCTTTTTTTTGAGGGGGGGGGGGGGGTTACTGTGTATCTCTTTGCAGGTATGTTAAGTGTATAATTGTTTTATGAAAACTTTGTGGACTATAATACAACCTATAATAATAATATAATATATATTATATAATATTATAATACAATCTATGAAATATGACGCTTAAGAAAAATATCACAATTGTTGCTGAGAGGAAACTTGAAGTATTTACTATCCCAATGAAATGTGAAAGTGTGATGCATCTCCTAAACTAAGTTGAATATCATTAAGAAGTGCTTATGCATTTCATTAATACTTTAATAAGCCATTTTTAGCTTTGCTGCATTTGCATAAGACAAGAAACCCCTGTGGGCACAGAGAGACGATACTGAGACCCTCCCACGAACACTGAAAACATTTAAGTCTGCACGTTCTCTGAAGACAGAAGTGAGCCTTCTGGCTTCCCACCGGGGCCAGAGTGTCACGTCAGCTAACAAACGCGGCTTCAATAACTTCACAAACTCAAATTACACTTCCTGACCTGCTGCAAGTACTTCAATTAAATAAATGTGTATATTAGTCCCATGTTGTCCATCTATGTATTCTGATGCAGACTGAAATGCGGATTAAACACTCCCAAGCAATTTTTGTAATGTTACAGTAATACAGCAAATGTAAACTGCTATGCAGCCTGAGGATGCCTTCTGATTGTACCCTGGGGCCCATCATGTGTGTTCTTTGACAAAGTTAACGCATGACCGGTACACTGTCCCCAGTGAGTTTAATAACGACACCACGCTTATAAACACGTCATACTCCAATAGGAAAGATATGATTGTAACAACATCCACATACGCACGCACACATTATTTACCTTCGGTGTGAAATATCGATAGAGACATGCTCCCCCAACGATGAGCCCGCTGAGGATGAAGGCGATGCCCAGCAGGGTGAGCAGACAGCGACCTGTGGAGCCCTCGTTGCCTGCTGGAGCACAGGCCAGCTCAGGATCCTACACACACACACACACACACACACACACAAATACACAAATACACAATACTGTCAGCAAATCAGCAAATACTATTGCATGCATTTACTATCAACATTCACCACACACAGCTTTGACTCAGTCTATGACCCCATTGCATGTTCGGCCCCTGCAGAACAGCTGTGTTGAGGATGGGCGGTCCCGCTGTGTGCTGCGTCAGGTGCAATATGGCTCCGTGCAATTTGCGAGAAACACAAAACAGCACAAAGCTCTTAATATCAAGTGTGCAAAAAAATAAATAAAAGCACGGCAATACGAAACGACCACATTAAACACACACAGATGCCGTCTGCGGTCGCTGCTGGTACGCCTGCGGTCGGCGCAGGCCTGCTACCGGGCTGAAATAAATAAATAAAGAAGCGGACACCAGACGCCCGCTATCGCTCACCTTCACATCGGCCGGCTCCTCTTTGCCCAGCGCCTTCTGCGCCAGAGCCGAGTTAAAGGCAATCTTCACCATGCTGGCGAGGAAGACGTCTGCTCGGGTTTCTGCAAATAGAAGAAGGGAGACTAGACTGTCGGCTGCTGGACTGCAGGCTCGTTGTTTTTTTTTACTCTGTGACGCACTTCGCAACCTCGGCTTTATCTAGAGCTTCCGGTGGCTGGAGGGGATTAAGATGACATCCAAAACGGAAGCTGGGAAAACGACTTTTAAACTTCAAGCTACGACGCACATTATCGGCCGACGCCTGTGAAAACATAAACGAGTCTTATTGCTGGTTTGATTGTTGACCACTGAAACCATTTATTGCGTCTTTTATTGCCTCCACGTCCTCTCTTGAGAGTTATGATGTGAGGGGCTTTAGCGCCATCTCGTGGCCACGGGTGGAAACACCCACATTTCAGTGCGGTGGAAACGCTCCCCATCAGGAGCAATCAGCCTCCATTCATTGACTTGAACCTAACACCGCAAGACTTGAACTGTTTACTGTCAGTTAAGCTTGTCTCCTCTCTACCTGCCACATTCTGCACAGCGCGTGACACGCGAATGACTCATTGCGGCGCTGTAATGCAATGAAAAATAATATCCTGAGTGCATGAAGTAGCCCATTCACCGCCGTGAATATTCAACTCTGTAAACGGACTCTGTAAATATATCCCCCCCTTTCTCCTACAGGCCGGGCATTACCTGCCAGTGCGTCTGCCCACTCCCGCTGACACACGCACTGTGCGCCGCCTTCACATGCGCTGTGTGGAAACACGCAGGCCCGCGCCAAGGCCCGTACACTGCGCGTCTGACACACACATACTCAGTCCCCTGGTCTGTGGTGGTCCCCTGCTTCCTCTGCTCTCGCTCTGCTGACTCGGTTATGGTTGTCCGTATGAGTAAATAAACACTTGCTGCCGCACCAGCGCTCTAATTCCACGCAACTATGAGGCACATCTCGCCAGCCCTCATGTGTGTGCATCAGTCTCACAACACACACCGAGGCTATGATTTTTCCTCTGTTAAACAGACGGATTGGACCGGTAATCACCACTGAAAGGTGCATAAACAGAGCAGCTGATTTCTGTACCTAACCCTCCCCTCCCCTCCCCCCACACCCCCTCTGTGCGCCCAAAACGAACTCTCCCTGAAAACCCCTTAAGTGGTCCTGAAGGCTTGTTTATGGGCTCGTCTTACGCTGTGTTTGATCTGAGAGCTTGCCCACACATGCATGCGTGGACACACGCGCGCGTGCGAGAGAGAGAGAGAGAGAGAGCATTAGTGGTAATAGCTGAGATGATAAACAAAAGAGTTAGATTTAATTCTGAAGGCTTCTCCGCATCACACAGCAGAGAGAGAGAGAGAGAGAGAGAGAGAGAGAGAGAGAGAGAGAGAGAGAGAGAGAGAGAGAGAGAGAGAGAGAGAGAGAGAGAGAGAGAGAGAGAGAGAGAGACTCAAGGTAATTAGGGGATGGGGGTCGTGGAGACAGGTGGGGGTGAAATGGAGTGATTCTAAAGGGTGGGGGGGTGATGACTGGGAAAAACACAGAGTGAGGGGAGAGGCAGAGCTCTCTCTCTTAGCCTGCAATGTCAGCAAACTGAGAAAGTCTGCAGGGGCATAGCTGCACAGCAAAAAGTCCAGTGTTGAATTAACTCCCACAGAGTTGATTTCAACACTTTTTGAGGGTTTATATAGCTCCACACTCTCCAGAGTTAAATTAACACTTTTGAAATAGTTAAACATTTAACACCCTGCCAGAGTTCCTTTATTAACTCACAAAACAGTGTTAAAGTAACACCAAGGGATTAGACAACTAACACTGCTCCGAGTTCAAAATTAACTATTGGTAGCGTTAATTACACTCCCTAAAGTGTCAATTGTCGACACTGAAAAAATGTTAAAACTATTTTTTATTTATTAAATATTTAATTCATTTAATATATACTTATAATAATAATTCATCACAATAAACAAAAACCTTTTCAAAAACCTTTATTCCTTTTCTCCCTTGCAGTCAGTTGAATTAAAACATTGTGAATGAAGGTATAATGTACAAACTTTCATCTGAAACATTGTATGAGCTTTGAATATCAAACGTTTATGAAATTTAAGCTCAGACATTTTCAGTAAACATCTTTCCGCACTTCGTAATACTCTGAAAGCATGATAAGTTAAGCAGTCTCGCTCTCAAGTCTTTAACTCTGGGTGACTCATTAATTTTCCCCACATCGATGTTATACACTGTTGTCTGCAGAAATGTGTAAAAATTCACCAGTGCCACATCGTAAGACAAATTAAACCCAAAATGTACTTTGAAAAGTTCATCACATGCCCCGAGGGAGCGGTTTGCCTTGCATGGGATGAGATGCTTATCCATGGCGATGTAGAAGCTGTCAATCTTGCTCTTCTGACGCCCAACAGCGAGGAGGTATGGCTGCCGACCCTGCTGGTTGCGGAGATGCTCCTCCAAACTGCAGCACGACTAGGGTTGAGATCAGAAAACTCAACATTAGACAGAAGAATCATGTGCAGCCACAGAGAAAACCACATTATAGAAGTGATTATATAAACATCTTCTCATTGGCTAGTGCAAGATGGGAATGAAGACATAATTACAATTTTATACACAACTGTCATTTACATATGTGGCTAAAAAGTTAACATGACAAATTATTATGATCACCATGATAACACAATTACCTTGTGAAAGACCACAAGTCTTTCAACTGCATCACATGCACTAATTTTTGGAGACTTCAGTCCCCCTGGAGGTGGTGGAAGGAGATGTAACAGCAACAACAGGGAGGCCATTTCTTGGTCGTAGGCTGAGGACAAACAGTCACAAGAATTAAAAACCCTTCAAATGTAATACTTTTCAAGTTTGAACGAGAACAGGGAGGCATTATGACAACGTTTTAAACAGTCATCCATCCATTAGTCACACTTGTCCCAAAAATCAGATCAACATTCAGAGACACAGAATAAACAAATTAAATATTATTGCAGTTATAGTTTTACTGAAATTATAGCAAATGTATTCTAATAAACAAAACACTCACTTGTTGCCTCATCAAGATCACTTCCTGGGGGACTTTCTGCTGACTGCACCAAGCGACGCAACTCTGGTGTTGAGGTGAGCCGCTTAGCCTCTTTAACGACATTTGGCTTGAAGAACAAATCCCATTTCTGAAGAAGCCTGGAGGATGTGTCTTCGTCAAATAGGAGAATGAAGTCTTGGTCCACCTTTAGGAAAGAAGATATTAAACAACGACTACTACTGGAAATACTTTCAAATTTCAAGCCAGTCCAAACATCTCATCCCAAACTTACCAATCCTTTTGTATCCAGGAATCTTGGGAAGCTGGAGAGTATATCAACATTTCTGCCTGGGTCATTAACAAGCTTCTGACGATGCTGAAAGGTCTCTCTCATCTTCTGGAAAATCAGGGAATTGTCTGCAGTATGGTTGAGCAAAGACATGGCCTGTATGCAAGCATCACCATCAAGCTGCCCTTCAACATTAACAGTCCTTTGGAAATTTGGGCCTCCTGGAGAAAAGCCAATTGGGCGATTTGATGGCAGTGCAGATCCTTGACGAATCTTCCTCTGTTTTCAGACGCCAAGAAATGTATCCTGTGCTGCTTGAGGCATCATAGAAGTGTTCCTGAAATGAAAAAAGAAAAGAAATGCGTTGTAATACCAGGCTCATGAAAAATCTCAATCTCAATGTCATCCACAGTTTTGGGTCACACCATGACATGGAAGTTTAAACAATAATAATGCCTATTACATAGCCCTTCTTGGAGTATGGATCCTTAAGGGAAGGGAACAGCATCACTATCCCACGTGCATAATCTTCTCTGTTTTAGTGGGGCAGTGCCTGAGAGGAGATATTAAATTAGTAAATTAGTACATTTATGCAATGGTCATGCATTTATTTGGCACAAATAAAAATAATGTGAAACAAACATACCCATGATTGTCAATCATGTGAGCCACCAGGATATTAACCATTTGTCTTCTTGCAGCATCTGTTAGGGTTTCTGTCGTTTGGTACTCCTGTAGTACTTCTTCACCTCCGGACTTGCCTCTTAGCACAGCTTCTACCAACTAATAAAAAGCAAAAACATGAGAATACAAAACATGGTGATAAACAGCTTTTCTAGAGACTGAAACATACACAATACTAGGGATGCAACGATACCATTTTTTACAAACCGATACGATACCGATATTTTGATTTGTGTACTTGCCGATACCGAGTACCGATACCGATACTTCTTAGATTTGGTCTCCATGAAAGTGCAATTAATTTGGAGGCAGATTTTATTTTATCCTCTGCAGATTATGTCAAGCCTATAGTACAACATTAACAGAAGGCTATCCCAAGCTTTAAACTTCTCGTGGAAGTCCCTCTAATGTCGGACCATAAAACGCCCCGTGTCCGGGTTCATAATGTAAGCGATAATATTAGGGATCGAACAATTATATAGGAAGCTGTGTTCCAAGTTATGTTTCCGGTGCTTTTATTGTGGAGGGAGAAACGGAAAGGAAAACAGGAGTGGAATTGTGGGATATACGTGTGTGAAGGAGATAAAAAAGTGGTTCAAGTTACCCTGCAGCGTGTTTTCATTTTATTAGAATTACAAATATAGACACACAACAGACACTCGGCTACAATAATATCATCCGTAGCCGCACAACAGCGTCTGAATGAGGCCGCTGCCAGCGCTACTTCAGGTGGATCAGCAGCCGTTTGATTCAAACCGGCAGGACGGCGGTGATGACGCGCAGAGCTTCTCAATTATAGATGTATTAAATATGGAAAATTTCAACTCTCGCGTCTAACGTGCCGCCGGCGTAAATTTGCGTCTGTCGCAACCACACGCGTCTGTGCATAGACTTTACATGTAATCTGGTCGCGCGAAACATTTGCGTCGCGTTGGGACGGACTGATTACAAGTAACTCCGGGGCTGTCAGCCACTAACAAGAGCACTAATATGAGCACTAATATGTCATACACACGTATGCAACACCGGTTAATAAGCACAATATCGATAAAGTCTTGTATTGTACTCGCGTCTCACTTTTCTCCTGTCTATTGAAAGAAGTGAGCGCTGCGTAGCGAGGATCCAAGATGGCGGCTCCAGATTCTGCTGTTGAGACAAACTGGCCATCTGATTGGACGGCAAAACAACTTGGATAGCGTGATTGGCTGCTCAGAAGTTGAGACTGTTGAGACAGTTGAGACAGAGAAGAGTGTCTCCGGCTCCGCCACGGGGTTGCTTCTCCACAAAGCGCGACCAGTTTGTTGTAGTGAAATACTTTTGGGTGAGTATCGGTTCTTGGTATCGGCCATTGAAACCGATGCGAGTACGAGTATTTAACGCAGTATCGACTCGGTGCATCCCTACACAATACACATTTAAGGAAGAATGGTAAAAAGTCGACAGTGTTACACCATTTTTGGTGACCCATCAGATTCTGTGACATGCAGCATTGGAAAAAGTACTAATTTCCTGAAAATCGGCTGCTTATGCATCGACTCATAAGTATTTAATGATGCACTTAAATGTTAATAGTATTTAATACATCAGTCCCAGCCCGATTTTCTGCTAATTTTGTACTTTAGCTTTAACTTAGTAAATTTAAGTAATGGTGATACTTACGTACTTTTACTTAAGTAAATGATCTGAGTACTTTTTCCAACACTGCAGGTCATAGAATCTGATGGGTCACCAAATAGTGGTACACCGGCCACACAGACAAGTAGACACGTGAAACACCATGTTTTTTACTTCAAAGTGAAAAAAAAAAAAAGAGTTAGCTCCAGCCTCAAACAAGATTTTATATAGCAGGGCTCTCATACGCATTTCTACCCGTTCACACGCCACACCTTGTATTTCTCACGCAGAGAAATGGACTTTGGTCCGAGCCCCGCAGGTTCCTCTTCAACCGTCGACCATATCGTCCCCCCGCCCCCCGTCGGCCGTAGCGTCCGCGCGCGCCTTCGCATTAACGACAAAATGTCACTCCAAGGTTTTTTGAAAGTTGAGAGCCCTGATATAGTTAAAAATAATAATGCTTTGTATTTCGTAGCTTTAAGCATGCATTAGCTAGCTTACCATACACTGCTAACTAGCTAGCTAATCACCAGGACAAATTTACTGTTCAGTCCTGGCAACAAACACGGCTTTGTAATGCATATATTCTCTGTAGATATTTAATTCGTCATACTGAAATTCTCAGCGTCAATTTATAATTGTTTCAGTAACTTTGACTTAATTGCACTTACCTGCATGAGGGGTAGAAAATGGCGCAGACTTGTCTTCTCTGTCTCCAACCGAAGTAGTGAAATGCATGGGCGGAGCTTAATTACATCGCTGCGGAGTTGGATTAACACTGACATGATCAACTCTGCCAAATAACTCCAACACTGAACACCATTTAAATCAGAATGTGTTAAAATTACACTCTGGGAGTGAAAATCAACTCGGAAATGTTTAACCCTGAAATTTCAACACTCCAATTTTTGCTGTGTGGCTTCATAAAGTGTGAGAAAAAGAAGCTCTTGTGCATGACATCACCCGCACACAAGCCAACAAATATGAACACACAAACACGCACACACTGCACTTCATAGATTTGTCATCAATTTCAATACCAGACATGTGAAGCCACAAGTGACAAATGATTTTGTCCCTTCTGCTTCCAAGTCATACTTACAGTACAGTACACACACATACCCCCCCCCCCCCCCCCCCCACACACACACACACACACACACACACACATATATATATAGCCCCCAAAAACTGCTATGGTAACAGCTGGCCACAGAGTTGTGAACCAAAAAGTTAGACACTGCTTAGTGCTTCATAACGTCACTGACATGTCTTCATGTGGACAACCATAATCACCATGTGCCTTGACTGGGAGGACATTTAGTGGTCAGAGAGAGAGAGAGAGAGAAAGAGAGAGAGAGAGTGTAAGAGAGAAACAGAAAGAGCAGATCTCATGGGTATAAGCCTACATGTGGAGAGCAGTGATGCTCCTTCAAAGGCCCAGATTCAGATTCAGCCTCACCACCAAAGAAAAAAATCAGCGGCCATCACACTCTCATGATCCTTGCCCCCGCCACACACACACTTTTGGCAGTCCCACATGGCTTCGAGACAGGGGTGACAAATGAGTCTTTCCTGTGAGTATCAGCTTCTAAAGCTATACCTTTGCTCTCCCGCAGCACCGCCTGTCTGCCTGTCTTCTTCCTCTCCACTTGGCTCACCTCAGGGAAATGTAACAATTTCATGTTGAAGGACTCACAATAAATGATTGGGCTTTGTTCATAACTTCGTGCCTGTAAAGCAAATTCTGCGTGACTTCTAGCCTTATATACAGTGTATGCTTCTCTCCAGTTCTTAGCTAACGTTAGCTAGTGTGTGTTAAAATCAAAGAAATGTCTCAGCTAAAGACTCCAAAACCTATAATATTTTGAAATGGTTGTACCAGGACAAGAGCCTATTACGTTACAGATGAGTGTGCTTTATATTTTGAAATGGTACTAATATAACATTAAAAGACGTACGTTAAAAACATCAGGTGTGTCTTCAAAAAGAAATAGCCTTTTGTTTAGGACTTTAGTGAGAAGGCACACATTTTGACAATATATCGCAATCTACTATAGTTGAAAATAAATTATAATGTATTTTTGTATTTGTGCTTCTTTGGAGTGTGTGTGTGTGTGTGTGTGTGTGTGTGTGTTTGTGTGTGTGTGTGTGTGTGAGCTAGCAAAGACGCTATGTTGGCGCAACCTGCTATAATTTAGCTCACGTAAACAACATTTAGTGTTCCTCTGCCTCGCTACTTATAGGAGATGCTATGTGGCTAAGTAGCGCATTAGCGACAGTACATTGAGCAAGGCATGAACTAACATGGTAGAGCTCCAGTTAAAGTAATTACTGCTTCACAAGCTGTAGCATAATTTCCAAAAATGACAGTTTAGAGATATTTTAAATCTTAATTGTTTCCACAAAGAGTGGGACGTATCTGTTGATGCTAACCTAGCTGGTGTTATTAGCACAAATGTGACTGGCATAGCCTTTTTTTATTATTCTGCACTACATTTTAACAAGCGGTGGTTCAAATGTATCAACCATATTTCATATGAGCTAAACTCTTTTACTCCTCACTCCAACATGGGCATATGTCAGTAAGCTAACTTTAGCTCTGTCAGAAGGTGTGGTGAGCTTAGCTACTTGGTGACAACAGCTAAGGTCTACACCAGATGTGTGTGGTGTTATGTGACCTCATGCGTGGGCCGAGTCCTTGGTAGAGGTGGGTTCCATCCTGACTTTGGCCCTTTGCTGTGTGACATCGCCGCTCTCTTCCCACTTTCCTGTCATTCTTCAGCTGCGCATGTAAAAAACATCAAAGCCCTGAAAATAGTTGTAACTTATCCAAATGGAGCTGGTTCAAGAGCAATGAAGTTGTACAATTCTTTTTACAAAAAAGTTTATTGAGGCTCAAATAATACATGATGTAACATGGAATATACGTTTTTTATGACTGTATCCAAAAACAATGTCTGTTTTTTTCTCTTCTTCTCTAAACCTGTGACCTAATGTTGCCATTCTGGCTGTCTGATTTTTTGAAGAAGTGGTGAAAAGCCAAAAAGAAGAAGAAGACGATGGCATGAAAGGATTTTTGAAGCGAGTGCAGAAGAGAATAAACGGTATGACTGATAGAAAGTAGAAATGTGGGTCATACATGGAACCTGTGTAATGAAGAACAAAATGAAGGTAAGCCACTGGCACAGGTAGAAAGGGGAGAAGTGAAAGAATCAAACGGGATGAAAGGGAAAAGAGAGAAGAATGGAGCGATGGAAATGGACACATGTCTGTTATGTTCCTGAGGGTTGAACTCTGGGGAAATTACCTCATCATCACAAGACGGCTCCAGAGGGTTACATGTACACTTCGGCCATGTTGACTTTGCGTCTGTAGAGCACACACACACACACACACACACACACACACACACACACACACACACACACACACACACACACACACACACACACACACACACACACACTCACACACACACACCCTCTTCTGAATCGTAGCCAATAGCATCATAGTCTGGCCGAATCATTTCCAGATTCAGTGACGTCACCTCTGTCAGGTTCACAGGAGGAGCAGAAAACACACACACACACACACACACACACACACACACACACACACACACACACACCACCTTTTTACTGAATGATGCTACACTGATCTGTATTTCTTTTTTCAATTATGACACAGGGGTCGTGTAAAGGCTTTTTATTTCAGCTTCTTTCTTGAACCCGGAGAGCAACTATCCTCACATCATACCGTGGGTAACGCAGAGGACTGACAGTCTGGAACTGTTGTGGCTGAAAGCCACGAGGCTACAGCCCCGCCTGGATCCTAAAAGACCCACATTACTGTAAGGTTTTAGGAGCCTGCAGAGGTTGGGGAAGAGGCCGCTGTAAGGCTGTTGGTTCACATGGAGGGGAAGATTTGGGAAAACTGACACTCCCCTTTACATCAGCAACTACTGCTGAAGTGCCGCTGAGCAAGACACTTTACAACTGCCCCAAGAGACAAAACGCAGAAGACCATGAGAGTCAACATTTTGTAGATTAAATTAAAGCTGCAGGAGGAATACAGGAAACATCGGTCACTGCAAAACCAATCTCTATTCTTCTCACTTTAAGGTGATTTTAAGTTAAACTTTTTTTACCAATTAGTTTTTTGAATTAATTGTTAATGAATCATAAGTTACTATTTTATTAATGACCATTATCTATGTAATGAAAAAAGCCATGTAAGGGTTGTGGAGGATGTACACCAGCCAGAGGGAATTTTATGGCTTTTTAAATCTAATACTTAAGTCATCTTTAACCATGAACTAATTAAGTAATTGGTTGTCGATAGGGATGCCTAATTAAAAAATGTAATGTTTAGTATGTAAATATATGTGTTTTTCTGTTTTGATTATCGTTAGCTATACATTTTGTTTTTATTCTGATCTTAGTTTTCATTGTGTATGTATTTTCACTTCTGTTTTTTTCTCGTTGTGAAGCACTTTGTAACACTTGACTTTCATGATTATATATAACATATAAATATATAACTGAAATAAATTGTGATATAAATAACAATACTTCTTAAAAATAAACAACTCAAGGTGCGTCAAGGTGTGTGCGTGCACACATGAGGGTGTGTGCACACGTGCGTGTGTGTGCTTGGGTGTGGGGGAGGGTTGGAGAATATAAGGGTAAGCTGCTAAAATTGATGACATCCCCAACACCACCCCCGTTTCTCACCATGTCAAAGTTCACCATGCCAGAAAGAAGACAAATGTGATGTGATATACTGAGGATGAAAGTGATAGCCTGTGTGTGTGTGTGTGTGTGTTTCTGACTGTCTGGAAGGACTTTCCTGCGCTTCAGAAGTCTAAGCCCTGCTCAGGATGTAGTTATGGAGCGCTAATTTGAGAGATGTCTGATTGCGGGCTTTCTGTGGGCCCCTCCAAACACTCACGGACAGACACACACACACACACACACACACACACACACACACACACACACACACACACACACACACACACACTCTTTATCAGTCATTAATCCATCAGGTGTCATTAACAGGGGAGGATAGACTGATTGGAACCAGAGGGAGACAGAATGATGTCACACAAACACACTTTGCTGCCAGGATGCTCATGTGTCTCCACGTGTCCCTTTCATCCTCGTCATCACCATCACCCCTCACACACACACACACACACACACTCAGTTGTACATGTGACTGACATATAGACACATAAAAGCGCAAAAACGTACAGTAGGCCTAAGGGAAACACTTATTCATGTGTCTCCACTCTCTCCCACACCCTCAGCCACGCCAACACCAGCCTCTATAAAACCGGATCAGTGGAGAGCGGGAAGAAAAAGGAGAGACTAATGTCTGAACGCAACAATAACGAAAAAGTTAGGAGTGAACATCAATGTGTTTCTTTTAATGAATGAGGTGGGCTTAAGAAGGACAGATGGATTGTTTCTCCAGGCTGTCCCTATTTTAACTCCCCTCCCCACAATAAAATACACAAGGCTATCTTTGGAGGACGAGCTATTGTTTAGGAGTGACAGTAATCCCTTAAAGAGGTGCTGTGAATGGATCTCTTTATTAACACTGACGGAGGCTCATTATCTATAAATACTGGCGGGAGCCACTAATAAATCATTTCTCATGGCCCTGATAGAGCACTAACCACATGGCATTAAGGCAACGTGAATACAAACCACACGTTGGCAGGCGAGCTGTGTGTGTGTGTGTGTGTGTGTGTGTGTGTGTGTGTGCGTGTGTGTGTGAGTTACACCACACTTTGGCAGGCCGGATGATTGGGCTAGAGCTAGGCTTTTGATTGAAATAGCATGTTGTCTTTTGAGTTCCCATTTCGGCAGCATTTAAATTATAGTGTCTCTCCAGGGCTGTAGAACGTTTCCTTGGGTGGGAATAAAGTCAGAAAAAGTGAAAATGTTTTTCTATACATGTGAGGACAATCTGGATACGACTAAAGAGACGCTGATTTGTCTTCTGTAGAGTGACTTCTGTTGTGCAGCAGGGTTAATTGGTTTCTACAGATATCAGTGTCAAAACCATAATGTGGATTGTCCACAGGTGCTGAGTAACAGTGCATCAAGTCCATTACGTATGTTAGTAGTGTTGAAGCAGTTCAAAATCTGATTTGATTTTAATGTAGGTTCAAATTCTAACTGGCATTATTTGCCAAGTCATTTAGCAACATGTTTTATTAAATTTCAGTTATGGTTCAATTACACGCAGTGTTATTGTGAAATTGAAGTGTCGGGTCATAGGTCAACAATCACCTTTTTTATTCTCAACGAGTCTAACGTTATTGTTAGTTATGTCTGTTAGCTACGAAGCAGTTACCTGCAGTGTTTACAATGCATGTATCTCCATTTAGTTCTAAATAGGCTCAGTTTGAATTATCAAAGAGCCGGTGACACCAGTAGAGTTGCAAAACACTGGAATTACGGGACATCTAATGCAAAATCAAGTTCTAAAAGTGTTTTTTCTCCGTTCATCCCGTCTATCCTACAGTCCTAACTCGAGCCAGGCCAGACCGGCCACACTGTGACAGTTTAACCTTCCTCAGAGGTCACTCCATATTCTTACAGCGGCCCGTCCAGCACAGCCGACTGCTTCAGCTTTGGCCAGACCTGTATATCCAATCATACCCGTACCCAGGCCCATTCTGCAGAGATGAGGGAATAAAGGTCCGATTAGGGCCTGCTGGAAGTATTCAGCGTGCAGCCCCCCCGCCCCGCCCGGGTCCATCACCCCAGTCGGCGGCCCCTTCTAACCAGCCCCTCTCCCCTCGGCCCTGCGCCGCTCCGGGCTGTGATTGACATGTGAATTACAGTGTGTGGTGATGATAATAAGAGTGCTACCCGGGGCCAGGCCCGCGCCTTCCAGCCAGCAGCCAATCCCAGCTGGCACGGCCTGAAAGACAACCGCTGCCACCATCTGAAGAGGCAAATAAAAATGACAAGCTAACTGTTAAAGAACTGCAGATTTTTTCACATGTTGTTTTAAAAGCTTTTGTGGCTCTGCCAGATTTATTTTTTTTCATCCCTTTTTCTCCTTTCTCCGATATTTTCACTCTTCATCCTCGCCGACCACATCCAGATATATGAAACCCCTCATTTATCAGGGCAATCTAAAAATAATTCCCCTTTCACTGTGGCCAGGCTTTGATAAAACATATTTGTGTTCAGCGTGATTGCGCTCAGTGAGACAAAAACAGATAAAGACGTGTGCGACTGTGTGTGTGTCTGTGTGAGTCTACTACATACTGTATGGACACAAAATGATGGTTTCCCCCTCAATAATGACTACTTCCCCTCACCATGCATGTTAACCAATAGGAGCCCTCACATTTCCAACTCTTGCTCAAGTCCGCCAGCAGCTGGAAACATGTTTGTGCTCGAGTGCTGGCGTTGTTCACTTTTATGCATTATTGTATCCAAACAGTCCAACGGAATGGGCAAGTTACACATCGAGGGATTAGGAAATAACTCTCCAACACCATGCAGATTAGTTTTCCACCCCTTGACATCCTTCTGGGAAGGGTCCGGCTTGGCAGAGCTGCCCATTATGGAGGAGAGAGAGAGAAGGCGTCGACTGAGATTCTCACATGAGTCTGATTCTCATTATCAATTACGGCTGTTTTTGTTTCTTTTTACCGCAACCATTAACCACACAGTTACTGGCAGTCAGCGGGAGAGAGAAGGAGCGAGAGAGGAAGAGAGAGGCAATCGAGAGAGAGAAAGCAATTTTCATCAAAAAGAATTAGCTATCCAAACAAGTGAGATGCAAGATTCACAACAGGCCCCATGAAAGCAATGTGGACAGATGAAGATCTATATGTGTTTAATAGGAAGAGGGTGAGTAGCAAGGGATAACTAAAGGCTTAGGAAGAGAGGAAAATGGACGGATGGGGGGAGAAGATAATTCACAACACACTTGTGGTGAGAGGAGGAGGCTGCGTCTTGGCCGAGATGTGACTTTCCTCTCCTGTTTTCCCCCCTGCCCTCGCCCCTCGTTACCCGCCGGGGCCAGGCGGAGGCAGAAGGAGCCAGTGAAGGCTGGATGCCGTGGCACATGAGCCATTAAATCTTCCTACACTGTGGGCAGGGAGAAGGCGGTAGTACCAGGCCCCGTGCCCGGGCTGCTCCGACGCTGCCGGTCCGGGGACGCAGAGCACAGAGGTGCAGCACAGAGGGAACACAGAGCTGCCGGGTAGCAACACAGCAACACAAACAACATGTTGACCTCTTTAGGACTTCACCATCCCGCTGCTCAGTTATAAATTGACTGAAATGAATACGGACGTGTTTTGCCCAGAGAGAGAAAGCGCACACACTACACCCAGTTTACACCACAGAACACCATGGGTCACCAAACCCTTGAATCCCAGCTGGGCACTGAAGTTTTGAAGCAATGTTTTGGAGATGTGATAATATCATGGACTGTATAAGAAATCGACGTAGTCACTGTGACGTCACCCATTGGTTAGTAGACTGCGGTTTTGAGATTCAACATCAATTTGGAAGGGAGACTGTTGACGCTCTGGAGACTGAAGGATGTGACCAGCGTGTCGCTGACTCTCCCACCAGAGCCGCTGCAGAAGAAGCAGCCATGAGGAGACCTCTGCACAGAGAGGATCCCTGCAGGCGCCCGACAGGCCTCAGACAGCTGCACCCCCCGAAAGAGGGACAAGGAGGAGGCTATGAGTAGCAGATGTGACGCCTCACACACCACGGAGCTGATGACATGTCAGGGTCATAGGAATTTGTCACTGTAATCGGTATTGTTGTAAAAAGCTTCGACTGGCTCCCTTCTTCCTCTTCGCCTCAGGGTGTTTTGGGCCTTGCCCGAAGAAGCAGTCAGCAACAACCCGAGTGAATAACACGTGGTCCTTCATGCCGCTTGATATCCAGAATCACATAGCGTTGGAAACAATTTGCATGTCATTGTCTCAGCATATAGAGTGTGTTTTCCAGGTGAGCCTCCCCTCGCGTCCGCTCCAGAGGACTCACTTCCCATTAGTGCCACAATACGCTAAGTGTTTACAGCGTTCTCTACTCAAACACTCTACACGTGTCATGGCGGACAGGGTGGTGGAAGTTTGACGTTTGGCAGTGAGTGGGCATCCGTTCCAGCAGCCCATGCCCAGTCACCCCCTCTCACACACACACACACACACACACACACACACACACACACACACACACACACACACACACACACACATACACACACGCAAACTGCTCAGCATCAGGATCCAACTTAAAACAAACCATCAGGGGCCGTCACATCCACTCAGCACTGAGCAACAGACAGACAGGCCTGTTTATAAACACACACACACACACACACATGCATTCATTTGTTAACATGTGCACATATACAGTACAGACAGACGCCTATGAATGTGCGGCTGGTCGTGATTACTCTTTGGGCACCAGTATTCAGACACACACACACTACAGCCTAAGTGTCAGTCATCGAGTCATAAACAAAGCGTTTGTATTGAAATAGTGGAGCACTTTGATTCATAAAATACGTGTTTTAAAGCAAAAGTTTAAGTTTCCCTTAAAGCGTTGCGCGTGAGCCTGCAGGCAGTGCGCGCATTTAAAGGCCCACCAGTAGGATTCCAATTACAAACAGATTATTCACCAATGATTATTAATTAGGCCGCGGTGGACACGCAAATCAACAGCATGCGAGCGGGCCTCCCGGCGCAAAGATGATCGGAAGGTCTAATTGCGGAGGTCATCAAACTTCCGCATTGATGGAAACCCGAGGCCCGTGCTAAATTGGATTTGAGTCCCACTTTTTTTTCCCCCGCCGAGCGTGCTTATTGTGCCTAATAAGAGGAAACACGTGAGTCAAACATCCCCGAACGGAACGAACGGAGATTTGCACTGGATTAGAAATCCCGAAAACAACGAGAAGCAGCTTCCTGTTGTGTGCACAGCGCCCATGACGAAGATTTACGAGCCGGCTGCTGAAGACGACAGGGGGAAGAAAAAAAAATGATCTGTCGAATTTGAGTGGGAGGAAACGACGCGGGCTATTTCCATCGGAACCGTGCGTCTTTTATTTCACAAAGAGGCGGCGAGCCGCGCGCGCAGCGATTTATTTCTGTTGCACTCTCTCATCCCGACCGCGTGTTTGGGATGCACTTTAGTTACAGTATTGAGAGAAAACGACAAGTTGTGGAAGAGTAAACATGAATCCTGCAGGCCGCAGTCCTCAAACAGGTTCTGATGACAGAGAGCATGCGATTCCGGTTGGTCATAGTTCTCCATTTCCCGGCTGTTGTCAGAGATTTCCATCAGCAACCAAACCAACCGTGCCGTAAACACAGCCCTCATTTGTTTTCTCCTCACAGCAATTATATCATGTGATTAAAAAACATTTTAAATAGGGCCTTCGCTGACTTTTATTTGTGTAAAGCGGATCTATTTCATGTCGAGCAGTAATGTAATAATCCCGAGCTGTCATTACGGCCCAATTTCCCCCTGTGCGCCGAACTCCATCTGATCTGAGCAGTTATGAGAACCAGACTGGTGCACACCCTCACCGGGCACCGCAAAGTCAAGGGGGGAAATAAAATCCCACTTCTATACCGGAGGAACGGGAGACAAGAGACCGCTTTAAGGAAAAGCCTCCAGATTAATATAGGAAATGTTAGCTTCAACAGAAAGTTTCAGGGATATATTTTACCCTCCAGATGGTCTCAATTAACAGCCTCAAATATTTGTGCCTATACTCCCCCCTCCAGCTCTAAAATGCCCATTCTATTTATCTATCGGATGTCTAAATGGAGGGAAGCAACATGGACAACACGCAGGTCAATCAAAGAGCTGGATTGTGCTGAAGAATCAAGAAAAATGCTTCCCAGGTTTAAAATAAATAACATTGGAGATTTACATCCTGCTGTAGTACTTTACAGCTTGATGTTTTCTGTCTTTATTATTAGTTTTAGTATTACTATTATTATTTTGTGGCCTATCACTCACATTCCTTTTTTTAAGCAACTGAACTGGATTATATTTCAAAATGCCACAAACCAAGTCCAAGTTTGTCCGTTCAGCCTTTCATCATCCACCAGTGGCACCGCGCGTAAAGATGCTTCTGGTTATTGGTGCTCTGCTGAGTACGAGACCACGCGCACACTGCAAGAAATATGTCCTGTTATTTACACTCTCAATAATTTACTTCTGCTAGTTGGAAGTTTCAAGTAAACTAATTTAAAGAACGAAACAGTATCGAGCACCTGTTAATACTGATGGAGTAATCTGCCTCATTTTGCATCGTTTCAAAGTCGTATAAACAAAATGGGATTGTTTTTGGAGAAAACTATTTTTTATTTCGCTTTACCAGTGACATGTATTTCTCATTTGTCTCAGGAAACTACATTCACGGCTGAGGTTAATGTTATAATGGCTACTTTTTGCAGCGCATGTTCATGCGGTGGAATGCACGCACTCTTCCCTCCCATCTCCGTGACGCGCAGAGAGGGACCAGAGGAACAAGCCCTCTGTGAGGCAGAGAGGAATGAAAGGGGAGACACGGAAACGGATAAAGGGGGGAGAGGGGAAACTATTGTAGTGAGGAGGAGAGGCGTGCCAACAATCAAGGATTTTGGATGAGGACGCGCGTCTCGGAGAACACATGGGAAGGCACCGGATCAATTACGCAGCGTCACGGTGCCGTGAGAGAAGAGGGGCTCCCTGAGGTGCTGCCGCTGCTGCTGCCTGTTCTATCCCGTCCCGACCTGAATGCACCGGGACACCGAACCTTGTGCGGTACAAAGTCAAAGTTCGGACGGATATACGATTCGCAGGAAGACGGGATCTGTCGCCAAGATGCAGGGTCTGAGTTCCCGGGCCCACGCGTTTTCCGTGGAGGCGCTGGTCGGGAAACCCTGCAAGAGAATGAAAGTGTCGGAGGAGCACGAGTCAAGTTCAGCTGGAGACACCGGCAGCGACACGAGCATCTTCACCGGTGAGGAATCAGAAAGATGGACTGCTGGATTTGTTTTTGCGATTCCCTCATGACTTTAATGTGCACACACATTTTACGCACGAGCTGCAGAAAGTTATTTTGCTCCGTCAGACCTGTTTCAACCATTTACTCCATTTAACAAATTCACCATTCAACTTTTGTTTGTGTTTTACTATTTTAAAACCAAAATTATCAATAAAAGTATTTTTTTCAAATGTTAAAAAAAGGTTTTGCAAATATTGTCCATGTTATTATTATAGTAGAGTATAACTTCCTGTTCCTTTTTATAAGCCTTAGTTGTCATCTACAGATACATTTTAAATTGTAGGCCTAAATGATTTGTCAGAACAAAACAGGGCCAGGCTTCTGTTCTCTCAGCACCTCACTGATCCAGTCATTACACCTTGTAGGCCTGAACGAATATCCAGTCAGCCAGATGAAGACAGCGGCTTCCACACCGACCAGGGCAGAGGACACGCCCGGTGACCCGGAGAGGTGGACCGTCCGACCGGCGGCTGAAGAGGATGACCGCAGCGGGGAGGAGAGCAAGCCGAAGGAGAGCGACTGCCGCCCGGACAGAGAGGTCCGGGCAGAGCTGCAGGGCTCCGAGCTGTGGAAGAGATTCTACGAGATCGGTACCGAGATGATCATCACCAAAGCTGGAAGGTACAACAATATGGATAAGAGAGAGGTTTTTTTTAATTGTAGCAATTATGGAGAGACTTAAGTCTTTTTTTAATCTGGGCCTAAAGGCTTTGTGTTTGTTTCTGTTCTGCAAAATGTTTAAATTTATTTGGCCAACATATCCGTTGACCATGAGAAACAATATCTGACAGGCAACGGCTGGTCTATTCATGATGTTATAGATATGTGTATGTATCATTAGGTATGCATATGCAATTAATTATTGTAAAAACTAGACACAAAATAATAGCCCTTTTAGTCGGATCTTTTTACTCTTGAAATAAAAATAAATAATGATACTTTGATAATCACAAAACAAACAAAATGCCAGGGCCTCACTCAAACAGGGAAGACCTGGAATTTGGTTAAAAAATTAATAAAAAAGTCTTCCATTCTCAGTCATGTCACAGTTTACGTGTTCAGGTGTCGGTAATACATGAAACACAAGCTGTATAGTTCATCATCGGTGATATGATACATGATATGATATTTACATGAACTGTCCTGCGGTACTGGTTTCCGTTTATCATGTGTAAAACGGGTCTGAGCCGCTGCAGCCGATCAGAATATTAAAATATAAGTATATATTGTGTCCTGCGATCGGGTTGACAGAAATATACGTATGTTGTCATGGTCTTTATTTATTCGGTTAAGCTGATCGGAACAAAAACAATAGTGTACATTAGATTGAATACGTTGTATTGAATTATTATATTTAGTCAACATAAATTAAACTATATTTACCGGGTCACAATTTAAAAAATACCTATTAAATATGATCCAGGAATGTCAATGACAAAATAGTTTGATTGCACGTGGAAGTGTTTGGGTATAGATCGATTGGAATAACATAATTAACTTTTACTTTCAGTTTCAAAGTAATTCACATGTGCTGTGTAGCAGGCCACGTGCGTCTTCTTAAGGTTTTTTTTAATTCCAAAAATGAGTTCTGTAATAGGTTCTATTCTGTATTAGGTTCCGTTTAACTCCCTTACGGAGAACGCGCCCTATAAATCTCGACTGCGACCCTGACCTTCCCTCTGACCTTGGCCGCTATCTTCTGCGCCTTTAGGGTGAATCCCGTTTCAACAAAGGTCGGAAGAGAATAAAACACGACTCTGATATATGGGGTGAACGTGCTGCGCTTCTGCTTCTCTCTCCTCTCTTAGGAGGATGTTTCCCTCTGTGCGCGTCAAGGTGCGCAACCTGGACCCGTGCCAGCAGTACTACATCGCAATGGACGTCATGCCCGTGGACTCGAAACGCTACAGGTGTGTATGCGCGCGCGTGTATTCAAAGAGTTGAAATCGCGACGCGTCCGTCCGCTCGTTGGTTTATTGTCACGTGTCCGGCCGGCAGGTACGTGTACCACAGCTCGCAGTGGATGGTGGCTGGAAACACGGACCACTCGTGCATCTCTCCCAGGCTCTACGTGCACCCGGACTCGCCTTGCGCGGGAGAGACGTGGATGCGTCAGGTCATCAGCTTTGACCGGGTCAAACTCACCAACAACGAGATGGACGATAAGGGGCATGTAGGTAACCCATCTGAGCATGCGCAGCCTTCTCTTTCTCTCGCTTTCTCTGTGCGGCTGGTATATATACATATCCTACGAGAGGGAAGCCGGAAGACCTCTGTCTTTTAGGGATGAAGGAAAGGGAAATCCTGCAGGTTCAGTGATGTACAGATGTGACAGATGTGGTGGAGCTGGGCTTTTCACTTGATCCTCGTGTTTATGAAACCCTGCATTGGTGTGTTTGGGGGATTGACTGTTGAATGCCTGTAGAAACTTTAGAAATCCCTGATGTTGTTGTGCTTTTGCCAGTTTAGCTGCTTTGGGAATTTTAGAAAGAAAGTAATTCTAACGCCTACAAATGAAAACTTTTTGTAGACGTTAGAATTACAGAGCGGCCAAACTGTTAATTTATGTCATTTTACCATTTTACTCACACACTTTTTATAAAATGAAAAAAATAATAATACAAAAATAGAATTCTAAAAACACATAACAAAAGTTACTTATAAACTGCAAAATACAATTTTGGGAAATTAGACTAATTTATTTCTTTGTTATTTTTTTTTAGAAATGTCAAATTAAAATCCTGTCAATTTCCATGAAATGGTTACGGCGCACTGATTGAATTATATTTGAAGATTTATTCATTTTATATATTGAATAGCACATTTGAGCTAACTCTGTATACGTTTTAACGTATGTAAGAGTCACTCTAATACTATGTTGCATTGTGTTGTTATAGATTATGGTGCCTGTTACATTAAATTATATATTCTGTTCTATTATCAAATGACTCATATCACAGTAGTCCTTTTTTTAACGGACTACTTACAGTAACTCATTTGCAACTCATTTGCTCGATTTCTACAGTTTTTAAATGTTTATATTTTGGTTGGTTAAATAACTAGTTAATTGAGGGAAAAGCAGCAGCTATTTGTATACATACATTTTCAATAGAGTTAAATATGGTTTAATTTTTCAAGCAGAAATGCCAAAAGTTCTCTGATTCCAGCCTCTCAAATTTTTGTCTCATGTAGTAAATTGGATATCTTTCGGTTTTGGACCAAAAAAAAACCAAAACAATTTGATGACATCCGTTTGAGCTTCAGGAAAGTGTGCTGGATCTAAATCACTAATGTCTGATGTGTCATCATACCACACAATTAATCAGTTCATTGAAGGAAGAAAACAAATACATTTGAGATTAATGATATATCCTTAGTTGTTTGTTGTAAAAATAAAAAGGTTCCTCCACATCTCTCCGGCCAGATTATTCTCCAGTCGATGCATAAATACAAACCACGTGTGCACGTCATCCGGCACGACCCTCGCATGGACTTGTCACAGATCCAGTCGCTGCCTGCTGAAGGAGTCCACAGCTTCTCCTTCCCAGAAACGGAGTTCACCACAGTCACGGCTTATCAGAACCAACAGGTACCACTCTGACAAAGATCCACAAATACTCTGTAGCGTAATCACAAACTGTTGAAAGAGAAGAATACGATACATTCTGCTAAATCCGTTATATATCGGATGTTGCATATTTACATCCTTTATGTGCCAGAAATAATAAGAAAGCACTCAGTGGCTGTAATATTCCTCAGCAATCCAATCAACAGCTCAAAAATTGCTTTAATCTTAACATCATGCGAGTAATCAGGCCAACTTTTCTGTGGTCTCAGCAAAATCATGAATTGCAGTGTCCTGGTTTTCAGTTGCCCGGGGGCGTGTGTGTGTGTGTGGGTGTGTGTGTGTGTGTGTGTGTGTGTGTGTGTGTGTGTGTGTGTGTGTCCTCCAGTAACAGAGGCGTCCATGTGGACCGCCAGCTCTCTTCATCAGGGCTCACTTTTTTACGATCAGCGAACATATTATTACAGAAACTCAATAACGAGCTGTGACCGGGGCGACTGCTGGAGTCCACACAGCCCGTTAAAGCACCAAATAAAACCGGGCGACCTCCAACAACCATGTTTGACGTGGCTCCTCGCCCCCGGGTGCTGCTGGGAGATGGCCCTCTGAAGGAGAGCTCTGCCACTCTCCATGCTGCTGTAAAGCTGAGCTCATTGTTAGCTTAACGCGTCAGCGGTTGCCACCTCCACTCTAACACGTGTCCGTTCCTCTCTCCTGGGGCAAGATCACCAAGCTGAAGATCGACAGGAACCCGTTCGCCAAGGGCTTCAGGGATCCAGGAAGGAATAGGTACAGCAAACCTCACCAAACACTTGTCTGAGCTGAGATCGGGCTCCACTACAGGACCCGAGAGGGTTTTAAGACTCAGCCACTGACATTTGACACCACATAAAACCTTCACACAAAGTTGAAATGTGTAGTGCAGAATTTCACACCTCTCAGAACCAATATTTAAATACCTGAAACAGCATTTATTTTTCATGCTTTTACACTTTATGTGTGTGTGTAGGGGAGTGTTGGATGGCTTATTGGAGTCGTATCCCTGGAGAGGCCCTCTCAGCTTTGACTTCAAGCCATTCGCCATACAGCTCCAAGGTACCGCGGTGCAGCTCTTATTACTTTTCTCACTTTCTTTTTTGCCTTTGTGAGTCAAGTTTCTGACATCTTTTTTTGTGTTTTTCCCCAACAGGGAGCTCGGGGTTGCCGACCAGCAGTGTGAAGTCTCTTCTCCCCCTCTCCTCTTCCTCATCCCTTCACCCGTTCTCCGTCTCCGCGCTCTCCTGCCACGACGCCAGCCTCCACGCCCTCGCTCTTCCCCTCCACGGAAAGACCTCCACCTCCTCTCCGGCCTCCCCGCTGGCCAGCAGGGCCTTCTCCTCCCTGGGGGCGGACCGACCGAGAGGCCTGCCCCCGCTGTCTCCGTTAACAGACCTCTCGCTCTTCTCGGCGCTGCAGGCAAAGAAACTCCCCCACTGCAGGGACCCGTGTCTCCTCCGATCTCCGGGGAGCTCCCCCTGCCTCTTCCCCTTCCACAGCCCCCTCAGCCCTCAGGGGCCTTCTCTGCTCCCTCATCTCTCTGACACTGTGGGCCCCTACTGTCTTTACCGCTACAGCTTCCCCCTGAACCCCCAGCTCGCAGCCATTTCCCGGCACGCCAAACTAGCCGAAAACTCCACAGACTGTCTGCTGCGCCAGTCTCCGTGGCACCCGACCACCAACCACTGCCTCTGACAGCTGGACCACACTTCTCCGGCTCTGGCCCATTGAGTGTAACGAGCCAAAGCTTATTGCAACAAAAACCGAGAGGCCTGATTCTCTATTGGAGCGAGACCCAAAGGAGCGATAAAGTGGCGGCGGGGAGGATTTTTGGTATTTGTCTTCGTACGCTGTGTTGGATTTAC
>CM042216.1:12512474-12537474 GCA_023566465.1 Cottus gobio
CGCTTAATTGATTTCAGGGGGAAGGCCCTCTTTCTCTTCTGTTTCACACACACAGACACACACAGCAGCTAGTGCCCCAGTACACACACACATACACGCGGCTGGCGCTGTGCGCTGTCAACGCTAATTCAATTTGAGACGCGGGAGTGTGACTAACAGCAGGCCTGCAGAGTGTTTTACCATATGCACCTCACACACACACACACACACACACACACACACACACACTCCTAACAGATCACTCCAACCACTGGTATAATAATAATGTAATTCCACAGGTATTAATCTTAGATCTCCTGTCGCCCTGTTTCTCTCATTATCAGGACAGCCGTCTTGTCAACAACAACAGATTGACACCTTATTAACCCCTTCAACTTCACGGCCTAACCCAGGATCAGTTCCCACAAACATGTGAGTCTCACTGTAGATTACAGCCCGTTCATATGAAAATAACTGGCTGAATGTTAACAGAGTCAATACAACCACCAATGACTGAACATACGGCAAAACAAGTTTAAAGGAAAATAAAACAAGATATCACATAAAAATGAATTGTGCATAACATACTTTATTGTTGTGGAGCAGCACACAATAATCACAAAGACAAAACATGCTAACAATGCTAGCTTAGTTTGTGGCATGCTAGCATGTTAACATTTGCTAATTAGCTGCAAATATGAGCTGAGGCTGATGGGAATGTCATCTGTTTTAGAGGTATTTAGTCAGACTGGACAATTCAAATAATGTGACCTGATAGTGGCAATAAGTTAAACATGAAAGTGGTCACTGGAATAGTCGTTGTGTCACCTAATTTTAGCTGCGTGCTCCGGAGAGCCAAACCAGGAAAAGACCAGAAGGCATGAGTACACATATTAAAAGATAACTCTTACTTCTTGCCTCTGGGATGCACCATAATGTAATAATGAAGGGGGGCACATCGTCCACACTGTCTCATGTGTGTCGACACAAGAGACTGGCAGACGGCCTCAATAAAGAGCAAGAGACGAGGCATGTCCATGTTCACGGGCTGTTTGACTGTAAGAGATATCAGGGCGGGTGACGGGGTGAGGTGAGGGTCAAGCGGAGGATCAGGTGTGTGTTCCTGTGACAGAGGTTGTGCGGGTGTGAGCAGGAGATTGGTTAAATCTTAATGAAGCGGAGAGCGGGGATGGATAGGGCCAGCTGTGTCGCCGTGAGTGTGTGTGTGTGTGTGTGTGTGTGTGTGTGTGTGTGTGTGTGTGTGTGTGAGACAGTAAAACTGATTAAAAGCAGCGTTAACACATCTGACAGGAAGCAATGGTCAAGAGGTGAGTGGAAAGCCTTGGGCTGGAACGATTAGACACACACTACGCTGCGGCAGCAGCAGATGGAAACAGGGGAAAGCCCTGGGCAGCAGCGATTGGTCACACATGCCCGTCGATATCCGAGTAGAACCAATCAGCTCGGCTTCCTGTGTTTGACCTGACCCTTCATGCATCGTAATTGAATATTTCAAATGGGAGGCCGAGGAGGAGGAGAAGACAAAGTGAAGAAAAGAGCCTGTGCTGCCACATTCTATGAAACCTTTCTATTTCTATAGGCGGCGAGTTGCTTCACTGTCTACACTCACAACTGTCACACAAAATGGGTTGAATTGGGACAATTAAACGACTCTAAAAGGTTTCCCACAAATAATAAATTCTTTTGAAACATATATGTACTATACATTTGTGTTTAATTTGATTTTTTTTAGAATCATACTTGACAAATAAAAGCAGCAAATCATCTCATGTGAGAAGCTGGAAATGGGAAATGGGTTTACTATTTTTTTTATTTTGCTTGAAAATACTTATTTATCAAGACGGTTTGCCAATGACCTTTCTGTCAGCCCACTAATGCGTTTATTGTTTATGCTCGAAACACTAGTGTCATTCATTATGCATTTATTATAGGGAGCTTGACTTTTTATTTACTGCATGTTTAATTGTGTGCTTGCTTTTAGTGTCTGGCCAGACACCATAAATGATGTATTAATACATTGAAATAAATAAAGATAAGTGTTCCTGCTGAACAGCCTCTATTTCAGAAATGACAGACCTGTAAAACAGATATTCTGTTCTTTTGTCAAGAAAGAAATCTCGGCCTCAACATATATTTTGCCTTGCTCCCAGCTCATGACTGTCTGGACGTTCCCTTGTTGCAATTAGAGCTTTTTCACAGAGACAGCATGTGTGTGTGTGTGAGAGCAGCTCTCCCCCCATCGTGCAGAAGCAGACAGGTCGGCCAGAGGGACGGGACCACCGGCCGACCGGATCCCTGCCTGTCAGAAAGTAGCACTCCTCTAGGAACCCAGACCAGGAGGTGTTGACGGCACTGGAGGAAAGCCACTTGGTAACGACACCTGACACACACACACACACACACACACACATATATATACAAACGCAGGCGTCCCCAAGAGCAGTGCTCGCTCCAGCACATCTGGAGGAAGCATCTCTGCAAAATAGGCCCAGACCGACTTTCCCGGCTTTAATCATACTTAAAGATTAAAAATAGATTTGAAACCAAACTTACTAAATAGATTTTTTGTCTCTGGCAGAAAAGGGACATGGAATTTTAATTTCAGGCGATCCAACTCCCGGCAGAAATGACTGACAGCTGTTGGATCACCTGGTGTCAGTGTTTTTCGGATAACTCCCAGCGACTGAGGACGTGAAGAAGCATGTGCGTAATGGAGACTTGTGTCAGTCTGGGGGCACTGATGATGATTGTGAATGCAGTTAAGTGCGTGCTGATGATGATTAGGAAGGACACAAAAGGGGGTCAGAGGTGGCTGAGTGTCACTCCGGAGGACTCTCGTCAGCTACGCGGCTGTTCATGTGTCGATATATGTGTGTGTGGGTGTGTGTATGCGCTTGGACAGCACCTGTAATGGCTCCCAGCTGAGTCACGCCTCGCCCCCAGGGATGTGCTGAACTGTGTGTGTGTGTGTGTGTGTGTGTGTGTGCGTGCGTGTGCGTGTGCGTGTGCGTGTGTGTGTGTGTGTGTGTAATGAGGCACTGGCATGCGAGCGGCAGAGGGCCGCTTCCTCTACAGGTGACACCTTTGACCTCTCATCTGTTCCCTGTTGGGAGGACAGAAAGAGGAGGGGTAGTGAGATGGAAAAGGAGGGAAAGATGCTGGGATGCATAATTTGCATATCAACTGACAAAAAAAACCAAGGGGACAAGTAAAACATAAAAAGTAAAGTGTTGAAAACTCTTTTAATGGCTTCCCCCGTCTTTGTCGAGCGTTTTCCCGCTACATGCAGAACACCAAAGCATAATCCATCTTCCTCCAAAGCAACTGCCAATAATCCCCACCATACAAAAAAGAGAAATTTGAGTTTCAGCGCCAAAAGCCAAAACGCAAACCGTCAAAGGCGGCCACACAGGAGGCCTCCACATCCTCAGTCAGGTAGTCAGCAGTCACAACACGAGCATGCTCCTGTGGCGATCAGTCGGTGCAGCAGGCAGTGAATAAATACAAAAGATATTCCTCTTTGAATTTTACACTTCTACACTGCCATCATCGAGTCCATCCTCTGCTCCTCCATCACAGTCTGGTACGCTGCAGCCACTGCCAAGGACAAGGCCAGGCTGCAGCGCATCATTCGCTCTGCCGAGAGGGTGATTGGCTGCAATCTGCCGTCCCTCCAGGACTTGTTTGCTTCAAGGACCCTGAAGCGGGCGAGGAAGATTGTAGCTGATCCCTCTCACCCTGGACACAAACTGTTCGTGTCCCTCCCCTCAGGCAGGAGGATGCGGTCCATCAGGACCAAGACCTCACGCCACAAAAACAGTTTCTTCCCGTCTGCAGTCGGGCTCATCAACAGAGCCCGGGTCCCCCACTGACTCTAATGACTCTCTCACCCCCAGACAATTCCCACCGGACACTCCCCTGCACATAGCCTTATACTTATACTTGACTTGAATACACTTGACACCTGGGCATTGCACTTGCCATTTTCACACAACACTTACACTCATGCACATTCCATGCACTTTATCTTACTTTTGGTATTTTGTTATGCTGCTGTCTCAATGTAGATATTCATTCATCCATTCATCCTCATTTATTGCACTGCGTTAACTGTTAAATGTGTATTGTTAAATGTTAAATGTATGCACCTTCCCGCCAGGACAAATTCCTTGTATGTGTAAGCATACATGGCAATAAATGGTTCTGATTCTGATTCTGATTCTGATTCTGATAGATATTAAGTAGTACATTTTTTTCCTCAACAATTTGCGCAAGAAAAATAAAATCCTATTCAGACCCAACATGTCCACCTTAAGATAAGGAAACATGCCGGGACAGTACTCTCCCATTGCTGAGCTAATAAATGATCAGAATACGTGTTAAATAGAAGTGTGCAAATGAACACTGTCATGGCAGGAGGACCGTGTGATGTAAATATCCTGCCTCTTCCTCTGTGTCTCCTCTTTCTGCTGCTCAGACAGCTTCCTTTACTGCTCTACACAGAACAAACCTGGAACACGGAGCTCCCAGGCACATGGCATCTTTTCTGTTGTTGTAGTTGTTGTTCATTCTTCACTCTTTCGCTCCCGGTCTCCTCTCGCTTCACCTGCTCTCTCCTCCCTCCTCCGCGACCTTGTTATTTTTCTTCGACGTCACTATGACACGTGGTCCCGCAGTCTGGGGCCTGTTGCACAAAAGTAGAATTAAGACATCCGGGATAAATGACTCAGCTGAGCTCAATGAAGCCAAAACATGTGCGTCCAGGCTTAATTGGTTGCACAAAGACCAAGCCAGGATGAGCAGACACGGATTCATTAAGCCAGGTGAAACCAATCCTGGATAGGTGCGCGCTCACGGCTCACTCAAATAGACCCCGCCACAGATCACAGATTAACTGATTTACCATGGCAACTAGAGCCGCGTACTTTTCCCCGTCGGAAGCACAAATCCTCATGGAGGCATACGAGGAGGTAAAAGATATAATTAAGAAGAAAGGCAACACCGCCACAGTGATAAAGCAAAGAGAAAAAGCGTGGCAAAGTATTGCAGACCGCCTGAATGCGTAAGTAGTGCACAATTACACACTCACCGCTCCGCTGAAACATCACAATTACAATTCAAATATTTAATTCACATCTCCAAAAATGCAGTTGTACTGTAATTATGAAACGGTTACATTTTTAATTGAAATGCACTGCAGATATGAGTGAAATTGTGTAAAGTAACTCCATCACACTGTATAAAGCTATGATAAATTATTATTAAAGCCTTACATTATTATTTAACGTTACTACGCTCAGTACGGTTTAATCTTAGCCGTTGTACTCTGCTTCTTATGTTGTCCACCGTTTTTTTTGTGTTTCTCCTGCTTTCATTAATGTAAAGCTGCTTTGACAGAATGAAACAATTGTGAAAAGTGCTATATAAATAAAATTTAATTGAATAAATAGATGAGCTATAATAATAATCACTTTAATTTATATAGCGCCTTTCAAAGGACCCAAGGTCGGTTGCTCACTGCACTGCAAAAATGTCTTTCTTACTTAGTATTTTTGTCTTGTTTTCAGTTAAAAAAAAATATCTAAAAAAAATCTTAAATATTTTCTTGAGCAAAATTACCTAGGAAAATAAGCAAAAAAATCTGCCAGTGAAACGAGAACTTTTCTAAAATTAAGTGTTTATGGAAAAAGTAAACTTATTTCAAGAGAATTATATTGACAGATTTTTTATTTGTTTGCTTGTTTTAAGCACACATTTACTTAAAGTTTATATTTTTTGTCTAAACTATACTTATTTTGCTAGGTTATTTAGCAAATCAAGAAAATACATCTTTATTTAAGTTTTTTTTTTTTTGATATTTTTACTGAAAACAAGACAAAAATACCAAGTAATTTTTTGCAGTGTGACTCCATTAAATGTGTGTGTGTAGATTAAACATGAACGGGCCAAAACGGACATGGCAGCAGGTCAAAATCAAATACAAGAACATTCTGCAGAATGGTATGGTCCCTGACTAATATTTAACAAAGCACAAGCATATATTGTACCCAGAAGGTGCCTGCTCACACATTGTCTGTACTGTTTTAGCAGTGAAAAAGAATACCCACAGACAAGGCACGGGTGGTGGGTCACCAAAGGCTGACCTTACCCCAGCAGAGGACATGGCCTTGGAGCTAAATAAAGGCAGGCCCGTCTTAGAGGGGATCCCTGGGGGGAAAGAGACGAGCATAGGTTCCTCCCAAGATGCCACCCGCTTCATTCAAGGTATGTCCTTCCATCTCTACATGGGATACAACCACATTCATATTGAATCAATTTGGACTGTCTGACTTTGGTTTACCTATTGCCTTGCAGTGTCTGGCAGCACTGTGTTCCTGTTAGAGCCACCAGCACAAGCACCAGACGATGCTGATCCAGTGAGTACTCCATCAAAGGCATACTCTAGGCCTGGCATGTCTTGTCTACTAGCTTCAATATGAATCTGATTAAATGTGATAGGGTGAAGGCCCCAGTGCAGCAGCAACAGCACATGATGGAGACGATGATGAGGAGGAGACCATCTCTCTGGATTCCAGAAGGCATGAGGTATCATGTTAAGACTGTGAAAGTACTATTTACTCTACAATGGTGAGGAGTCCTCATCAAAATCAAAAAATCTAATTTCTTTTACAGGACCCAGATGCTATACAGTGGGAAAACCAGCCTGGCAACATAGTGCGTATTAATAAAAGGACACCACATCCTGCCAAATTCCAGCTGCGCTAATTGTATTGTGTTCACAGAGCTCACAAGCTATCAGAAAGTTGTATGGCAACCACCTCCGGCGCCAAATAGAACTGGCAGACATAGACATTCAGTACAAGAAGAAAAAGATGGAAAATCTTGCACTGGAGTCCGAAATAAAAAAAGAGGACAATTAGGAAACTGGACCTTGAAATAAAAAAACTTGGGAGGTGAGATATGCCTTCAATGTACACTGTATGCTAACTGTAACACAAATGTATTAATCATTATTTTTCTTTCCTCCCCCAGCTCCAAGAAGATGACACAGCTCAAAATAAAAATTAGGTATATTCTCGTAAAGTCAAGTGAGCCATGACATATGAGCTCTTATTGTGAGCACACAGGACGGTGGCATCTTTCTAAGGTTTTTTTTATTTTCCCAGCAATCAGTACAACCAAGTCATCGTTATAAGGCATCGCCCTCTTTTGCCCACCCCCCCAGCACCAGGTGTGGCCACTAGCCTATATGAAGGCCCAAAATTGTGTGTTCCTTTCTGCTCTGACAATGGCATGCCCATTCGTGCGAGATGTGGTGGATGAAGAAGCACTTGTGCTGAGGAGAGCCTTCAGGCGAGAAAGGGTCTTCAGGGACCCACTGGCCTTCCCTGATGACCATCTATATGAAAGATACAGGTTTTCTGCAGATGGCATCAGGTGTCTATGCAGACTACTGGGTCCCAGGATTAAGCACCGCACTGCACAGAGCCATGCACGGAGTGTGGCGCAAATGGTTTGTGTGGCCTTGCGCTTTTTTGCTAGTGGAGCCTTCCTGTACTCAGTGGGGGATGCTGAACAAGGCCACAATTTGCCGCACAATAAGGAGTGTGTGTCTGGCTATCAAAGCATTAGCAGATGTCTTCATCTCCTTCCCTGGCCACAGAAGACTCTGTGACATCAAAGAGGAGTTCTATAGGATTGCAGGTAAGAGGATCTACAAATTACAGGACAACTGTTAACACATAGTAGGATACTCATTACTTTATGTGACAGGTTTCCCCAATGTCATTGGTGCAGTGGACTGCACACACATAAGGATAAAAGCCCCCTCAGGTGCCCATGAGGCCGATTTTGTGAATAGGAAATCCTTTCACAGCATTAATGTTCAGGTGAACATAACTTTTTGATATTGTCCATTGACGAACACTCTGCATTGCCAGTGATGTGCATTGATTGGTGTAATATTCCTCATCTTATGATTTCAGATGGTCTGCAATGCTGACTGTGTGATCAGCAATGTTGTGGCAAAATGGCCTGGCTCAGTCCATGACTCCAGAATCTTTCGGGCCTCTGAAATCTATCAGTGCCTATCACAAGGTAAGCCACACAACCCCTATTTATAACCATCATGGCTGTGTCAAGAATATCACTGTTTATGAGGTAGTAATGATGAGATTTTGTGTTGACAGGTGAATTCTCTGGTGTGTTGCTGGGAGACAGGGGGTATGGCTGCCAGCCTTTTCTCCTGACACCTTTCACAGACCCCCAGGAAGCACAGCAGGCCTACAACCATGCCCATGCCAGGACCAGGGCCAGAGTTGAAATGACCTTTGGCCTCCTGAAGGCACGCTTTCACTGCCTTCACAAATTAAGGGTCAGCCCTGTTAGGGCATGTGATATTACTGTGGCTTGTGCTGTCCTCCACAATGTGGCCTGCCTGAGGAAGGAGAGGGCCCCCAGAGTGCCACCACCCATGGACTGGGACAATCCGGCAATCTTCCCTGATGACGACAGTGGTCGGCTGCTGAGGGACCAATATGTGTTGAATTATTTTAGTTAGTATGTGTGCTTTCAATTTTGGTTAAATATGTCCTGCGGTGGCAGAGGAATTTGGGTTTTTTTGGGTTCGTTTTTTTACGAATTTGGCCTCTTATGATGATTGTGCGGTATACTGTGTGTAATACAAGGCTGCAGGGAGGCTACTGCATCCATTCATTTGTCTGTTCAGTTGATGTGTATGGATTTGTCCTGCATTTATTTTAGTGTGCAGACATGCAGGGTGTGTTATATACAGACCTTTGAATGTGTATGTATCATTTTGTATAATATGCTTGGATTCTGTGCTTTCTTGTAGAGTCACTGACTTCAGTTTCGAAAGGAGCTGATGGTTTACCTGCTTTGTTTTGTCCTTATTCAATAAAGGAACATGATGTTACACATTGTGTTTTTATATTCATATGGAATGTGTATTTGTTTATATGACAGTACTAGGGCCACACTGAAGAAAAAGGATAAAGTCATAAATTTATGAGGCTGGTTCTTTCTGCAGAAAAGCTACATATTGTTTTTACAGTTTTGATACTTATGACAATGTGATACTTAATATTCTGGCACATCAGCATGTCTTTGTTTATGAAACCATACTGAAGTACAATTTCACGAAATGCCCCACATCTGTCATTTTAACAACTGTCCTATAAAACAACTGGTTACAATATTATGACTTGTCTTTTTTTTCCCTCTGTGGCCCTAATATTCTATCATTTTATATATAGCCTTATAGTCTATGGGAAACTGTAAATTATCTAATGATAGCAACATCATCTAAAAATAATTTTTTATCCAAAATCATTGAAATTAATGATCACAAACGTTTAAATAATGACAGTGGGTCTAGTTATATGTGATAACAATGTATAGTGAGCAGTGAAATAACTATTGGTTTCCATTTGTGGTGACTGCTGACTGACATTAGGGATGAGATTAAATAGATCCTGGAATTTAGCCTGGTCTGGAGCAGGCTAGCTCCACAGAATAAATCTCCATGGTAATTTATACCATAACATATCCTCCTGCCCCCTATCCATCTTTAGTGCAACCGGATTACGGATCAATTGAGCCAGGATCACCAAGATATCCTGGCTTAATCCCATATCCTAGTTTTGTGCAACAGGCCCCTGGACAGCCTCTGGGAGAGCTCATCCTGTTGACGACGACAACCAAACAGGTGAAAACCGTGAGTGAAAAGGCAGAGTGTCACTCAACCTTTTTTAGGCTGGAAAGGTGAAGTGTGTTATGTCCTCCACAAACAGCGCACGTGGCCAGCTTGAATCGTGCCGATTACAACGAAGGTCCAACGGAGAGTCGTCGTAATGGAAACATAGTGGTGAAATGGTTAACAGCTTTATATATATATATATATATATATAGATATATATATATATACGTATATATATATATATATATGTATATGTATATATACATGTATATATATATGTATAAACAGTGTTTCCCCAACCGTTATAATAGGGGGGCGGGGCGCCCCCCTGAAGAAACCCTGCGCCCCCCAGTAATTTTCTCTATAGCGTCAGATCACAACGGAAGTAATTTAAGGTTCCCTTTCCTATAAACAGGTCAACACCTTGTTCTTTTATTAAACTAAATAAATGTTCTTATGTTATTGATCGTATCTAGCCGACAGCATGTCATTTCTGTCTCTACGTGGTCGCGCGTTTACAACTCTACTTTTCTCTCGGTAACGCGCACGGCGGAGTTCCGCCCCGATGCGATGCACACAGACACGTGCGCGCACACAGGTGCGCAGAGAGCACTCCCATCAGCCGGCAGAGAGCGTCGAATAATATGTATGTATATATATATATATATATATATATATATATATATATAGTTTATATACAGTTTCCTCTCCCTCACTCAATCAGCTCAGTTTTGTAGTCTTTCACTGGATGGTTTGTTGTCATTGTTGTTTCCATGGGGATGGAATGCTCCGCCCACTTAGAGTTTGGCTTGATTTGTGACGTCACTAGTTATATCAAAGGCAAACTGCTTCCAGAGCTTATACAACTCCCCATGAGAGATTCAACACATGTTGCAGTATGATAGGATCTAGTACAGAGACCAACACAAGCAGGTTATTACTGACAGCCAGCCTTTTAAAGACCGCCAAAGTCTTTTATTGCACGCTAAAGTCATTAATAGTCCACACTCGTCTTTATAAAGACAAACTTGTAAAGAATTACAAGTATTTTCAAGACATTTATATGTGCGCAGAGAGCACTCCCATCAGCCGGCAGAGAGCGTCGAATAATATGTCGCGTGGAAAGAAAACAGATATATCTGTCAATTTTACTGTGTATGTGTGGTTAAATATATTTAGTAATAAAACAATTGTATGACATGACGGTGACTATAACAAATAAGTACTTGGACCGTCCTTAGGAATATCCTCAGGGCCGTCCTCAGGTCCGACCACAGGGCCGTCCTCATATACTGTCTGTGTGTGTGTGTGTGTGTGTGTGTATACCGCACACACACACACATACACTCACCTAAAGGATTATTAGGAACACCATACTAATACTGTGTTTGACCCCCTTTCGCCTTCAGAACTGCCTTAATTCTACGTGGCATTGATTCAACAAGGTGCTGAAAGCATTCTTTAGAAATGTTGGCCCATATTGATAGGATAGCATCTTGCAGTTGATGGAGATTTGTGGGATGCACATCCAGGGCACGAAGCTCCCGTTCCACCACATCCCAAAGATGCTCTATTGGGTTGAGATCTGGTGACTGTGGGGGCCATTTTAGTACAGTGAACTCATTGTCATGTTCAAGAAACCAATTTGAAATGATTCGAGCTTTGTGACATGGAGCATTATCCTGCTGGAAGTAGCCATCAGAGGATGGGTACATGGTGGCCATAAAGGGATGGACATGGTCAGAAACAATGCTCAGGTAGGCCGTGGCATTTAAACGATGCCCAATTGGCACTAAGGGGCCTAAAGTGTGCCAAGAAAACATCCCCCACACCATTACACCACCACCACCAGCCTGCACAGTGGTAACAAGGCATGATGGATCCATGTTCTCATTCTGTTTACGCCAAATTCTGACTCTACCATCTGAATGTCTCAACAGAAATCGAGACTCATCAGACCAGGCAACATTTTTCCAGTCTTCAACTGTCCAATTTTGGTGAGCTCTTGCAAATTGTGGCCTCTTTTTCCTATTTGTAGTGGAGATGAGTGGTACCCGGTGGGGTCTTCTGCTGTTGTAGCCCATCCGCCTCAAGGTTGTGCGTGTTGTGGCTTCACAAATGCTTTGCTGCATACCTCGGTTGTAACGAGTGGTTATTTCAGTCAAAGTTGCTCTTCTATCAGCTTGAATCAGTCGGCCCATTCTCCTCTGACCTCTAGCATCAACAAGGCATTTTCGCCCACAGGACTGCCGCATACTGGATGTTTTTCCCTTTTCACACCATTCTTTGTAAACCCTAGAAATGGTTGTGCGTGAAAATCCCAGTAACTGAGCAGATTGTGAAATACTCAGACCGGCCCGTCTGGCACCAACAACCATGCCACGCTCAAAATTGCTTAAATCACCTTTCTTTCCCATTCTGACATTCAGTTTGGAGTTCAGGAGATTGTCTTGACCAGGACCACACCCCTAAATGCATTGAAGCAACTACCATGTGATTGGTTGATTAGATAATTGCATTAATGAGAAATTGAACAGGTGTTCCTAATAATCCTTTAGGTGAGTGTATATATATATATATGGGAGTAATGTTTTAGAGCCACCTAACCAATTGTAGGAAGTGTGACTTTAAATCTAGATTTTAGTGAGAATAGTTCATATGTAACAATAAGGCAATAAAGATGTGTGAATTTCTTTTCTTTAACCAGCGATAGCGTAATGATAAGAGTGGAAGTGTTACCTGCTCTGTCGATGCTACAGATAGAGCCAGTGAGGACGTCTGGCCTGCAGGAAGCTCCAGGTTAAGATCCAACCTAAAAAATAAAAATATAATTGGTCTGTTTTAACCAGCAGGTACAGTTTGTTTGCTTTTCTAATTGCCATCAGTGTTCTTGCTAATTTCCGTTTTTCAAACTGTTTGCAGGTCTACTCACCCTGCTTCATCAGCCATCTCATGCAACAGTGTGTCCACTTCCGTCTAGAGGCCCGGCCAAGAAACAACATGTGTTTAGAGGACTTGATGAGCATGTGTGTTTGTGTGTGTGTGTGTGTGTGTGTGTGTGTGTTCCCTGCTTTGTGAGAGGACGGCGGCCCTCACCTGAGGCGTCGTCAGAGTGGTGGTGTTGCCCATCGTGTCCTCCATCTGAGCTGTCTGCACGTCAAGAGTTTCAAACTGGTTCTCAAACTTGTCCATTAAAGCAGAGATCTGTGGAGAGGGAGAGAGGAACCCTCAAATCAACGCGTTCTTTTTCACTATGCTCGCATCTGTCTGCGCCCACGTAAGTGAGTCAACTCTTTTTTACCTTCTCCAAGTTCATACTTTTCAGTGTGGCGTCCATGGACTTGACCACTCCAGACATGGATTTAGATACCTGGGCAAAAACCAAAACCACACACCAATCAAAGCAAGGCTCATGTTTTACTGGTGCTTTAAAAAAAAGAAGAAGGAAAAACAAATAATCTGGGTATTTGAGTCAGACAGGGCTCGGCTTGACATGCTGTACCCTTTTATTTCCACTAGGTGTCACTTTCACCATTTTAACCAGATACCTTGTCATGACTACCTCTCATCATAATAGCCTCTCTAATGTCTCAAAGAGGATAAATCTTCTCAAACTAATTTGCGAACAGTAGATCAAATTATGGTAGAGGGGTTTATTATCAGTGGTATTGTGTTCATGCCTTATGAGACAGGCAGCGGTGTTACATAGAGAGGGGGTTTTCAACCTTACGCCATCTCACACATTTATATAGACGCTATTAAGTTATATTCTATGAAATGATGCCTGTCGTATAGTGAACATGAATGAGAGTATTGTAAAGAGGCATTCATAAGAGCAAGACGCTAATAGCCTAAATTCTGAAGCACACCTAATGACATTGTGTAATTGTCGGCTTTTTGTTTGCATGTCTGCCATAGCCTTTTCTTTTTGCTCACTCCCCCGTCTCCTTTGTACCGGACTGCTTTTGACTGAGTGAAGGACAACTTTGGACTTTACCCTGATATGGGCTTTGCTTTGCAGCTCTTCGCCTCCTGAAATAAGATTCTCAAAACATACACTTTGAAAACAGCATGACCCGTGAAATACCTGGTAAACTATATATATATATATATATATTGCAGTGGTATCAGGAAAGAGCCACGCGATTTCTACATCTCTGTTAGTGTTGAGACAGGAGACGGTTGTGTCAGGGAAGTGGGTGACTACTGGGGTCTCACTGATCATTTAATGTATCTCTTCCTATGACTGCAATCTAATAAAAGCAGAAAAAGGCACCCAGGAAATAATCATAACAACGATATAAAAAAGAAGAACATTGCATTTTCTGCCAACTACCTGAACCAGAGGTTATCTTGGAGAAAGAAAATGGATGTGTGACTGCAGTAAATAGGTAGGGCGTGTTTTTCACTTGTTGTAATTTACCTGCTGTGCTACGCAACATCAGAAAGCAAGGCAAGTCTTCCACAAACCTTTGACCTGCAAGCCTGACCTGGTTCATAGTGACAGCGGTCTGGACTCTGGAAGCCACGGCATCCACACGTGCACTCATCCTCAAGAAGTTAATAGACTGATGCTTCTGGCGGATGGCGTTCTCTGAGTGGATCCTGGCTGCCTCCAAATTGCCCTTCAGGATAGCCTGAGAAGCAAAGGAAACAGGAGAGCATATCTGACTTAACACAGAGTACAGCAGGGCCGATAGGCCGACGTATCCCTGCATCCGTGGGCTCTAATAAATGCAGTTTAATAAGCTAACCTGCTTAACTTTGGCCTTTTCTGCCCCTTCGTCTTTGTCACATTTCTTGGAGTTACGTTGAAGCTCCTTGGCTGCGAACTTGAGGTTGAACAGGTGTTCTGTATGGCTGGTCAAGGAATAGTTTATTTTAGTTATGGTTATTACACTTATACATGGGTATGAAGTGAATCACTCCTGAATCAGACTTTGAGCTAATTCAACCCAAATCAGTGCAAACAAGGCTATAACAGTTTTTTCTAAACAACTGAAAATGTAACCAAAGAGTCATGAAATTAGCACACCAATGCTTCCCTTCATCATTGAATGACTGGGCAGAAGTTGCAAGCTAAGGCATAACAAGATTAGCTGTCAAAGCCACATTACATTCGTCTAGCTAGCGTTACTGCGCAGCAGCTGTACATCTAACGTGACGCATTAGACGATACAGGAAGGATACTCTCCATTTTCGACATGATGCAGGTCTCTCTCTCTGAGACACTCTGGTTATGCACAGATTATTACCCAGAATTTTTGTTTTTTGTTTTTTTAAGCTATCGTATCTTCGCCACTGTAGCAAGGCGAGAGGCTTCACCTTTGCGTACTTCCGCATTTGCTCGTCAGCAGTTCTGCGTAACGGCAGAAACGTTATCGCATTTGTCTTGAAGACAAAAAACTACCTCCCAGACATTGTTGGGACAGGTTTTCCTTCGGGAAAACTTTTGTAATGTATTACGGTAATACACATTTGTGTACCGCTTATTCAATGTTTGAAAATTAAAGGTGGGGTGGGGGTATCTCCAATGTGACGCATGCGCAGCCCATGATGTTGAAGGAGCTCTTCGTATCCGTTTTGTGTTATTTACATAGCCTATGGTTTTATTATAGATACATGACACAATATTAAACAGATGGGTCCATATGATTTGAATGATTCGTAGACTACAGGCTATATTTGCTGTAACGACGGCTGGACCTTCTCATACACAGTCTACGCGCTGGAGCCACAGACGTGTGGCTCGGCCGCTATACGTGAACCATCTTGATGTATCATCGTCTTTGAAACACATTCGCCGGTTGTCCGCTTTCACCGTCGTCACACGGTCACGATTTTTCACGGGGCTCTCGCGCCTCCTACGTCACGCCCGTTTGAGTGGTGGACGGGCGCGCGTGTCTAAAGCAGACAAGTTCCATCCAGGCTAAAAATAGTTTGTACCCGGTATCGGTAGGTTGTGGTACACGTCTAGTGACGCAATTCGTGCTTTCTTTTTTTGGTGAGGGAGTAAATTGACCTTTTCTACCGAGCCACTCGGTAAAAACTTGTTTTCGTAGATCTCTGCATGGGGGGAAAGTGTTTGGACCAGCCCGGGGGCTGACGGGAACACATGCGGGGACATGGGGGGATTTAGGCTAGTTGTTGTTGGAGAGATGAAACGGGCGGCAAGAAAATGCAGCATGAGGGAATAGGGGATTATCGGTTGCCCAGAGAGAAGGTTCCGGTGTGTGCGTGCACCGGCCAGCCGAAGGGGGCTGGAGGGGGGATTAACGGCTGGGTCAGGGGGAGGGAGCAGTACGATGACTCATACTGTGCTGATGATACTCCCCGTGGACACGGCGCCAGATATAATGATATGCGCGTGAGCGAGAGTGAAGAAGTGAATGAGAAATGTTTTCACAAATGCTCCCCCAAAAACACAGCCTGCACGTGCACGGCCCCCGAGGTCGTCTCCCCGAGGCTCGAGCTCGCTACGCAGCACACACACACAGACGTCCTGGCCCTCAACCCCAGCGCGGCCATGTTGTGACATGCGAGGTGAAACTTGTCCATTGTTCGACACCTTTAACTAAAAGTTAACTCACTCCGAAATGCTGGAGTTATAATACACCTGTTAACACCTCAACACACACCTTCCCCATAGCCGAATGTGTGTACACACACACACACACACACACACACACACGCACACACACACACACACACATACACACTCCCCAGTCATGACTGAATGACGGCAGGTCGCTATGGAAACTGCGTTACGCTCCAGGCGGCCGGAGGAGAAAACAAGAGCGCGAGGACTCATTCCAGTCTTCATTTCAGCACCACGCGAGCTCTGGACAGCGCCCGGATGAACTCGCGCACTGATTCTAGCCTCGCATGCCTTATAAGGGACAGAGCCGCATCAGCACCGAGTCTCACCGGAGTGGGTAGGGACGTCAAGAGACAAGCAGACCCCCGTTCAGCAGACACACTCCGGACCTGACGCTCGGTGGAAACCCCCGGTTTAGTTCCGCCGCCACGTCGGGAGCCGGTCGCTCCATCCAATGCCACAGCAACAGGTAACCCATCGTTCACTTTGCGTGTGTGTGTGTGTGTGTGTGTGTGTGTGTGTGTGTGTGTGTGTGTGTGTGTGTGTGTGTGTGTGGCCGCACGGAGTTCACACGCCGGTGTTTAATGTGTTTTTAATCCTGGTGCTCACAGGTGCATCTGCCCTTTAGTCCGTCAGGCACTTAATTGCGCTTAATTGCCCTCATCTGGTATTAGGAGTGAGTAAGAGCGTGATGAGGAGATTGCAGTGAAGACTAGCAGGGCTCTGGGTCGGTTCCAGTGCAGTTTGTAGGCAGCGGCTGACTGTGAAACAAACAGAAAGCACAAAACTACACCCAGTTGGTTATTGTATGGGAAACAATTATGTTTATTATACCAGCACTGTCAGGCACATTTGGAAGGGACAATTTACAGAACCTAGACTCATACATATTTTAAACAACATTTCAGGTCAGCAGACATCGCAATCCCATTTGTTATAGGGCAACACAACAAACACTGAGTTGTTGTCTTCTATTGTTCATCGTGACTTTTTAACTGAATGGAAGAAAGAGAGAGAGATACAAATAATCTGAGATATAAAACACAATATCACTGTATAATAATAATAAATAACAAAAAGTCAGGGACACACAGGGCTATTCTGGCTTTATCTGGAGTTTTCTTGACACAGGACAGACTATCTTCTTTGCCTACGTAAAGATGTTATACACCAGAGACATAACCCTAACTTCAAAGAGCACATTTGTTGTTTGTGTTTGTTGTAGATTCGGTGCAGCACATATGAGACCCTCTGTAGCCGTATGTGCTGGGTTTTCACTGGCCATAGATTATGTGCGAGCTGAGCTGATACGCCTGGATGAGTCACTCAGGCTGCAAGTTTGCAGAAGAGTGTGAGGGGGAGGGGAGAGGGGGAGGGGGGTACAGGGACTAGCTGGAAAACAGTCCTGCAGTGTCTCTCTGCCTCCTCATCACGTTGTTTCATACGACCATGTGTCAACACCTATGACTGTGGGCTCTGGACGTGTGATGTACTGCTTTTTGCAACTTAAAGTTCACCTCGTCAAAGTGAGACTCTGAAAGATGTCTCATCCGCAACAGATTTGAAGGAGCCTTGGGTTCACAGACTCAACTTCTTTGTCTTCTGGTAAGCACACTCGGTTCTTTTTACTCCCCGGGAACAGAGAGGTTGCCTTCTGCAGCTTAACTGATATACGGAGTAAAGTGCTGCTCTTCAGTAGTTGTCGGATTGTGATGCAACGTGGATTGGAAGATTATTATTTTTAAATGACTCCCTGTAATAGATAGTTTGTGGTTATTACAAAGTATAACTCTCTGATGTCTGACAAACTGCTACCAGAAAGCATCACATTACTGCTCATTAGGATCCAAATGTTTACCCTGCTGGTATTGACAATCATAGCAATCAGCAGCATTCAGCTGCAGCACTGACTGACATCTATTGATTAAAGACAACAATAGATCATAATGAGCGGCTGTGAACCACGGTGCACAAGCACTCGCTCCCTGAAACACTTTTACATGCGCCCCACAAACACACTCAATGATAGAACAGAGACTTGGTTAGGCAAATGTTGTTTGGCTTATTTGAAAATATGTCCAGTTTGTGGGAGATTGATTGATGGAGTCTGGATGGTGGAAGGCTGTGTGCGTAGCTGCCAGGATGATTGCACATGTGAACGCCAAACAAACATAATTGCCTGATATTAAATCTCACTTTGGTCCAATTTGTTCCAACAGTTTACGAAGGTGTTATGCAAACTCCTGTGTGCACTCACGCAAATGTGTGCTGGGGTCTTTGTTTGTAATGCATACAAATCATGTGCTGCACACACGCACAAAAACAGATGTGTTTCATTAATTAGTGACGTTGGTGTGATTAATGCAGTCTGCCGGTGATGACTCATTCAGCTTAACCCTTGCTCCTCGGGTGGAAACAATCAATAAACAAAGATTTACGATGCCTTTACAAGTCATTATTTTAATTACTATCATTATGTTAGCGTAATAATAAAACACACTATTATTGTTATTCTAATCTTACTTTTTTTGGTTATTCCATGTGTGTTTTTAAAAGAATCAAAGCAGATCTGACTGCGATGGAGCGCAAGCAAAGGGACTAAGTGATATAAGTCTTGGATGGTAAACAATATAATGTGTTTCTAACTCGTCCTCTTAATTTGTTGTGATCTGGTTGAGCATTGGAGGACTCTTTATGCACTGCACATCTACGTGGATCGCTCCATGTGTCAGCTTGTCAACACAGCAGTTACATTAGCATTGTGGAAAAGCTGTCAGCCAAGCTGTGACTTGCAGACAGCAGACTGGCAGGGAGTGTGCATACGAGTGTGAGAGAGTGCTAAATGTGTCTGTGTGTGTGTGTGAGAGAGAGAGAAAGAGAGAGAGAGAGTTCGACACATCCACAGCCCAGTTTTTATAGGAGTTGTAATAACTCTGTGTTGCCCCCCTCCCTCCCTCCTTCCCTCCAGGGCAGCAGCATGTCTGAAACTAAATCCAATCAGCGGTTCCACAGTCTGAACGCTGAGCAGGTGGAGGTCCTCCACCAGGTTTTATCAGAGGCGGTCCCAATCCACGGCCGCGGGAACTTCCCCACGCTGGAGCTGCGTCCGCGAGACATCATCATAGCCGTACGGGCCAGGCTGCAGCAGCAGGGCATCGCAGTGAGAGATGTCCGTCTGAATGGCTCCACGGCCAGCCACGTCCTGGTCCGAGACAACGGAACGAGCTACAAGGACCTGGACATCATCTTTGGAGTGGAGTTGCCTAGTCAGGAGGAGTTCCAGGTATGATCCCTGTACTGCTGGGTTAGGACGAATGATGCAGTAATAATGTAATGTAATAAGAGGAGAGCAATTCCGTTCAATCCCCTGCATTAACCAGCAGTCATTCTGCTGTGGCGCTGTGTGTTGCAGTAATGTTTTCTGTTGTTGCTTTTTTTGATAGTGATGTTATTGCAATCCTAATCAAAATTTAAATTGCAGAACAGTATGCCATTAGGATGAATCAATTGTACTGGCTCTAATATATTGTAGCTGCATTATACAGAAACAGTTTAATGATACGAGGAAAAATTGCACTCAGGTTGCAGTCATTAGTTGTAGCTGTCATGTTGTTGACCTTTCCTCCTCCCAGGTGATCAAGGAGTCAGTGCTGGGCTGCTTGCTGGACTACCTGCCTGCTGGGGTCAACAGGGAGCGGATCAGCAGTGCCACAATGAAGGAGGCCTACGTCCAGAAAATGGTCAAGGTCTTCAACGAGCACGACCGCTGGAGCCTCATCTCCCTCTCAAACAACAGTGGCAAAAACCTGGAACTCAAATTTGTGAGCACGCTGAGGCGGCAGTTTGAGTTCAGCGTTGACTCTTTTCAGATCATTCTGGATCGTCTCCTCGAGTCCTACATGCAGCAGGAGTCCCAGCACAAACATAGCCCTGTCGATCTTAAGGGCCAGCCTGCAGATAATCAGAATAAAGACTATCCCTCTTTGCTCAAACAGGCCACCGCTCCAGAAACAGAGAAACCCCCTGGTAGAGACTTGTCCAACAAAGAGGGGGCACATATCAGCCAGACACAACAGAGAGATGAGGTGCACGAAAAGGAGTCCCAGACAGAACTCTCACAAGAAACTGAACATTCAAACCAGACAAAACACTCCGAAGTTGAAAAAGACAACCAAGTGAAAACACCTGTGGAGCTGAAAGAAGCGTCAGGACACAAAGAAACCTTCAGTGAAACAGACTTCTCTGACCAGACATCTCCAAACCTTTTGTCAGAAAAGACACAAACCTCTGAGAAAGCTGAACCACTGAGTCAGATTGAGCTCAGACACGAGCCAGAGCTCTCAGACGAGACCGAACGCTCGACAAAGGTAAAAGAGTCGGAGCAAACCAAGCCCTGCAACGACCAACCGGCAGCACATTCAGATCACAAACAGCTTTCTGTCAAGGAAGAACAGTCCAACCACACAAAACCCCCCGATGAACAGAAAGTACTTACAGAGCAGACGGAGCAGTCCGAACCGCCAGAAACCTCAAACAAAACCCAGACGGAGTCTCTGAACCTGCCAGAAGAATGTCACAGTGCAGACTCCTCCAACAGTGAGGATCAGAGGAGCGACGAGGAAGATGAAACACAACATGTGACTGCTGCGGACTCAAGCACATCCTCACATGCAAAGATGGAGACACAGTTGGCAGATGAAAGAAAAGTAGAAACAGACATCGACAGAACAACTGAGACAGAAAGAAGTGAGATGACAGAAGAGATTATAGCATCAGAAGCAAAAAACGTAGAAGACACACAGGGTATCCATTGTTGCTGCTCCACCTCTTCCATGTCGCTTACACTTCACAACACGGAGCCCGCTGGCACACAAGATACACTGGAGACTCACAGCACATTACACGCAGATGAAACCCCGAACACACTTGATGCCATCAGCCCTCCAGATACTCAGGATATTTTACCTGCACCACCCGGCCTTGTTTCTGACGAAAATACCTCCTCCTCTCCCTCTTGTAAGGCTTCAGAGAGACTATCTCACATGGTGGTGCTCAAACACGCCTCTCCCAAACCCCCTCGGAGGATGTGTAGGAAGGTAAGCCCCACTCCCAGTCCAGTCTCTGAAAGCGAAACCTACCTAGATCCTAACCCCTGCCCCAGCCCCGAACCGGAGATAGATTTGATCCCAAAGCCAACCGTTCCCAGCTCAGACCCTACGACTACCCCCACAACCAGTATCACTAGTAACACAAACCCCGGGTCTGAACCCACCAAGTCTGGTAACCTAGACTTCACCTCAGCTCGTGATCCAGCCCCTGATATAATCTCCACTTCTGCCGTGGTTCCCGTGTCTGGTTTATCTGAAGAGCCCTCCTTCCCTCAGCTAATCACGGAGAGTTGGTGTGAGACAAGTCTTCAGAGCTTAGAAGAGACGGCTTCTATACATGCGGCTTGTGATGAGCAAAGCCAGGCCTCCCCTAGTGAAACCGACCCTGCACCCAAACAATCAGAGCCTCTTGACTCGACGGACGCGTCACACACGGATGCGTCCGGCTCAAACCCCCTAGCACCTGCACATACCTCAGAAGTTGAGCTCAGTGACGAAAAGAAGAACAGGGAACCAGGGAGCAAACCGGTGGACTTGAATCCGTCAGACGGCAGCCCACAAGAGACCACGCTTAGTTCCCCCCCCTCTCCCCACTGTGCGAGCACCCCTGTTTCCTGTCTCACACCTCCTGTGCTGAGTCTTTCCCCTCCCTGCTTCACTGCCTCGCCCCCCAGCATCAGCCCTCCCCCATGTCTGACCCCTCCCTCTCACTGCCTCTCATCCCCGCTGCTGAACACCGTCAGCCCTGCTACCAGCATCAGCTCTCCACCCCTGAGTTTCAGCCCTACCTCATCCTGCCTCAGCTCACCTCCTTACCTCACCCCTTCTATGCTTAGCCTCAGTCCTCCTCCGCTCTGTCTTAGCCCCCCTTCCCCGTGCCTCAGCCCTCCCCTCCTCTGCCTCACTCCGCCGGTGGAGTCAGAGGACCTTGTACCTCAGGTATCTTCAGACATGGAGCCTTTGATAGTGAACACAGGCAGCGAGGAACAGACTAAAGAGTCCTCCCGTCAGCCAGGAACTCCTCATCTACAGTCAGAGGATAAAAAGGAGCAAGAGCATATCTCATTGTTGCCTCAGGTTGCAGAGCCTGTCTCGTTTCCAATCACAATCCCGAGCTCCACCACACATGTGCTGCCTCACTCTCAGCCTGAAGGCCCAGGGGAAACCACCCCTCCAGAAGCCGACGAGGCCTCCAGCTCTGTGGCTGAGAACAAAGAGGCCACTAAGGTGACAGCAGTCATGTCTGCACAGAGCATGGCTCCACAGGCTTCTGGCTCAGTCCCTGCTGTCGAGGTCCTGGCAGAGAGCATGTACGGTGACTTTGAGGCAGCCATGGACCACCTGCGCTACCGCCTAATTGCCACCAGGAACCCCGAGGAGATCCGAGGTGGTGGCTTGCTGAAATACAGCAACCTGTTGGTCAGGGACTACCGACCAGCCAGCGAGACTCAGATAAAGACACTGGAGCGCTACATGTGCTCGCGCTTTTTCATCGATTTCTCCGACGTGCAGGAGCAGCAGAGGAAGATCCTGTCCTACTTGAAGAACCACTTTATCGGCGAGGAGAGAAGCAAGTACCAGTACCTGATGACGCTGCGCCGCGTGGTCGACGACAGCACCGTGTGTCTGATGGGCCATGAGCGACGCCAGACCCTGAACATGATCACGGTGCTGGCGTTGAAGGTTCTCGGAGAGCAGAACATTATCCCCAACACAGACCATGTGACGTGCTTCTACCAGCCCGCGTCGTACCTGGCGGATCACAATGCCCCCTATTTAGCAGAACCCAGCTACTGCAGCTACTACATTCCCCAAGGGGGATCCACTCTGCTTTACCAGCCGTACCCCTTACACCTGCACACACAGACTGGACTGGTTTAAAACACAAGTAATCACACAAAACACACAATCCAAGCAAAGGGAAGGGAAGCTGCTTTTCACAAGGAAAAAGGTGGTGAATGGAAATATAATCCAGCGATAAACTGTTTGGTCTATAATAGACCTATGGGGGTGGGATTGAGTGGGTTTTTACAGTAAACTCCCGAGTACTCTGTAAGGTTTTAATATGATTATATGTAATTATCTGGGCTTTGTGGTAAAATAATAATTCTTCCGATTATGTTAAAATTCCAGAAAATGCTTTATGCACTGCATGAGTCATAGCCCTTTGGTCTCCAAGGGAAACCAGCTGTGCTGTTGACATTCACACACATGCACGGACACACACACACACACACACACACACAAATTCAACACACGAAACTCACACTTCCAGGTTCTTGAATTCTTGATCTCTTTTCTTGTTCTTACTGTGTTGTTCTTAATGGGTTTGTTCAGAATGTGGACCTTGCCTGTGGTTGATATTGTGCATGGATAAATTAGGACTGTTCTCTCACTGCCAAATACTGTGTGACTACTATGCTTCTTAAACAGTTTAATGTAACTTTGTTAATCCTTTACTGAAGAGTGTATTCTGATAAAAAAAAAAAACACAAAATACTGAGGGACAAGTATAGTAATGTGTACAGTGATTTTATCAGAACACACACACACACACACACTGTATACTGTATGCACACAAAGTTAGACAATGCATGAGTAGCTACATATATAGATCACATCCTAAAGTCAAAGCAAAGGATTTTAATTTAATAAGAATCGATCTATTTTTGAAAGACTTTCCAAGATAATACTAAACAGACTGGTTAGAAAAACGCCAACAACAATGCCTTTGCAATAGACTGTACAGCGTATTGATTACAGTATACTGTGTGCGGATACACTGCATTGTTTTCAGGTAAATTGTGTTAAGATGTCGTGCTTGATTCCTTTCCCTTTGTGGAGTCCTTTCTGTAATCATGTGAAGTACTGTACAATCTAGTGTTGATTTATTTGATGCTAACGTTTACTCTGTGGAGGTGGTCAGGTTACAACCATCTTTGGGTCATCTCCAAACATGGCAGACGCTCTCTGCCTAAAACGAAGGGAACGAACAAGTTCAAATCCTCCTCAGACCCGTTTGAATCTAAAGCCGCACGACAGCAACTCTGACCAAAGATGGTTCGGTAGGGAAATCAAGTGCCTCAATGTGAGACATCATTGGCATGTCTTTATCTCACTGCATTGGGGTGTTCATGGGGTGGGCCTGGGGCTGGGTCGGGTGTGTGTTCAGCTGTTGACCCCTGTTATTGCTGCCGGTTTTGATGTGTGATTTAATGTAGTCCTTTGTTGTAGTTTATTCATGTACATTTTGATAAAATAAAGGGGAAACTCAACAAACCTTCAGAAATTGAATTCATTCCAAAGAGATATTAAAGACAAAAAGAATCCCAACACTTCTTGTGTGTGCCCCCCCCCCCCCCCCCACCCCCCTCCCACCCACCAATGCTTACGTATCCTTCTTATGATTGAGCTCTGCAATGATCCACTTATGCGTGACCGTCAAAATCACGTCGGTGCCCAGGAGAGCCACCCAAAGCTGTGAAATGATGTCTGCGCGAGGCCTCTTATCACAAATCAACTGTCCTTCAGATGCGTTTGGAGCCGAATGACGCACGGGCTACGCAAACAGCAGCC